>CM062820.1:1004563158-1005163158 GCA_031772625.1 Pinus tabuliformis | reverse complement strand
ATGGAGATGCAAAGGAGCTAGTGGTTTAATCAGTAGCCTAACTATTCAAGGTATAAAGAAATTATTTTATTTCACTGATGTGGAAAATCGCTAGTGAAATGCTCCTCATTACAAATCAAACATGGATAATGAGGTTTCCACTTATTTCAGAAGACTAATTATTTTGTTTATCGTGTGGAGGATCATCTTCCTTATTTTTACCTCTTTATTTTTTCTTACATCTTGGTTCTGCGGTTTGCTTATGGAGGATTGAATGAAATTGATCTCAAAAGTAGAATCCGCAAAAGCGTTTTGGGCTACCAGAATAAGAGACAAGCTAGATGGTTTACACTCGCACTAGCGGTTGGCATAACCAATCATGCCATCGACAACATGTGATTGTTTATTGGGAGGTTGAGGAAGAATATTTGAAGGTTGCAGAGAATTTGGTATTTTATCATAGAGTGTGTTGAATTGGTTATAAATAGGATCCACGAGAAATCACTTGCTCTTTGGTCACAACTCTACCTTTTGTGATGTGTTTTTTTATAGATGGAAATAAAGACTAGATAAACCATTTGTCTCATGGTTGATCATGAACAAAATATTCAACCAAATGACAATGATTTCACCACTCATGAATGTGATTGAAATGTGAGTGGAATTATTTTCTTTGAAATTCATTAAAAATTTAGTTCCAGTCTCATATAAAATGGGTAACTAGAAATGTGTTAGGAATGTGGTCACTAAGGCACTGAAATTATTGAACGAAACTCATGGTAATTCAAAACATTATTCTGTTTCCAAACAGGTAAGTGTGCGTTGGAAAATACACAAATGAATAGAGTCAGCATTGAGAGAGTGCAAAGAGCACCACATATGATAAGTAATAATGTGTGTAGATGGGTGTTCTCTAGTATTTCGATTGAATTTAGGGATATCATTGGGAGATTTCATTGGAATAACTGACCACCAAGGATAATGAGAAATGTGGTCCTTGGTAAGCCAGGTCAGATATGGAAATTCAAGAGTTGCTACAAATGGAAACCGCCTGCTGAGGTCCAGTCGAGGATACCATAGGTAAGATGGGATGGCCTAAGAAATAGGTATATATGTTCAAATATAGGCAGGATGCTGATAATCAAGATACACATAACGTTGTTTCCCACCTCTATGATAACCTTGTAAAGGTTGAAATTTCTGGGTTTGGATTTTTTGACCATAAGGAATTTGAGGTATACCTTGATATGGTTGGTACAGATGCACTGTGCGATTTCGCATCATCCCAACATAAGGTTGATTAGGTTGTGCCTGTTCCATACCATATACATTCAGACCCAATTGAATTTGAGGAATAACCTTACTGAGCAATGAATATTGTAAGAAACCTTGAAGAGGCTAGGCATATGGGTCTTTATAGGTGACAGATACCCATATAATAGGTTGAGTTAAATATGAATCCTATGAAGGTTTGCTTACATTCACTTGAGCTTGAATAGGTTGAGGTATAGGTTGATGAGTAGGAATCTGAGATAAAAATGGAAGAGGTTGAGAGATAAGAGATGAAGCCACAACCGAACTAGGTTGTACGGGAAAGGTAGTTTCCCAAACATTATCATCCATCTGTGAACAAGGAGGACTCAAATGGGGCTTAGGACTAACTTGTGATGTTTTATGAGGCGATGGAAATTATCCGATGACAAGTTTCCACCTACCAAAAGAGAAGGAGAATATGGAGGAAAATTCCCCCCAAGACGAGGGTTCCAAATAAGAAGTTGATTGGGTTGTTGTAGGTGTCCATACCCACTTACTTAAGGACCGTTTTCTGCTAAATTGTAGGTGTGAATGCAGGAGAAAGATAAAAATGTGTAGCACTCATAAAAAAGTGAAAGATAGGATTAGAGAAGAAGATGACATGGGAGAGGTCCATCAACTAGACGTTGTGCTAGAAAAGGTACCAGACAATGATTGGTAATGAGGCCGAATGGATGGGCCACCATATAGATGTGTCTTTGTTGATGTTACAAACATGGATGAATTTGCAACATGGGATATCTTGGTCATAGTAGTAGATACAGGCTGAGAAACCATAGTAGATTCAACCATGGTTAGCTATATGAAACAAGATTTTCGAGGTAAACCCAAGGGTGAGTTGAAAGGAAAAGACCAGATAAAGGAGCTTGTGATGGAGTATGAGGAGAAGGAAAGCTATAGGCCTAATAAAACTGAGTCCCTCCCAAATGGATAGGAGAGGAGGGTCAAGGCTCTTCCTGAGGAATCGCTTCAATATTCATAGGCCCAAGTTGAAGGGATTCATCATCAGGTCTAAGATATATAGGTTTTGTCTAGGTCTAATATAGAGGAAGAGAAGAGTAAGGTCTTGAAGTAATGAGTGTAGATAACTGGGGTCCCTCAAGTTGTATAAACTGAGGCCACATTGTATCTCATGTAGTATAGTTAGGTTCAATAACCCTAGGTAATGAAATATTAGGTGCTTCTGTTTTGATTCTATCAAACTCACCAACAAATGAAGAATTAATTTCTGGTTCAGTACTCATAGGAAAGGATGATTCAGGTGGATCTATTTTAGGTGGAGGGCCAAATGTATTATCCCTTGAAGTAGTAAATTAGGTAGTATGCATATTTTTTTGCTTCTGACGATGGCCAGGATATTCCTCAGGTGGAAGAGGAGGCTTATTTTACATTATACATGAACAAGGAGTGTGGGGTGTTTCTATTCCACATTGGTTTAATAAATTTCAAAAATTAAAGAAAAAATAAATCGAAAGGGGTAATCTATGCATAAAGGTTTATCAAACAACTATAAATTACAATATACCACCTTGGAGAACCAATGATTTACATATTAGCAAGAAATCTACTCGAATTTTATGTTTGGTGTATCACAGTGTACAAGGTGGCCAACTCGGTTACCTAACGTGAGGATAACAACCTATGGTGGAATTCTAAAATATACTCACTGGTACATGGAATTGTAGTCTATGGTAGTGTTGTCTAATGCATAACCATATGATGATATCCTTCCCATATATTTTTCATGCGTGGAGCGCCATCCGATATACCTGAAGGTATGTGAAGAATGGTGTGATGCACTTTCATATGTGGAACATGATATCACCCACAGAATGCAATGTTGGCAAAAAAAAAATAACTCATATGTTTATAGATGTATGAACATGCCTCTAGCCTAAACCTCTAGATGTTTGTGTTAAAGTTTCAAATTCTCCTTAAGATTTATTCAATAAATTTTAAAGTTTATCTTGAATTATGTTTCAGTTTTCGGCTCACGACGAATTTCACCTAAATATCCGAAAGATGAAATTTAGCATGAAACAATGAAATTTTAATTTCAATGAAAATCTATGTATGGGAGGGAAGAGAACAAAGAGTAATGAAACATAAAATATGCAACAAACAAATTGTTAAATCAATTCATATAATGCAACTTTTCCAATTTCTAATTTAACACACAAAACCCTAACTAAAATGAAAAGTGTATGATATTTTTCTTTTCGATCCACTTAATTTCCAAATGAAATCAAAACTAATATTCTTTCTATGAAATTAATAAAATAAAATATACATAATGATAACTGTAATATTGATCTAAGTCCTAATCACATGGCACAGTGGTAAAATGTTTAGCTGTTAAGGCAAAGGTTGTGTGTTCGAATCCGTCCTCTGCTCCGCAAAAACAGGCCCCACAGGGATAGGCGAGTTGGTAATCACAATGTGGTGAAGTTCGTTAAGAAAGCGGGCTCTGTACTGAAGGTCACAAGTTCAATTCCCCCAGACTAACCTGGAGTTGTGGAGAGGGGCAAGGACAATTTCCCAGGGGTTATGGTGGTAGCAGTCAGAATCGATCCCGTGTAACGCGAGTTGCGAGGCTGCTCCAGTTGCCAATTCCTCTATTAACAAAGAAAAAGATAACTGTAATATTGATTCTTTCAAGAAATCAATGATCAAGCAAGAGTTTTCTAATGACCTAACTAACAAGAACAAAGAAAAATCCAAAAAAAATCTTATCAAAGGGTATGAAAACCAAAATCAAACCAACTGAAGGCTTTTCATAGACCAATACACACTCAAAGACGTAAGGAGAACTAGCTAAAACAAAGAAAATAAGAAAGAAAAGTATAAAAGGCAGTTTGTTGCATCTAACATGGGCTAGTGTAGGTGTAGAAAGAGCACTAGTGCTCTGTAGCACAGGTGGGAAGAAGGATAGGATGCATTGCAGCACTCTGTCTCCAGACCAAGGGAGTGTTGATTTGAATCTAGCCAAATTATGAAACCAAAAATCAAGTCAAGCTCAATGAAATGCCTTCGTAGGATCACGTTGAGGCCTCGAAATTAATTGCACCAACATGGTGGAAAACCACCTGGTCCAGACCTTAAACAAATCCTTTTTCGTTTGGGGTAGTGGCTCTAACTGAATATAACGGGACTAGTTTGCCAATGAGGGGTGAGAAAATGGATAAGAAATGCTTATAATGGGATGCAAAAGTTGGATTTGGAATGGTTTATCACTAAAATATAAAACATATGAAAATAATCTACTTATTACTAAGGTTATTTCATAGTATTTGATTGTGATCTAGAATAAGTTTCCTTAGTAGATGAGTAACAAATTAATAATTTACTTCAGAATTGAAAAGCAATTTAAATTAATTATTTTAACTAAGAAATTAATTAAAAGAACTATGATAAGCTTATATAACAATCAAAATATTATTAACTATTTTTTATACATGTCATTAGACTATTGTAGCACTTAAACATATTCATAAATGAATTTATGCTAATGTTGTATTACAAAAATGCATATAACATAAAACAAAAAGAAACTGCAAACAATAAATCAAAACAGAATCGCTTTAAAATAATGATAAAAATACCTGTATCCAAAAACGTTTTCTTTCAAAAAAATAGCAATCTCAACCTTTTCTCCTTTTCTCCAACACCTAAAGGTAATATAGAAATGCAAGAACTCGAAAGATTTTTTGCAAAAATAAAAGAGGCCACGATTCAAAAAATTTTATTCAAACAAATATTGTAGAAGGAATGTAGAAATGTGAATTCTTCTTTAGGATTTCTATGTAAAATTGTGGACCCTTAAATCGATCCATCATGTCTGTTTAAATAATAATACATTGTTTTTTAAATAGTAGGTCTCCACACAACGTTGAAAAAAAATTAAATGAGGTTCCCCGAATCTGTGAGAAATAAAAACAGTTTTCCATTTTTGGCTTATTATCCTGGACTTTCAATCACATTTTCTTCACTTTCTACACATTCTAAGTAACGAATCTACCTTTTCCTTTGTGTAGCTATCTCCTCCTTGATGTTGAGCTCTAACCATACCTAGAAGCATAAGCCATGGATAAGTAAATCGTTACTTAAGATTTGTATTTTTCAGATAAAATTAAATAAAAAAAGGTGGGCTATTTTGATTAAATTGCAATCACTTTTCAACCAGGAAATAATAATTGAAAAGGGGAGAATTTTAATACAATAACCAAAATTGAAATCACAATCTCTTGATAATCGAGGGTAGAACCCAGAATAATCACAATCTCTTGGAGCAGCATTGAACTAGAATCGCCATCGTATTCAAAATAGGGACTATTCTGATCAAAATCTAAAGGGGCCCTTCTACAAGCATATCACAATCGCTATTAGATCGGGAGGGGATGAATTAGTGTCATATCTTGGGCAGGGAGAATCCCTATCAAAAGAGACGAAAATATGAATCATATAAATGGAATTAATGAACATATGCAGAAATGGCGCGTGACCATTGGATCTTGTGATTGCGATATCGCAATTGCAACAATAGAGTGGTTGGGTACCAATAGTCCCGAAAGACTTGCGATTTGTGATCTGTGGGATGACATAAGGGATGACATGATGTGACTTCACTATGACATGGCAGATCCATGTGGAAAGGTGACGTGTAAGTGATGTGGAAATGACAAGGAGGTGACATCACTAGTTGACGTGGAATGCTGACATGGATGGATGACGTAGATCTAACGTCAGATCACAATTGCATTTGGTATGGGCTAGGAGGCATGAACCTTGGTAACTACAGATGTGATATTAAGTTAACTGTGTTTTATAATCATGGCGGGTCCGGAAGGATGGGAAGGGAGTGCTAGCCTTTGGAACTTGCGATTGCGGAGACGTGGGGATTTATGAACTGGAATGTATAATCCCCATCAGATCTGCCGATCAGAAGTATCGTTGAGAAGGGGAAGAGTGCTTAACCTTTTTCTTTTATGATTGCACAAACGCAAAGAATTTATGAAATGGAGTGTATAACCTGTCGAGTCCGGTTGATCGTAATCGGTAAAGGAAGGGGCCATGGGACTTTTTTCAATAGTCCTTGCAGATGAAATATTTTATATGAAGTGGATTTAAATCCATCATGGGGTCTGGTTATCGCAATCATATATTGAAGTGAGTTATGGGTAGCCAGGCCTATGTATATTCAGATGCAAGTTTTCATGGTTTTCAATTAATATTGTTGTTGGGTCTGGTTTGACAAATCATAATTGCATATTTAACAAAGGAAGGGTTTAAAACTTTGGAAAGAATAATTGCGATATTTATGATGACCAAGGTTTAATATTTGGGTTTTTTTTCTAAAAGCCTAAGTACTAAACTTTGGTTATGGGGCTTTATTAAAAAGAAATGTTGTTTTTGTGTCTTCTTTTTTTTTTAAATATAAAAGGGTCCCTATTTAAATATACATAAATTTCATAGGAAATTTATAATATATAAAAATGATGGTTGTTGAACAGTACAAAAATTGGTGATTCACTGGAAGAACCAATTATCTCTGATGAATAATAACAAAATTCTCCAAAAATTTAGTAAAAATAATTTATGATGTGGAAAGTATTTTTTGAAATATTTAGATAAATAAAATTACTCCGACTATAAAAAGTCATTAAATAGAAATTTCGTTTAGAAAACTTTCGTGAATAAAAAAAACCTATTTACCTGTATTAATCATTAATCAGTTATAAAAATAAAGTAAGGTACCTTTTACGACTTAACCTCTGATGTACTCGTTTGTCACAGGTAGAGTTGCTGCTACTAGCAAGCGTTCATAGCTTCGACAGGGTTACCCTTTAACCAACAATCATCTAGTATCTGATCCATTTAATAGTGCAATCATTAGAGGTAAGTTTATTTTTCTTTTATTTTATTCTCTATTTTAATTGATGCCTAAAAGCCATTGTCTTGGTTTCATGACCAGATAGCGACAATGTCATTCACTGGTAATAATTAAAATAAACAAGCTGGCTCGTGGTGAGACCCCTTGTCTTATAATTGAAACAATCATAAGCCATTACCCTAATTTGGTGTTCAGTATTAGTAATATCAGTTTAATTGGTTCCTATGATCATGGTAAGCAGGCTCACAATGAGACCTCTTATCTTTTAGATTTATTATATTTTTGAATTACACTCTAAAAATTCTCTTTTTAATGGATGGAGAGAATCATTAAATCCTTAAGAGTTTTGGATCACAAATCTGACTTGAAGGTGCTTAATCGTAAAATAGTTTTTACTTTTTAAATATAACCTTTTTTATTGAAACTAGAGTAAAAGGATATAATTTTTTAGGTTCTTTAAAGATTTCACAACTTAATGGAAAAATTTACGAGTTATATAATTTTTATCTAGCTTTCAATTTCGGTAACCACTTCTTAAAAAAAAAATCCTACCTTCAAATTGAAAAATGAAAAATAACTTTGAGAGATGCTTGAAAAGCTAATAGAGTACTATTTAACATTTTTACTAACAAAATCTGTAAAAGGAAAATAAATTGCAGCAGGATGTACAATGAAAGTGATCTTATACACACACACACACACACACACATATATATGGATATAGATCTGTGTTAAAGAAATTGAATATTTAAGAAAATAATTTCTTTAAGATGAGCCTATTTACAGGAAGAGAATCTCCCTTTCCTGATAAATCTTATAGTATGAATGCAGATGGGCCTATCTGTTTGAGAATATGGAATGGACCAAACAACAATTTCTAAAATTTCATATGTTTCCCTTTTTCTTCATGTGCATTGTCCCACTTGAGAACTAGGTCTCCAACTTGGAAGGATTTTTGTGCAACTGAGCTTGCATCAAAAGAAGCTTTCCCTATCTGTTTATGTTTGGCATGTTTGAGTTTATCTTTCTCCCTTTCTTCTTCTAGTTTTATGGTTTTGGAATGTCTTAATTGTAAAGAAGAAGTAGGTGTATCTTTAATGAATTGAACTAGGGCTAGTGAGGGAAGTGCTAAATGTGATGGAATGATGCCTTCCTTCCCATATACTAGGTTAAATGGAGAAGTACCTATAGAGGCCTTCTGAGTTATCCTATCAACCCATAGAGAAAATATTAATGATTGATGCCCATTACGTTTATTTTGGTAAACATTTCTTTTTATTATTCTTAGGAGGTTTTTATTAGTGGATTCTGCTAAACCGTATCCACGAGGATAGTAGTTAGCATAATATTTTCTTTTAAAACCTCTCTTAAGTGCAAACTTAGTCATACTATTACCCAAAAAGTAAGATGCATTATCAAATATAAGTGCAGAAAGTAAAACAAATCTTGTAATGATAAGTTGATCAATAAACTCAGTAACAACATCAGAATTGGATCCCTTTAATGGGATTTTGTCCACCAACTTAGTGAAATAATTTGTAGTAGTTAAAATATACGTATGCTATCTAGAAGAGTGAGGAACAATCTCACCTATGATACCCAATCCCTATTGTTCGAAAGGTTGTTCCATGTTGACTGGCTGCAGAGGCAAGGCCAGTTTATGTTGCCTTCCAAACGCAGTTTGACACGTTTTGGATTTTCTTACGTATGCATGAGTATCTTTAAAGAGAGTGGGCCAACAATATCCTACATGCAGGATTTTATATGTGGTAGTATCTCCTCCAGAGTGTCCTCCTGCTGGTCCATCGGGATGTTCCTGCAAAACCTTTTGGGCTTCATATTTTTCAAGACATATTGTTAGGTCCCTATAATACTAGTGATTACCCCATTACTATTGTAGTTGTATCCCTTATTAATATTGTTGAGCCCCTATTGTCCCCATATTTTTATCACTGTGCCCCATAGAATCCCTCTATTGTTATTTTTGTGCCTTTATATTATTGTTGTTAGGTCGGTTGGGTTATATTGTGACTCCATAGACTCCTATATATAGAAAGGAGGTTTTGTCATTTGAATCATCGAAGAATTGTTCATTTTTGTAATGTAAAGGAGGTTGCCCCCTTGAAGAGGGTGAATTCTAAGGCGTTGACCTATCTTTTCTATCTTTTTGTGAGCTAGTTTCATAACATTTGGTATCAGAGCTTTGGATTCTAGGGTTTTGCTACTCAAAATAGGTCATCGTGGCATTTTCGCTATAACTTTTTTTTGCGAAGTTTCAGAAGTGAAAAAAAAAACCCAATTGAGACGAAGTCGCATTGAACCTCGGGTCCAAATTTCAGAGCTTTTCGCGTTATATTTGTGGAGATATGATCTGAGGAAGTTGGTATTTTTGCAGACTCCTGAATTACATTCCAAATAGGTGACCTAGGGAAAATCATCATAACTTTCTCTCTGAGCATCAGATTGAAATTTTGTAAGAAGGTACAAAAAGAGGATGGACTTTAGTTTCTTGTATATATTTTTCATTCCCATAGGTTGAAACAGTGACACGTGACATTTCATACAAGTTCGCTCTTCTGGAAAGGTCTTAATCAGGTCATCTTGGGAGATTGTGCATAACTCTTTCTTGGAGAATCCAATTTGGATCAGACTGGTGGCATTGGAAAGAGGACACAGAGGGCTACTATGGGTCACAATTTCTAAATTGGATGATCTGGAATTACAGAGATACATCAGATTCAATATCAAGCTCCTACAAAGTGAAAAAAGGTGTGTAGTTTTTTTTAAATTTTTGCTTAAGCTTGGTTTGAAAAATTAGTTTGAAGGAATTCAAAGGGCATAGTAAAGCATTATTATCAGTAATTGATGCCTCGAGGAAAGAAAATGCAAACACCTAGTAATCAACCTGAAAGCTCAAGCATGACTCATGAAGAAGAGGAAGAAATGAAACATGATATATCAAAATTACGAGACCAAGTGCAACAAGTGTCACTTGCACAAAAAGTAACAGAATCTAAGATGAAAGATGTAGAAGCTAAGATGGATGGTTTAAAGAAAGGTGTAGAAGATAAGATGGATTGTTTAAAGAAAGGTGTAGAAGCTAAGATGGATGGCATGGAAGCTAAGATGAATGGCATGGATGGTAAAATGGATGGCATGGATGATAAGATGGAAGAATTGAAGATAAATATGAATAAGTTGCTACAAGAAATGGTCACTAATGGTGAAAGGGTAGTAAAGGAAACTCATGATGAGAACAAAACAAATGTTAATCATGATTCCATATACTCGAATGTTGGATCGAAGACCCACCATATTCCAAAAATCGATATGAGGAAGTTCGATGGAAAGAATCCCGCAACATGGATATTACAGATGGAGCAATTTTTCGATCTCAATAATGTGCAAAACACACAAAAGGTACATATTGCAACTTTATATTTGTAACCAAATCAGTTTGTATGGTATCAATGGCTTTTCTCTTGTAAACAAATTATAACTTGGGCAATTTTTATGGAAGAATTGACAGCACATTATGAGGATACAAAAAGAAACACTTTTTTTATCCAATTGATAAGTCTCAAACAAAAGGGTTCAATAATGGAGCATATTGAGGAGTTCCAAAAATTGAATTTAAGGGTAAAAAGTATTCTAGAGGAGCATAGGATTGATGTGTTCATAGGGACTTTAAAGAATAATATCCAACATGATATTCGCCTTTGGGAACCTGACTCATTAGAGAAGGAATTCAGGTTAGCAAGAAAAATGGAAAGCAAAATTATGGCAACCAGGAAGCATACCAGTCAAAACTATAAAGATGGAAGTGTTGTTACCCCTATCCTTCCACAACCTATAAGGTTGACACCACAACAATTGGAAGAAAAAAGAGCAAAAGGGCTTTGTTACAGTTGTGATAGAAAATACACTAAAGGTCATAAGTGTGCTGAGAAGAAATTATTCTACATAGATTGTGAAGAGGAAGAAGAAAATGAGCAAGAAAGGTCAAAGGAAGAGGATATACTCCAGGAACAAAGCCTAGATAAAGAAGAAATGAACCCGACCATATCTTGTAATGCATTGGCTGGAATTACCACTCCTCAAACCATCAAGATAGAAGGACAAATCAAGAAGAAAAAGGTAATAGTGTTGATTGATTCAGGAAGTACCCACAATTTTATTCATTGTAAGGTAGCAAAAGAATTGAATTTCTTCCTATATCCAGCACCAGAGTGCAAGTGATGATTGCAAATGGAGGAACGATAAATTTCTCTGGAAAGTGCCATAATATCAAGCTATCCATGGGAGAATAAGTATTGACTAGCCCAATGATTTCCATTCCAATGGGAGGTGTTGATGTTGTACTAGGAGTCCAATGGCTACAATCCTTGGGTACAATAGCTTTTAATTTTTAAGAACTTTTCATGAAACTTTCTTTCGAAGGAAAAGAAGATGAATTAAGGGGTATTGCAGGGAAACCAGGAAAGATAATCAGCTCTAACAGTATGACAAAGCTTTTAAAAAAGGAACAAAGAGGTGTAATATCTCAATTATGTTCACTAGAGGTTTCCACATTGGAATCATCTGTTTCTCTAGATCTCCAAAAAGTCTTGGACAATCATTCCAAGGTATTTCAGACTCCCAAAAGTCTCCCACCTATTCGTGATCATGATCATTCTATTCATCTGATTCCAAGAAGTGTTCCTCCAAACATCAGGCTGTACAGATATCCCTATGCCCAAAAGGGTGAAATTGAACGTATGGTTGCAAAAATGCTAGAGGATGGTATAATTCAACCTAGTCAAAGTTCTTTCTCTGCTCCAGTAGTATTGGTGCACAAGAAAGATGGATCATGGTGCATGTGTCTGGATTATAGGGAGCTCAACAAGATCACTATTAAAGATAAGTTTCCCATTCCTGTCATTGATGAATTACTGGATGAATTGCATGGATCAATTTACTTCACCAAGTTGGATCTTCGTTCACGATATCATTAAATCAGAATGAAGACTGAAGACATTCCGAAAACAACATTTAGAACTCATGAGGGTCATTATGAATTTTTGGTCATGCCTTTTGGCCTTACCAATTCACCTTCTACCATTTCAAGGTTTGATGAATTCCATTTTCAAACCATTCCTTAGAAAATTTGTGTTAATATTTTTTGATGATATACTAATCTACAGCAAGTCTTGGAAGGATCATGTTGAACATGTTGATAGGGTGCTACAACTATTGGAGGAGAAACAATTATATGAAAAAAGATCCAAATGTTTCTTTGGAGTACAAGAGGTGGAATATCTGGGTCATATTGTATCTCATGAAGGAGTTAAGGTAGACCCTAGCAAAATTAAAGCCATTAAGGAATGGAAAATCCCCACATCCATAAAGCATCTACGAGGATTTCTTGGCTTGACAGGGTATTATCGCAAGTTTGTTAAGAATTATGGGAGAATAGCAGCACCTCTAACAACATTATTGAAGAAAGATGCATTTTCATGGACTCCAGAAGCAACAAAGGCCTTCGAACATCTTAAAGAGGCAATGTGCCAAGCACCAGTCTTAGCTACATCGGACTTCACAAAAACCCTTATTGTGGAATGTGATGATTTAGGAAATGGAATTGGTGCTATTCTAATGCAATATGAAAGACCCATTGCTTTTGAAAGTCGTCCAATCAAGGGAAAGTATTTACACAAAGCTATTTATGAGAAGGAAATGTTGGCAATACTACATGCACTTAAGAAATGACGACCCTACCTAATGGGAAGACACTTCAAGGTAAAAACGGATCATGATAGCCTTAAATACTTTTTAGAACAAATATTATCCTCTGAAGAGCAACAAAAGTGGGTCACAAATATGTTGGGTTATGACTTTGAAATCATGTACAAAAAAGGGAAGCAAAATGTGGTGGCAGATGCACTCTCAAGAAAGGATGAGGATGTGGAAGCATTGTTGTGCACCATTTCTATTATCCAGCCAGATTGGATAAACGAATCAAGGGAGGAATGGAAGAATGATGAAGAAGTATGGGCACTTATTCGAAAGTTAGAACAAGATTCCAGTACATCTGATACATTTAGCTAGAAAAATTATTCATTATGGTATAAAGATCGCTTATACCTCTATAAGAATTCGCAACTCAAAAAAAAAATCTTATGGAATTGCACACTTCTCCCTTAGGAGGGCACTAAGGATTTTTAAAAACTTAGCACGGGGTTAAGAAGGAAATTTTTTGGGATGGCCTTAAATCAGATATTCAAAAGTTTTTGGCGGAATGTTTGGTTTTCCAACAAAATAAAGTTGAAACAATTAAGACCCCGGGTCTATTACAACCTTTATCCATTCAAAGCCAATGTTCGGAGGAGGTTTCAATGGATTTTATCACAGGTTTACCAAAGTCTGAGGGAAACAGTGTCACCATGGTGGTAGTTGACAAACTTACCAAGTATGCACACTTTTGTGCATTATCACATCCATTTAAAGCCAGTATAGTTTCTACTGCATTTATGGAAACAATTCAAAAGCTACATGGAAACCCAAAGATTATTGTAAGTGACAGAGATCCAATTTTCACTGGAAATTTTTGGACAGGATTATTTTCTTGTCTTGGTACTCAGTTAGCTCATAGCTCATCTTATCATCCTCAATCTGATGGGAAAACTGAGATAGTAAACAAATGTTTGGAAGGATATCTTCATTGCTTTGTATCTGATAAACAGACACAATGGGTCAAATGGTTGCCTCTAGCTGAATGGTGGTATAACACTTCCTTCCATACAACAACAAAACTGACCCCATTTATGGCACTTTATGGATATCAACCACCATCCATCACATCATATTTAAGAGAAAATGCTAAGGTTCAAGCAGTGGAACATCACATCGAACATCAACAACAAGTCCTCCAACTCTTAAAGGATAACCTCGTGTTGGCATAGAATAGAATGAAACAACACACAGATCAACATCGCAGCGAAAGAAGTTTTGATGCAGGTGATTGGGTATTCCTACGGCTACAACCATATAAACAAATGTCCCTCAAGCAAGCTAAGAAGGATAATAAATTATCACCAAAGTATTATGGTCTGTACAAGGTGTTGCAAAATATTGGTACTATGGCATACAAATTGGAGCTTCCTACAGCATCTCGAGTGCACCCAGTTTTCCATGTTTCATATTTAAAGAAGTTTATAGGTGACAAGCTCCTAGTTCAAACAATATTGCCATAACTTGACAAGGAAGGAAAAATTATATTGGAACTGGAAGCAGTCACAGAAACAAGAACTCGACAGCTATGAAATCGATCAATTTCGGAGTATCTCATCAAGTGGAAGAACTTATCTACTGAAGATTCCACATGGGAGGATGAGAATTTTATACAGAAGCATCCAGAACTACTCAAGCGTTGAGGACAACACTTTTTTGAAGGAGAGGGGCATGTTAGGTCCCTATAATACTAGTGATTACCCCATTACTATTGTAGTTGTATCCCTTATTAATATTGTTGAGCCCCTATGGTCCCCATATTTTTATTATTGTGCCCCATAGAATCCCTCTATTGTTATTTTTGTGGCTTTATATTATTATTGTTAGGTCGGTTGGGTTATATTGTCACTCCATAGACTCCTATATATAGAAAGGAGGTTTTGTCATTTGAATCATCGAAGAATTGTTCATTTGTGTAATGTAAAGGAGGTTTCCCCCTCGAAGAAGCTAAATTCTAAGGCGTTGATCTATCTTTTCTATCTTTTTGTGAGCTGGTTTCATAACACATATTAACAAAATGGAATCATAGTTTCTTCTTAATAACACATTATCAAAAATCTCATATTGATTTGCTTTCAATATTAAAGCTCGTTTTCTTTTATGATTGAGCTTGTAAGATAATATCCATTTTTTAAATAGAAAATCAGATCAACGTATTGGGACTTAGTATCAATAAGGTTTACCTCAAATACGTGTTCATTGTTGCCTATGTCCTGATTAGCTGGTACGTTGGATGCTCCTATAAGAAATATGCAGAAACCTTGTCCTCTGACAATTTTAGTTGGTTTCATTTCAATATCATATTACTGCAGAGCTATTACCCAATTTTCTCTCTTCTCTCTTAACTATTTCTACATAAGTAATTTTCTCACCACTGGGAATGTGACTATTACTTTCGTATGTGTTTTTAAGAGAAAAGGTATAAAATTCTTTATAGATTTCTTAACAGGAAATGCTTGTTTCTCTACCTTTGAGTAATTCAGTTCAACACCTTGAGAATTTGAACTGAAAAAAGAGATAGTTGTTTCAATTTTTTGATTGTTAATTTTTGTTAAGACAACAACATTAGATGTTGAAGAAACTAAAGTATACAAGATGAAATCATGAGAGAAATTTGGAGTACTTAGAGAAGGAAAATTAATGATTTCTTCCTTGATTAAGTCGAAATATTATCTTTCTTTATGACCGCACTTAAAGGTTGAGTTTTTCTTGATCATTTGTTGTAATGGTAGAATGATTTGTGAAAAATCAGGGAAAAATCTTTTGACGAAATTGATGTGTCAGAAAAAATATTTCATGGATTTTTTTATTATGTGGGAGAGGAATTTATAAAATTTATTTTATTCTAGCAGGGTCAATATAAATTCCATCTTTGGATATAATGAATCCTAAAAGTTTTCCTTCACTAAGAGAGAAGAAAGTCTTTTTCAGATTTAATGAAATCACATATTTTCTACAGCATTCAAATATTTGTTTTGAGTCATGTAAATGGTTATTTCTTTTCTTAGAATAAACAATAATGTCATCTAAGTAAACAACAACCCTTTTGTTTAACATACCTTTGAAAGCTATATCCATAGCCCTTTGGAAGTTTCCCCTACATTTATTAACCCGAATGACATTTTTTGGTAGGCATAAGTTCCTCATTTGTTTGTGAAAGTAGTCTTAAGCCCATCACTTCGGTGGACCATTATTTGATTCTATCCTGAAAATCCATCAAGGAAAGAGATAAGTTCTAAACCTGTAATTGATTGTAAAATTTATTCCATAGTAGGTAATGGAAAATTATCCTTTTGACTGGCCTTATTGAGGTTTCTAAAATCTATAAAAATGTGGATATTGTCATTTTTCTTCCTAACAGGCACTAAGTTGGAAACCTACTGTGAATGCCTAACAGGAAAAATGATTGTTGCCTTAAGGAGTTTATTCAATTCTGTTTTGAATTGACTTTCTAAGTTCAGATGAATTTTCCTTAATTTTTGTTGGATAGGTTTATCATTAGATTTCATCGGAATTGTATGTTGAATGATGGAAGTGTCAAATGTTTTGAGATCTTTGTAACTCCAAGAAAAGATATCTTTATATTTATTTAACAAATAGATGAAGGATAATATTTTGTCAGATGAGAGACCAACTTCTAAGTTAATGTTCTAAGGTTTAAGGTATGTCCTAAGGTTTATTAATTCAAATATTAAAGTCGAACTTTGAAGTTTTGAATTAATAGCCTTTTTGAATCTGTCTTTTAAATCATAAATATCCTTAAGCTTAACTACAGATTTTGGTATGGGATTATCATTGATTTTATTTTTTATTGATTGTCGTGTTCGTGTTCATCTTCATCAATTATTTGGTCATCATATGATTTTTCTAAGGTTAAGAAGTTTCAGATGTATTCATCATCATTGAATACCTGCGAGTTGGTGATATTATCAGGAATGGATGGTCTAAAAATTAACACTATAGAAAATTTATCTGGGTTGTAATCTTCTGATGGAATTAGTTTTGATGAAACATTAGCGAGAAGGTCAGAACTAGCATTCTGAATCCTAGGAATAGAAGAAATGTTAAAAGCTAAAAAGCATGAAGTGAGAGATTGAACTAAAGATTGATAACGCTTCAAGTGTCCAAAAATGCAATGCATAATGCTTCTTATTTGTTTAATTACAATTTATGAACCTCCAAAAACTTGAAGGTATTTAATGTTACGGACTATTTCTTTGTAGATACCTTGGACCAATGCTTCATATTCTTCAATATTGTTTGTGCATTCGAATTCTAACGTCCAAGTAAGCATTGTCTTCTCACCCTCAGGATTAATCAATATGCAACCTGCTCCTTCACCATCACTTGACTTTGATCCATCGAAATACAATTTCCAAAGCAAAGATTTAGCTAATGGTTTTTCTAACATATTTACACATCTAGAAGGATATGTTTGTGAAAAAATTTCAATTTGGGAAGTTGCCGAATTACTCTGAAAAGGTGACATTTGTGCGTCGAAATTCCCAAAAAATGGTTCAATAGAGTAATTTCCAAGGATGTTATTATTAAACATTATTGGATCATTTTCACCTTCAAAATATGTCACCAAATTTTTCATGTGTTTTTGTCAGTTGATTTTAATTTGATTTGGCTTACCATTGTAAGGAAGCGACAAGTGAGACCAATCAGTGGAAAAGTAACCATGTAGTTTTTATGACCAATTCCTACTAAGAATCAAACCATAAAAATATGGTATGTCGGCAAATAGTATATCAATTATTTGATAGAATTTAGGATTTGAAGATAATCGAATCAGGACTGCATTCATTACTCCTATTAATTTGACTTTTTCCCTATCGAGTTGCACAACATGAACTGCAAATTTTTGGGGGACACATTCAATTTTAAACAAACTGAATATGGCATAATGTTCGAAGAAGCTTCTGAATATACAAACAATTTATGTACATTTTTATTGAATATATCATAAGTCAACAGCAAAGGAGGGGTATGTGAATTATATCTGTCACCTATCAAAATAGAATCAGAGGAATCAAATAATGAATTAATAGGAGGTTTACCCATTCCACTTATAGCCTTGGATATTACAGCAATAGAGAGAGGAGAAGCAGGCATTGCATTCAATTCTTTCAATAAAATATTCTTCTTTTGTTTGAGTTTAATGAGTTCAAAGAGGGATATATTTTATTTTACTTTTTTCATGTCCTCTACCATGTTATACTCAATACTATCCAAAACTACTAAGGTTTTGGGTGGATATGGAGAATTAGATGAAGAGGGAATCACTTGATTAGATGTGGAAGTGGATTTGTTATTAACAACTTTATCTTTAGCAAGAGGAGTTGATGGTTTTTGTTTTTGAATTGGTTGTATAGGATCAACTGGACCTTTACTTCTTGTGCTAATAGGAAGTGATTCATGTTCGTTTTCACTATCATATATAGGAAGAATGAAAACCTACATTTCATTTAACTCAACAGTTTTTTCATCTTGGAATTCGTCAACAGAAAGTGTTGCTTCATCCTCATCCTCATCATAAGTTTTAGCATTTGATATGGTATTTAGAGGTTGAGGATTAGCTGGTTGATTTCTTCTGAATGGTCTAAATGGTTTCTCGGAAGAAGATTCAGCTACTTGTTTTTTAATCTCTACCATCTTGTTAGACATATATTTTAGGAATTTTTGTAATCCTTCGAGATCAAAGGGATATTTAGGAGTTTTATTTTTTGATTTTCCTTTAAAATTAACCCTCTTTTGCTTTGTATCTTCTTGTTCATTTTTCTTCTGTAGTGAAATTATCTTCTTCTCTATAGAAAAAGATTCCCTCATGTTTTCTACCAATGTAGTTTTGTTAGCTCTATCTACAAAAATTGATATGTCAGAAGGAAGTGAAGAAATATACCATTCAATTTGTACATCTAAAACAGGTTTTGAAGTGGATGCAAATTTATTTAACAATTTGTTAAATATGGCATTGAAATCTTTTATCTTTTCTCTAGGATTAGTTTTCAAATTGGAAAGAACATTGATAGGAGATGTGATTGATCTATCGTCACCAAATTTAGCCAAAGAAAATCTTCAAAAATGTCCCAACATATTATAGATCCAGCTAGCAATGAAAACTACCATGATCCTACTTATCCTTGGAGAGTGTAGGGAAATAATCTTACTACACAATCTTCTTCAATTACTCCATTAATATTGATAGCTAACTTATAATTATTGAGATATTCCTCAATGGGAAATCCATCATCGGAATTGAATTTTGGCAGCCATCTTTCATGATGCTTAGGTACGTCATGAATGGGACGTGTCATTTGTACAACGCCAAGATTAACCCATGGTTTGACTTGTGGTGGTGGTTGTTGTCTTTCCATTATTGGAGTTTGAGTGGAAGTGGATATTGATGGAGTTTGAGTGGAAGTAGAGGCAGGTTGAGTGGTAGGATTTTATGAGTGAGAACCAGTACCTTGATAAGAATAAGTGGGAAAAAATGGAAGGAATGAAGGTGTTTGTGGTGGGGAATCTGATAAAACCTCACTAGTTGATGTCTGTAACTCAGATCTCTTAGTTTTCTTTAGGAAAGAAGGGAAGGGAAATTCAAAAGGAGGAAACCCAACCTTCTCACTTTGAGAATGAGTTAGAATCTAAGTGGGCTTGTAAAGAAAATGTGATACTTCCTTCAGATGCTTTAGATAGGATAGCATTTTCTGCTGAAATAAAGATTTCCTCTAATTTCTTTATTAAATTTTGAACCTTAGGCGATTTAGAATTATAATCTGAAGAATCTACTTTAGGGATAGTACTAGGACATTTTGGGAGTGACTGCTCAACTTCTAATCTAGAAATAGGAGTTTTAGAAGAGGATCGAGAAGTTGGAGGTGATCATGAGTGGGAGTGACTCTTGGAATGGCTTGTTAATTTAGACTGAGATCTCTTCTCCATTCATAGTCTTGGCCCTCCTTCTAGTGCCAAGATGTTGAGGCCTCAAAATTCATTGCACCAGCATGGGGGAAAATCACCTGGTCCAAACCTTAAATACTCCTTTTCCAGTTGGGGTAGTCGCTACGACTGGATATAATGTGACCAATTTCCCAATGAGAGGTGATAAAATGGATAATAAATTCTTATAATGGGATCAAAAATATGGATTTGGAATGATTTATGACTAAAACATAGAACATATGAAACTAATCTACTTATTACCTGAGTTATTTCTTAATAGTTTGATAGTGGTATAGCATAATCTTCCTTAGTAGATGAGTAGTAAATTAACCATTTACTTCAGAATTGAAAAATGATTTAAATTAATTCTTTTAATTAAGAAATTAATTTTAAAAACTATGATAAGCTTATATCACATTCAAAATATTATTAATTGTTTTTTATACATTCCATTAAAATATTGCAGCACTTAAACATATTTAGAAATGAATTTATGCTAATGTTTTATTACAAAAATGCATATAACACAAAACAGAGAGAAACTGCAACAATAAAAGAAAACAAAATCGCTTTAAAATACTGATAAAAATATCTGTATCCAAAAATGTTTGCTTTAAAAAAATTAGTAGTCTCGACCTTTTCTCCTTTCCTCAAACACTTAAAGGTAATATGGAAATGCAACAAATCTCAAGCATTTTTACAAAAATAAAAGAGGCCACAATCGATTTTTTTTTTTTATTTAAACAAATAATCAAGAAGGAATGCAGAAGTGTGAATTCTTCGTTAGGATTTATCTATCAACTTCTGGACCCTTAAATCAGTCCATCATGTCTTCTTAAATAATAATACAATTTTCTTTAAAAATATAATGTCTACACAAAGCGCTGAAAAAATTAATTAAATGAGGTTCCTCGAATCTGTGAAAAATAAAAACAGTTTTCCCTTTCTAGCTTATTATCCTTAACTTTCGATCACATTTTCTTCGCTTTCTATATATTCTAAGGAACGAATATGCCTTTTCCTCTGTGTAGCTATCTCCTCCTCATTGTTGAGATCTAACCATACCTAGAAGGATAAGCCATGGATAAGTAAATTGTGAATTAAGACTTGTATTTTTCAGATAAAATTAAGTAAACACAGGGAGGCCATTTTGATTAAATCGCAAACTCTTTTTAGCCTGGACGTTATAATAAAAAAGGAGATTGTTTTAATGTAATAAAAAAAATCAAAATCAGAATCGCCTGAGAATTAGGGGTGGAACCCAAAATAATCGGAATCGCTTGGAGAGGGATTGAACTACAAGCAAAATCATATCTAAAACGAGGAGTATTCTGATCAAAATCCAAATGGGGCCTTCTAAAATCATATCGCATCGCTTT
The DNA here is from genome assembly GCA_031772625.1 of Pinus tabuliformis. Classification (NCBI taxonomy): domain Eukaryota; kingdom Viridiplantae; phylum Streptophyta; class Pinopsida; order Pinales; family Pinaceae; genus Pinus; species Pinus tabuliformis. The sequence goes on along the minus strand of CM062820.1, from coordinate 1,005,141,879 downwards.
TAGACCAGGAGGGGATGAATTAGTGTTATATCTTGAGTAAGGAGAATCCTTATAAAAATAGACATAAATCTAAATCATGTTAATGGAATTAATGAACATAGGCAGAAACGGCACATGACACATGGATCTTGTGATTGTGATATCGCAATTGCAACAACAGAACTGTTGGGTACCAACAGTCATGAAAGACTTTTGATTTGTGATCTAAGGGATGACATGATGGTGATGTCATTATGACGTGGCATATGCATGTGGAAAGGTAACATGTAATTGACATGGAGGTGAGGTCACTAGTTAACGTGAAATTCTAACATGGATGGATGACATGGATCTGACGTCAGATTGCAATCACATTTGGTATCGGTTAGGAGGCATGACCGTTGGTAACTATGGATGCAATATTAATTTAACTTCATTTTATAATCATAGCAGGTTTGGAAGGATGAGAGGGGATTGCTAGCCTTTTGAACTTGCGATTGCATGGACATGGGGATTTATGAACTCTAATGTAGAATCTCACTAGGTCTGCTGGTCGCAAATCTCGTTGAGAAGGGGTAGAGTGCTTAACCTTTGGCTTTTACCATTGCTCGGACATGGGGAATTTATGAACTCGAGTGTATAACCTGTCGGGTTTTTCTGATCGCAATCACTAAAGGAAGGGGCCATGGGAGTTGTTTCAATAGTCCTTGTGGGTGCGATATTTTATATGAAGTGGATTTAAATCCAACTTCAGGTTCAGTTATCACAATTGCATATTGTAATGAGTTATGTGGGGGCAAACCTATGTATATTTGGATGCGGGTTTTCATGGTTGTCAATTGATAACACTATCAGGTCTGGTTTGATAAATGGCAATCACATATTTAACAAAGGAATGGTTAAAAACTTTGGAAAGAATAATTGCGATATTTATGATAACCAAGGTTTAATATTTGGGCTTTTTCTAAAAGCCTAAGTATTAAACTTTGGTTATGGGGCTTTATTAAAAATAAAATTTGTTTTTTTCTTCTTTTTTTTTAAATAAAAGGGTCCTATTTTAATATATATAAATTTCATAGGAAATTTATAATATATAGAAATGGGGGTCGTTGAAAAGTACAATAAGTCAATCCAAATCCGAGTGAGGAAAGGAAGGTCTATTCAAGAGGTGAAATAAGTATTAAGGTCAAGGAAACCAATATGGGAAAGCAACAATCCCTAGTGGAGTTACCAATTTTTAATGTGGAATTTATGATTGCAGACAAAAGTATCTTCCCTAGACCTAGTGGACTGGTCTAGAACACAAAAAGAAAAGAACATAAAGTTTCCCTTAGAGAAATTGAAGAATCAGAAAGAGGCTTACTTGGAATCTGTCACAAGATTCACTTTCCTCCCTGCTTGTAAGCTCCAATCATAGCTATGATTCCTGTAATTAGAACCTGCACATACTACAAAAACAAGCCAAGGATCCACAACATCTATGTAGCATAATTCAATTACTCTATTAAATGAATTATCGAGGCATTGACATCGATGAATATAAATGTAACATAACACATATAGGAAAACAATAAACTCTTTGTATAAGTATAAATAGGAGAGAGTTTATAACCAATAATAATATATGATCTTGTATAGATCTCCCCAAGTTGAGTTGTCGTTTCTTGTCACAATGCACACCTCAATGTCATCCTAATGTATGGAGATGATGACTCCCTTAGATTCAAGAAAGAATCATGAGGGCATGATTGGTCTCCAAAATACAACCCTCATGTTGTAGAGAGTGGTAAATTTATAGGATAGGAATGGTAGTTTAGGATTTTTTATCCATTTACCAATCTAGACTAGAGATCCACTTAAGATTGGAGGATGAGTTCAAGAGATAAGATCTTAATTTTCCAAGGTAGGATCAAATAAGAATCAATCTTCTCATCCTAGGTAAATGGTTAAAACAACCCGTGAAATCTTTTTGACAAGGAAGCGTCGAGATTCTTTTAGTTTTCCCAAATTTCAAGAATCAGTGAAACCCCAGCGAGGAACAAGCTACTTCCTATCAGCATTGGTGCAGAAAGGAGAAGCCTACTGTTGAACGTAGGTCTTTAAAGGGGCATGGTGTGTTAGGAATTAAAAGATCTAATTTTTGGAAGCTAGACCCAGAAACATAATTATTTCGAAATGTCATGCTTAGGGGTTTGTGTAGGGATGATGAAAACATGTTCAAAGATTATCATTGATCAGGTTTGGAGGCGTATTGAACATATGTCAAAAAAAGGCATATAACATATATGTTTTTACCAAAAACATATATTAGGACAAACAACCCAAACCAAAGGAACCAATTTTAGCTATTATCCCAGCAAGATAGGTAAACAGTTAGCAACTTCTAACAATGTCCACCTTGACAATGATTTACCTGATATATCATGTCCAAAATATTTATCACCTTCCTTGCAATCCAAGAGAAGCTAGGCACCATTTTAGCTTCTCTGACAACAATGGTTTTGTGAACATCTCTGCACAATTTTTCTTTGTATGGAATTTTTCTAGACCCACCACTCCACTTTCATCCATAACATGTCTTACAAAATGGTATTTAATATGCATATGTTTTGTCTTACTATGATAAGTTGGATTGCTCACCATATGAATAACAATTTGACTATCACAAGATACATTCACCTTATCATGCATCCTTCCAAACTCACCTAGCAAACCATGTAACCAAATTTCCTCTTTGCAAGAATGTGAGACAACTATGTATTATACCTCAGTTGTCAATAAAACAAATATGTTCTAAAACTTTTACATCCAACTAACAACTCCACCTACGAGATTAAAAGCATATCCATAAGTGGATATCCTCTTATCCAGGTCACCTACAAAATCTGAGTCAACATAAGCACAGACTGAATCACTACTACAATTATAGGTGATACAATAATTATTTGTTCCTTTAATAAAATACCAAACAAACCATTTCACTATTGCCCAATGCTCTTTACATGGATTTTCCATGTATCTATTGACAACGCCAAATGCATGTGAAATATTTGGCCTTGTACTAACCATTACATACATTAACAACCCTACTACATTATCATCTGGTACACGAGACATATACTCATTTTCTTCATCATTACTAGGACACAATATTGAAGAAATCATGAGATAGTAAGTTAAAGGGATTTGTACAGGTTTCACATTACTCATACTAAAACTTAGAAGTATTGTCTCCACATACATCCACTGTGATAACTAGAACTTACCATTTTTACTTTCTTTGTGACTCGATGCCCACGATTTATTTTGTTGCTCTGAGATCCTTCATTTCAAAAGTTATAGCCAACTAATCCTTCAACCTATTGAGCTCAACCATGATTTTTCCTGCTATAATCATATCATCAACATATAACAACAAAATAATGAATATTCCATTTCCGAAATTTTCAAAGTAAAAACAATTTTAACTCATCACGAATGAATCAAACTTCTTCTACCTTTGTTTGGGAGACGATTTTAGAATATACAATTACTTCTTGAGTTTAAAAACTAACCCCTTATTGAGATTTTGAACAAACCCTTTTGGTTTTTCCATATATATATCCTCATCCAAATCTCCATGTAAGAATGTTGTTTTAACATCTAGTTTCTCTAACTATAGCTGAAGTAAATAAACTAATGGTAACGAAAATCAAATTCAAACAAGATTAAGAAATGCGAAAAAAATATCATGGAAATCAATACCTTCCTTCTTATAATATCCTTTTTAATCCACTCTTTCTTTGTACTTCAGAACAATATCAACAACTCCTTTCTTCAATTTTTAAACCCACTTGCAACCAACAACTTTCATGTCCTTAAGAAGTTGGACCAAATCCCATCTGTTATTTCTTTGTAAGGCATTTGTTTCTTCTTTCATTCCTACTTTCTATTCATCATTATCAAATGCTTCCATTGTTTGCTGATAATAACTAGGTTCTTCATCATTAGAAATAATAGAAACTTATGTAGAAAAATCATCATACCTTTTAGGAAAAGAACTTATTTGTGTAGATATTCTTATAATTTGTTACAGTATTTCCTCAGTTTCCTCGGAATTTTTTTTATCATCATATGCTTCTATAGGATTTTTTTCATGAACATCTTCATGATCCTCCTCCCTTGAAGATGATTGAGTTTCCAATTGAAATTGTTGAATCTATGGTACTTTTTCCTATTCCATTTCACCATCTACATATGATTTTATGAGTGGCGATTCATCAAATATGACATCTCTGTTAATGATGATTTTTGGGGTGGTAGGATCCCACAACCTATATCTCTTAACTCCATAACCATATCCAAACAAGATTAGTGTTTTTTATTTCAGATCTAACTTAGAACATTGATTCTTTGGAATAAGACCATAGGCATCACAACCAAAAACTTTAAGATTTGAATCATCACAAGGTTGACCTATCCATACCTCTTCTAGAATCTTACAGTTAATTGTGGTTGATGGTGATTGATTTACCATATAACACATTGTAAGAACTGCTTCTTCCCACAATTTTTGTTGCAACTTGGAATTACTAAGCATACTCTTTCTCTCTCTATAAGAGTCCTATTCATGCATTTAGAAATCCTATTTTGTTGAGGCGTATAAACCATGGTTTTATGTCTTTCGATCCCAACTTCCTTGCAATAATTTTCGAATTCCTTATAAATAAACTCAGTTCCATTGTTAGTTCTCAAATATTTAATTGAATTTCCATTGCTCTTTTCAACCAAAGATATATACTTCTTAAAAGAATCAACTACATCAATTTTTAATTTCAGTAAATAGATCCATGCATTTCTAGAGTAATCATCTATAAATGTTACAAAATATGAAGATTCTCCAAAATACACTTTAGGATATGCTTCCAAAATATCTCAATGGATGTAATCAAGCATACCTTTACTTACATGTGTTCCTATTTTAAATTTCTTTGTGTAGTACTTTGCATAAATATAATGTTCACAGAAATTCAAATTCAAGGATTTGAAGCTTGGAAGTAACTTTCAATCAATTAATACCTTTAGCCCTTTCTCACTCATATGACCCAAGCCTTGATTGCATAAATGAGTATAGTCACTTTCACCTTAAGATGCTATTGTTTCATGATCTATTTTTTTCCTTCCTCCAATCTCATAAAATTTACCAAATCTTTTAGCCTTCATGATTACTAATATGCCTTTCATCACCTTAATAACTCCACCTTGAACTATAAATTTTGTAACCATTGGAATCTAACATTCCCAATGATATTAAGTTCTTTCTATTCTCAGACACATTCCTCACCTTTGTTAACATTTTAATAGTAACATCATATATTTTAAGCTTGATATTACCAATCCCAACAATTTTGCATGTAACATCATTACCTATGAAAACTACACCGTCATCAATAAATTGGTATGAAGAGGACCAATTCGTATGAAGACACATATGATGGGAAGCATCAGAATCAAGTAACAAATTATTTTGAAATTTAGAAATAGTAGAAGTGGACAATACCTCATCAACAATACTTGCACTACTTTAAGTTGAATTAACTTCCTTTGTAGATTCCTTTTTAGCAGCGTGTTCCTTTCTTTGCCCACAATCCTTTTTAAGATGCCCTGATTTGTTATAGTGCCGACACTTCAAATTACTCTTCTTCCCTCTTTACTTCAATCTTGATGTGTCTATTGAATTTTGATCTTTTTATTTTAATCGACCTATTGCCAAAATTTCTTTTCATGTTGAGTTTTCAAGGCTATATTTTCGTTGATTTTCCTCAGACAATAATTATCCCACAATACCATCAAATTCAATGGTATTGGTACAACTAAAACTGATAGAGGTTAAAAAATGAACCCAAAGCTCAAGAAGGGAACAAATTAATATAATTTCTTTCTCTTCCCCTTCGAGATTTACATCTATACTAGAAAACTAGCATAAACGTGTATTGAAAGAATTCAAATGATCAGGGATATTTGTACCTTGATCTGCAAACTGTATAACTGTCGCTTCAAGTAGATTCTATTTTTTAACTATTTTTTCATATAAAGGATTTCTAACTTGATCCATAAGCCTACTATTGTTTTCCTTCCAACGATGCTAAATAATACATCATATGCCAAGCACAAATGAATAGCATTAAGGGCTCTTGCATCCATGTACTCCCAGTCATTATCATCCATGTCCACAAGTTCCTTTGCCCTTCCCAGCAACACCTTCTCCACTCCTTGCTACATGAGCATATCCTGCACCTTAACCTTCCATAGATCAAAGCTATTTCTCTAATTGAGATTTTCGATTTCAAACTTCATACTCTACATCTTTGCCATTAACAAAAACTTTTCCTAGAACATATCATACCACTTGTGGAGTTAAGAAATAGAAGCATATCCTACAAATAAGTTTTAGTTGCATAAAATAAAGGCAAATAAACAATATAGCAGAATAATGAAACACAAAAATTGACACAGTGTTTTATGTGGTAAAACCCTCCTTGTGAGTGAAACATCCACAGGGAAATGATAATCAATATGCTTATTATTCAATGATATTTAAAACATCCAACTCACAAGCATACAATATCCAACCGTTCAACAACCTCTCCATTCGTTTTATGTGTTCTCATTGTCTCTGTAGGCTTACATGGATAAATATCAACCTGTCAATTTTTTTCTAAACTTGTCCACAGATTTTAAAGCAGCTAGATGAGAAACCTTTTACAAAAACAAAAAATTCCTTTTATATGTTTTGTCCAAAAGATTAGATTAGGAAAAACAATGAAAACCAAAGCAACCAATTTTAGCTATTATCCCAATAATATAGAGAAATAGTTGTCAACTTTTAACATATTTTAACAATTTCAAGCATTGCAACCTATCTGAAGGTAAAAACACGTAACCTTAAACACAATTTGTTTAATTTCATTAGAGACAATTTAATTTCTACAATAAGTGTGTATATAAATATCTCTTGAATGCTACATATCCATTTGGTTATTCAAACTATATGTATGGTAGAATTCTAAACCCTCGAAGGAGGTAGACGATTTACTATTTGGCTACAAAAATTTTCTTACTATGATTTTGTAGTTATAAATAGATGGTATTCATGGATTTGAAATGATGAATGAAATAAAAGAGAGACATGGATATTTTATAGAAATATACACAAGTAAATTAAAAAAATTACAGTATATAATCTATGGATTAATATAATTTACACTAAGTCTTCAACAAGCTACAATGAAAATGTATATATCTTTGAAACATTTGAATGCTATAAATTTCATTAAAATCTGATAGATGTAAAATATGTGCGTAGAATCATAACACAATATATATAATATGTATACAAAGAATTCTAGCATCGATATTTGATACATAGATATTCTATATGATACATACAAAATCATTTCACAATATTTGACCACCTAACTACTTATTATATAATAGATTGATGGTGATGGTCTAAGAATCATTTTTAATATACAAAACACAAACTAATCAATAAAATTTGGATGATAATTTTTTTTTTGTAAGCTTAGTAGTACCTTTCATTCATTCATTTATAAACATGCAGGTTACAAATATATAGGTCGTTTTGTGGCCTCAACCTGCCCAGTGAGAAACCAGGTCTATTGGCCACCGAATCGCATTATAAGCCATCCAAAACATAAATAGTTTGAGTTTATTGAACAAAGCCTTATAAGGTTGATATTGTGGAAACAAACTAGTAAGAATAATGCTAAAAACATAATTGCTAGTTGACATATACAACAAAAATTAAGCCAAAATTAATAGGCATAACTTCAACTAACTAATCATCTGATTATTCCACCAAAGGAGGATCTTTAGCAATTGATCCTGGAAATTTAGATTGCGGCACACATGGGATATGCCACTCAATGAGGCCTAGGCGAGCATTCTAATTATAAAAATAAAGTTGAATAAGTTGGAGCTCTTTTTGAATGTCTTGGAGGCCCGAATAAGGCTCACTTTGTGTTGTTGTGTTGGTGGTCACAGCCATTGCTTTGGCCACTATGCATTTCATTAACCAGTAGAGATGGATGAATTGTCTAAATAGGGTGAGACGACTACGAGTTTACCTAGGGACTGTGATTAGTTCCCCCAAATATTCAGGTGGCAGCTCAAGCTCAAATTTCAAATTCAACTCTACCTCCCAAGTTGTGATCAATTGTTTCACCTCCATCGGGGTACCTTCGTAGTATTTCTAAAGAATCTCAGAGTTCTCTTTTTGACCCCTCTCTCCTGCAGTCCTCTACCGCGTAGTTTGACAAGAAGAAGAACCAAATTCTTTACCTTTTCCTTCCCGGTGTCTATGGCCCCTTCCACCTCAGGCTGAGGCTCAACCGTGAGGCCTAGACTTCACCATATCTGCCAAGGTTAGGCCCCTTTCTTCACCTTTCTCCCACCTTCGCGTTCTTATAAACCAGCACACTCTACAGAGGCCAAAAGTGGATACAACATAGGTTGACATGGAATATTATTTGTACAAAAAACCATGTGAAAGACAAGCATTAACTTAATGTATGACTAGAAGAACATATGAAACATTGGATGACACTACGTCCCTTAAGAATTCCACCACCCGAGCTAGCAATAATACATAAACAATAACCATGTGGGAGTAGGAGGTATCACCAGAATAAAAATGGTGTCTCCCATGTACCCCTGAGCCCTGAGTCCGTAGACTCAACCCTGATCATTTACGAGAACCCTTACTCTCTACAGGGGTTGCCCGGAAAATTCAAGCTTAAAATGGGGAACCATATTATAAACATGTAGATGATACATCATGGAGAAAAGGGAAAACTAGTAAACATACCCATGTGAGAGAGGATGTTGCCAAAAAAGATAGAAGGCAACATTACATAGTCTAGAAGGCCAATATTGCTAGTCACAAAAACTACTAATTTAACTAGCTTTTCATTTCCCCTCCAGGCGCGAAGCTTATCATGAGTATTAACCCCTAACCCAGAATACAAAGATAAGATTATAACATAAGATACTTTATACTCCAGCCTCGGATAGATCTAGGCAATAGCTTGATATACCTCTCGCATTCTTGGCGCCGCGAACCTGTAAACATCAAACTTAGGCTCCCTACAAAGTTTAGGACCCGAGTTTATATGTTGGACAGATGGTCTTAACTCCACCTCCGCTCTGACCATCTATAGGCACCGAGGGTTACCAACCTTCACGTCATGGATCTTCCATGATATGTGATGCTTCATATTATCACATTGAATAAGTGTGAGAGAGTGTGGGGGATACCACCCATCGTACGAAACCAATAAAGGCTCTTTCATATCAATCAAACCCAAGTGGGCCTCCAACTGTTTCACACCCTGAACAGGGAATATTTGGACACTATTAGAAACTGAGTGAAATAATAACCTATATACTAATTAAGATATTAATTTATTTGTACATTATTTAGGATATTAATAATTCCTTAATATATTGTAGTGTCCCTTCTTGGTGAGATAGATTTTATGACACATAGATAGGGTGATTTTGATATAATGGTATAATATTATGCATGAGAAACTTATGTACATGCTTATATGGTATAGACCTGGTTTGGGTCACCTAGTTTTTGTGTGCTTAGGATAATATCCATGGTTGTGTGTATAAGAATTGATTTTGGTTAAGAACATATTATCGATGTTCTCTCTTTTGGTATCTTAGTTTGGCAATATGTGTATGAAATGGATGTTGATTCAGGATTGAGACACATATATCCATGGATGATCAAGACTATGTGGAACATATGGTTAATTATGATTTATGGATGATACATGATTTATATGATTATATATGTTTAATCTTGTAATGAGCAAGATGTGGTAGGTACATAGTTACTTGCAAACAAGGATGCTTAAATTATAAATGACTGTGGAAGTCATGATACATGATTTTTATGATTTTATATGCTCAATATTGTATTTAACAATATTTTATTTGGAATGTTGTTATTTTGAAACAAGGATATTCAAATTTTAAATGGCTGGGGAAGTCATTTCTCTAGAATCAAAATGGTTATGGAAGTCATGGACAATCTTTGGTAAAATGTGAATAAGTTAATTATGAAATTCATTGATTCCCTTGATCTATGAACAAGGCCTTACCAACAAACCATCAGATGCGTATGAGCTCACAATCAATACCTTAAGGTGAAGCGTGGAGTTTCAATGAAGATTAGATGAGAAGCCATGTAAATTAAGGCGCGGAGTCCTAAGTCCATGAAAGATGTGTAGTCTTGTATCTATAATAAAATGTTTAGGGTGTGGAGTCCTGAATATTTAAAAAGATCAACGTGTGGAATCTTGGATCTTTAGAGTAGATCAGGGCGCGAAGTCCTCAATCTACTAAGGCACGAAGATGCATGAAATAGGGGTATGGGATCCCTATTCTCCGAAGAAAAATACCAGTCATGGGAAGCTCAAGGATGACTTTCCTTAATAAAACCTCTTTTCTAACAATCCTACAGTGACTTTCTAAAAATATAAAGTCACATCTAGCATCTCAAGCATGACTTTCCAAAAATACTAAATCACCTTACATAAATTGGAAATCAAGTATAGTTGAAGGAAAATCACTTAACTTATCATTAATCAATCCTAATCGTTCAATATCGAATTAATCCTCAATATTATTAATATTACTGTTATCTTCTATGAGGCTATGATATTATTATTAAAAGAGAATTACAGGTCACCTTCATCTCCTCAATCACTTCACACCTCTCTCCTTTATGACTCTCATGGCTCTATGTAAATCTCTCTCTTTTAATAATACATTACACTCTATTTAATGAACTCATTAAAGAATGGCATATTCCTCTTCAACTCATTAAAGAAATGTCATAAAAGATTCCTCTTACGCTCCCTTTAATGCATAACTTACACTATCCTTAACTAAGGCATTCATACCTCTCCTTAATGGCATGAGTTACACTCCACTAAATGGAATACAATGCATGCATACTACCCCTCCTTTATGACAAGAATTTGTTTCTCCTCCTATATATGTGTCTCATGTATTCTCACTTGGAGGGAGGGAGGTGCATTGCTATACAAAGAGTTGGAGAGATTTGAAAAATATTATGAGAGTGAGAGACTTGCGGAGTATCCAATTTCTTTTGAAATGATTTTGAAATTCCTAATATAAATTACTATGTAGCTCTACCTAGTGGAGTTGACCATGAGTGGTGTTGGGAGGAAGTGAAACTTATCTTCCTTAGCTTTCCTTGGATATCTCTCTACTGCTATATTTTGGTACTATTTGTGAGCTCCTACAGCTTGAGGGTTCTAGGGAGAGAAGTTCTCCCTGGATATGGTTGGGAGGAAAATCGGATGGTTCACAATGAGTTGGTAAGGATATTGGAGCAAGGGCACAATCTCATTGGAGCTGGAGCATATTCACATCTTTTTGGAATTGTATAAATACAATGTCAAGAATAGCATTCTTGACATTTTAGTTTATTATTAATTTAAAAGTGTTGTAAACTTAAAAATTCATTGGAAATTGCTAATTATCAATGTTTATGAGATATTTACATATTTATTTATCAGCAACCCAATAATGAATGGCAGTTGTAGTTGAGAATGTACATGCAGGGGGGTTGAAACAATAATGTGTTGCCAACATTTTAAGTTCTTTTTACATTGAATTTTTGTCCATTGCAGGTTTTCATGAGTTGACTACAATACCATATTATCTTAAATTTGAGCTTTTTCTTCTCCATGTACAATTGTAGATGAAGTTTTCATGCTATGTGTTTGAGAAAGTGATAAATGAGATAGTAGGAATGTTTTTGTTGTTGTTGTTTTAATAAATCACATCTCTAGAACATTCTGTTACTTTTCTTCTCAACATCACAGGTTATCCATGCCATTACGCCATTTAAACCACCATTTGATGCCAAAAAAGTACTTTGCAGAACCCATATTAAAAATCCGGGTGATTTTACAAATTGTTGTTGTCAATTATATGCATCTATTTTTAAGTTTTTGATGAAAAACTAAGGTTTCTTAGCCCCTGTTTTAAGATGCCAACATTTGAAGTTTCAATTTCTGAATTTTCTAAGTTGAATAGATTGAAGAAGAATCTCAAATTTAGTGTTGCCAATTGTTTGGAAAAATGCCTCAATGGTTGTAGATTGCATGCTTGCAAAGTGTTTGTCAAAATGCCTCAATGGTTGTAGATTGCATGTTTCCAAAGTGTTTGTCAAAAGACATGAATGGTTGTAGTTTTTGTGCATATAGATTGTTAGAGTAAAAGTGCTACTTACCATCATGCAAGGTGTTTGCCAAAAGACAAGAATGGTTGTAGTTTTTGTGCATATAAGTTGTTAGAGTAAAATTCCTACTTACCGTCATGTAAACTGTTTGCCAAAAGATATGAATGGCTGTAGTTTTTGTACATATAACTTGTTAGAGTAAAATTCCTACTTACCATAGTTTTTATGTACTAGAAATTTATGAATAGACTATTTGATGGGTGTAGCTTCTTATGTCTACAAGTTTTTGGTATGAATACGAAAATTAATTTAATAATTTGCTGAAGTGTGAATAGAGAATAGAATTGTTGTTACTTTTATTATCTAAATCTCTCATAAAAAAGGGGGTTGTTGGAAACAATTTTATAGTGACTTTTTGTAGGATTTTGTTCAAGTGAGCATAATAAGTTTTGTCTAAGCTTCATGTGTTCATGGGTGCATTATTGTGCTTCAATGACTGTAGAAAATAACTACGCGTGCCTAATTTTTGCAGTTTCATTGTTTTACATTACAATTTTTGAAGAATAACATGCTTCTTAATTAGTAACATTAGTTTCTTGTGTTTCAACATTCATTATATAATTCTCATGATTGCAGCATTGCCTTAATAATTTGGATTGGGAATTTTAGTTGATGAATTTGGAAATGTTGTTGGATCAACATATTTTGTGATTCTATTTCATAAACATATCATATTCATTAGATTTATTGATGAAGAGAGACATATTATTCTCTCAGTTACCTTGCTATATGCAGGTTAATACTCATACACTAATATGTGATTTTTGTAAAAGAAGTATAATACTTCTGTGGTTATGATATCAAGAGGCAATAAATGAAGCTTATTTAGCATAATCTAGGAAATCAAATAGGTTGATCTAACTTAATGTTTTCACATGGAATTATGGTAGAATTTATTTCCACTCTTACTTAGAGCTCATGTATAAGTATGAAAAGGTCACATGTTAGGATCTTTTAAACTTGGAAGGAAATGTGTTTTGGAATTGTTTTTTTTTAACAGGAACGGTTATGAGCTGTATTAATGGGTTGGTCTAAATACCAGTCTTCTGAATAAAATAGATATGGGCACTATCCAGTTGGGTTCTTCCTTCTGAGAACCTTTTAGTCTTGATGTCCACTTCCATTTGGGTTCAGCAATTGCGCTTTTGTTTCCTATTTGCCCCAATTTAAATATACATACAAACAACTTTAAAATTAAGCAAAAAAACATCTTCTGAAATGCTTTAGGGAATTGAAACCCAGGCTTCTTCTCCACCTCTTTTCAAAATTCCGGCCGAAAGCAGAGTAGCTTTATTGGCTTCAAGATCTGCCTCCTTGTTGTTGTCTCTCAACACGTGAAAGAATTTCAGTTTTTGGAGCGTCTTTGCCATTCCTCTGATTCTATGGATCAGTCTTGCTAGTCTTAAATCCCGTGGAATGGAGCCAGTCACCATCAGTTTGATGATCACTTCAGAGTCCCCCAGGATATTGGCCTCTTTGATTTCCAGATTCTGAAGATATTTGAGTCCTTGGAAGAGGGCAAATGCTTCAGCTTGAATGCTGGAGTTGATTCCCAATCCCCAGGCAAAATGGAGGATCTCTGCACCATCTATGTTTTTAATTACTCCCCCTGCTCCAGCGCTGCCCGGATTACCTTTTGCTGCACCATCGAAGAAGAGGGAGTGCATCCTCTGGTTGAGAATCCAGTCTTGAAAGTCCTCTCTGCCTTTTCCCCTTATTTTCCATTCCTCTGGTGGAGCCAAGCTTCTGATATTTTGCTGAAAATTCAGGTTCAAGGAGGACCCCCAATCTTTGTCTAACTGGGTGAGGTTGGAGTCGTCTATGTGGCCTCCCAGACATTCTTTTATTTGGGACTTTACCTTGATCGCCACTATCTTGGCGTTGTGATGGAGACTCCTGAAGATTCTGCTGTTGCGCTCAAGCCATAGCTTCCAGCAGCAAATTTTTAGCAGTGATGCCCAGGCCACTTTGATCCCTTTATTTTTGGGAGGGGGTCTGGGAAAGCAAGTTTTCTAAGTGGCAAACAGATCTGATATGGTCGCTGGAAGCTCGAATTTGGGATTCCAATGCTCCATCAGTTCTCTCCAGACCTGAATTGAGAATTTACAATTTAGAATTAGGTGAGTGGCGCTTTCCTCAGAGTCATAGCACAACGAGCACCTGGACGATCCATAGAAACCACGCCTCTGGAGCTTGTCTTCTGTTAAAATTTTCCTGTGGCACAGTATCCAGCAAAAGATATCGATTTTTGGCAGCGTGGGGTTGCCCCATACTGCTTTCCACGGGGCCGGGTCGATGGGCGCGTTTGGGATTGCATCTAGACACGCATATCCTTGGGCGACTGTGTAACTCGTCGAGTGAACACCCCATCCTCGCCTGTCCATTTTGTTAATGCGCACGGGAGCAATGCCATTCAGAAGATCGCGGAAGTGTGCGAGTTCTTGGTGCAGGTCTGAGGGCAGATCCGGCAGGCTCCAGCCCGCCCACTGCGCACCATTCCAAGTGGAGATGTCCCACAGTTTGTTCTTCCCTGCAGCCACCAATCGATCCTTCAGCGATTTCAGATTTGGACTATCTCCGATAGGATCTCGGTCCATGATCCGGTCCCTCCATAGGTTAATTTTTTTGCCGTTTCCGGGAATCCAATAGGCTTTTGATTGGATCAAGGGGGCCACTTTGGAGCAAAGATTGACGAAGGGCGTATTTCCTTGAGGCAGGGGACCGTCTAAGCATCTCAGCCTTGCTCCTTTGAGATATTTTCGCCAGAGAGCTGTCTGTGCCTAGCCTGGCTTAGGCGCATTATCCCTGACTGCTTATGTTATATTCTTACATTGAAATAGTTGAAAGAACATGATTATATGATAGCTAAGTTATTCATATTATGAGTAAAACAAAAATAAAATAAAAATAAAAATTGAGTAATAGTATTCAATGTGACCTTTACTTCTCTATACTATTGATGGTTGGTAAGGTAGGACCTTACATATATAGTTAATATATTATTACTTAATATTAAATACATTATTAATATTTAATTAAAAGATTAACATATTTATATAACATTAGCAACATATTATATAATATTAATAATAGTTTAATATAATGTTAATGAACCATTAATAATGTATTAATCTAGAGATTCTTAACATATTATCTATACATTAACAGGTGTTAATTATAGTTGACTATATTTGACATGGTAAACCATATTCAACATGGAAATTATAGTCAATAGTAGTGAACATGACTTTTATGGTGAACAGTAGTTACCACACTAATCATGGCCTATCTTTATGCATGATATAGTGAGCAATATTAAACTATAATGGATGGCCATGGTTGACCATGGTGGCTAATAGTGTTTGGCCTAAGCTAACAATGTGCAAAGCATGGTTAATGATTAGTAAAAGCCATCATAGTAGTAATGACAATCAAAACATGGGCAACAATAGATCCATCATCATCAAAACATGGTAAACCATAGTGAAACCATGGTCAACTATAGTCAATCATTGTCAACCATAGTTTAACAAAGTTAAACAATTTTTATCCAATGGTCAATAATATTGAAACTGTGTCCAATCATGCCAAATCATGGTCAGCCATAGTCAAATCATAATCACACAATGGTTAACCATAGTCAAACCATGATATACCATACTCAACCCGTGGCCAATCATAGGTACACCTTGGAAAACCATAGTCACTCATAATCAACAATGAAAATCTATAGATAAGATATTACTAAATTTCAACAAGGTTTTATTAATAAGAAATTGTATTTAATAAGGCTCCATATTTAATTCAATTAAACGTTCATTTAATATTTGATTCTAAGTATTATTATTATTATTATTATTATTATTAGACTTTTTGAATAAGTTTTATTAATAATATTAATAGTAAGGATTTGAATAAGGTTCGATATTTTTATTTAACAAGGTTTTTGATATGTTTAATATTTAAGTGGCATTACAATATGTTGAACAAAATTGTCATCGCATGTGTTAAAAATTCTCCAGGCAATCGAATGAACAAAACTTTGTGTCACAATATGACAAACAAAAATATACATTAAATGTGACAAACAAAAGATCAATATCACATTATGACAAATTGAAATCCACATCACAATGTCTTGAATAAAAAAATGATGTCGCACTATGAAAAATAGATGACAATGTTACAACATGATGACATAATCAAACATAGTCAAACATACCCAAACATAGTCAACCTTTTAGTCAACCTTATAGTCAAATTTAAATAGTGAACCATGGCCAAAATTAGTCATATATATGTTTACCATAGTCAACCATAATCATCCTTATTCACTTATAGTGATCCTCAATCAACATCATTCGACTATATTAACATATAGTTAACCATGGTCAACTATAGTCAATCACATTCAAAACATAGTAAAACATGGACAACCATTGTTATTGTTTTTCAACCACGGACATACATTGGTGAAGGCTTTATTAATTCTCATAAAGGTTTTAATAATAAGATATTATATATATATATATATATATATATATATATATATATATATATATATATATATATATATATTTTTTTTTTTTTTTTTTTTTTTTCTGAATAAAGACTAATTCTATTAAGAGAGGAAGAATATAGTACAATCAAGCATGGAGACAGGCTAAGCAGAGAAGCAATGGAGCCGAAGGTGATAGGGAATCAACCTTGCTCCAAATAGACAGGCAAGGGATGGGCCATAGAAAGCAAAGGAATACAAAGGAAAGTACTGAGCAAAAAGCTACCCCGAAGGGTTGTTTCCTGCAAAATGACACTTTTTGCCTTTTTTCTTGCTCACTTTTATCCACCCAGTGGAGCTTGGCTGAGTCATGACAAGCTGTAGATTATTCTGTTCTGATGGTTGAGCATCCTTATCAGAGTCTGAGGACGAAGAGAAATGGGAACGTTTCTGAGAAATCTGCTGGTTAGAGGGAACCTCCGAATGAGCCAAGGGCGCGTCCTTCCGAGTTTCCTCATTCTGCAAATCAGCTTCAATTTCCTCATCAACCTGCACATCTGCCTCAAATTCCTCCTCCTCCGAACTCGAGAAGCCTAAATCGTCCAGCGGACGGGGAGGTTCAAAAGGATTCCATCTTTTGGATTTGGGCTTACGATTCAGATTCTTCTTTTTATCTTTGAGCTGGGAACATGTACTCTGAAGGTGCCCTGTTTGGTGACAATGGCAATAGCGGAAGGCTGTATTCTCGTAATCCAGTGGCTAAGTCCAATGGAAATCTCCAAACTTGAGATTAATCTGACCCGACAGTCCTTTGCTGATATCTATTTCTGCACACAATTTGTCGTAAGTGTAGAGACCATTTTCCCTTCTTGAGTTATCTGTAGCCAGGTATCGTCCCAAAGTGTTTCCAATGTCTAGGAAGATAGAGAAATCCCAAAAATGTGCTGGAAGATTCGGGAGCCTGACCCAAATGGGAAGCTTGGAGATGACTGTTGTAGAGGGGTCGAAGTCAGGAAACCAAGGGGTAAGAAAAAGGCCAGCTAAACCCCAGAACCAAGGGCCTCCTGTTAAAGCTTTCTGGTAGTCTTCGCTTGAGTCAAAAAGCACCAGGAAGAAACCTTTTGAACATAAGAAGATTTTGCACTTTTTAGTCCAAAAGGAATGGACCCATTGATAAAGATCTGTTGTGCGAGGCCATAGGCCATTAAATTTGCAAATGAGTGCAGATTCTACAAAGCTCTGGTAGCAGTTTTCAACCCTAGGATTAGAGAAGTTGATGGAGGGAATTTCCTCTGATTTGTCTACCAGAAACAGCTTTGGAGCTGCATTTAGCTGTGTTGCCTTTGAAGAGAACTGAGGTTGGGCAGTGTTTTTGCGTGCTGCATCTTTGTAAGAGAAAGATGGGGTAGAGGAGGTTTTCCCAAATGAACCACCTCTTAAACGAAAAGAAACCCCAATAGAAGCGTCCTTTTGAATGTTGTAAAAGGAGAGAGGAAGGGGATGCATAAGCTAATTACCCTTATATAGAAGTCTGAGGCAAGAGGAAGGAATCCCCAGCCGACATTCAAGTTTTTGCAGAAGATCCTGCACAAGATCTGTTGTGCAAACCCATAACATTGTCGTTTTGCCTGAAAGATTGACTTGGATCTGAAATGCATGAGATTCTTCAGGCAGATCCAGCTGGATCAAGAGAGACAGCTGCTTCAGAGTTGATCTCGTCTGAACTTGCCTCCTGAAAGCTGCTTGTCCATCGATCTAGGTTTTTTTTGAGGTCCCAAGATCTTCTGGGCTCCTGATTTGATGGTTTAATTGCAGATCTGAACATCTGACTACCTTCCATGGTCAGGACGCCCGATTCAGAGCAGAACCATGACCCTGCAGACACAACTTAGACTAGGATGGGTGAAAAGGAAGGATATGGACAAAACGCTGTTGACCTTGCTGCCGATTCGGTACCTTGACGTCGAATCTTGAGGGTTCGATGACTGCAGATCTGTGACCCCATTGTGCAGATCCATGACATTGAGCTCCCCTGCTTGGATACCGCTGAAATCTTTCTTCAGAAGAAAAAGCTCCCCTTCCTTTACGCGTTCAGTGACTCGAGTGCCAGAAATGAGTTTGAAGCCATCAATTCCTTCTGCACTAAGGTTGATGCCAACGGCTCCCACAGAGGCATCTTCCTTCTTCGAGACCAAGAGTTTTGCTGGCATGGAGACCAAGAAACAGTAGACCTCCATGAACCTCTGTGCATGCAGTAAAACCTCGAGAATGTGCCAGGATTTGGGTTCCATGTAAACTGCCGGAAGCCATTTTACGCATTCTGGAAATGCCAGGACGTCTGCAACAAGGAAATCATTCAGCGCAGAGGGCGCCAGAGAGCCATACACCGTTGAAACCCTCGTCTCCATCCAATCGTCTCCAAGGAGAGAAATAAAGTATATAATAAGATATTATATTTAATAAGGTTTAATAATAAAGTTTATATTTAATAAGATCTAAAGTTTATTTAATATTTAATTTAAATTGGAGTAAAAAAATATTAATATTAATATTATTAATACTTTTAATAATATTCATAGTAATAAGGTTTATTAATAATATTAATGCTAACATTTTCGAATAAGGTTTAGTATTTATATTTAATAAGGTTTAAGGTTTATTAATATTTAAATTTCACTTTAAAATGTGATGGAAAAAAATGGTATCCTTAGTCAACCTTAGTAGATAATTTTCAACTATAATAAACCATTATCGATCTTAGTCATTCATAGTCAAGGTTTAAAATTGTTTAATAATAATAAAAAACTAATTATTATTTGTATTATGAAATTTAACTATAGTATTAATAATGTGAATATGACTACTAAGATGAGCTATATCAATATTAGTAATATTAATATTGATATCAATATGGTTTATTATTAGTATTACTATTTTTTCTCTCAATATTTAATATTTAGTATAATTTTTACAACTTTTCTAAACAATGCAATCATCTTCAAATATGGTTAATCAAGCTCAACTATGGTCAACCATGGCAGTACATGGTCATCCATATTCACCCGCACTTAAACAATGACAACGATTGTCAATAATGTTCACCAATAGTCAACCATAGTTGATCGTGTGTAACCAGATTTAAAATTTCACATAGAATATGAGAAATAGATATCAATTTCATAATGTATGAAACATTTATCAATGTTGTAATCCGAAATAAAAAATTAACATCACAATGTAATGAATAAATGTTAATGTCTCATGTGACCAATAAAAAAATTTCATTGCAATGTGAAAAACAATATTCAACATTGTAATGTTGCAAACAAAAAATCAAAATTATAATGTGATAAATAGAATTCGAAGCATGATTAATTATTGTTGACTAAGGACTACCATATTTAGCAATACTCATCCATTTCAATCTCCGTCAATCACAGTGAACCTTGGCCAATCATAGTCAACCATAGTTAAACTTAGTTGACCATGACCAAGCATGGTAATTTTTCATAAAACATAATCAACATATAGTAATTTATAGTCAACCATTATCAACCTTAGTCGATAATGAGAAACCATGATAATCTATGATTAACCATAGTGACCATAGTTAACCATGGTAAACTATAGTCAACCATTTTCAGCCATAGTCAATGTGGTCAACCATAGTTAGTTATATTCACCATGGTTTAATATGGTTAACTATTGTTGACCATAGTCAACTATGGTATCTTCTAGATAACAATGGTTAGCATGTTCAACCATCATCAACTAGTTGACTCAATTTTCCATGGTTGACCAACCATGGTTAGCCCTAGTAAACCATCAGCTTTAGTTAGCTATGATTAGTCGAAGTAAATGATGATCAACCATGATCAAGCATGGTTGTCAATGGTTGACTGTAGTCAACATTGTAAAACAATCAGAAACAATTGCTCAACATGAAAAACCATTGTCAACCATTGTTAGAATGGTCAACACATGCTCAACGAAGGTCATGAACATCGAAAATGTTCAACCATGGCCATCCATTGTCAACATGGATGATCATAATCTATGATCGAACACTATTGTCAACCATGGTCAAATTGGTCAAACCATGTTAACATATGGTCAACATCGTCAACCATTGTTAGCATATCCAACCATAGTCAACTATGGGCAACCATGATCAATCATAAACAATCATGAACAATCATGGTTGACTGTAGTCAATCATAATCTATCATAGTCAATGATACTATATTGTTGATTACCATGGCCATCCATAGTCAACACTCTATTGACCATAATATACCCTCCTTAACCATAATTCGAATATATTTAGTGGTAGTCAACCATGGTCTCCTAATCCTTTCCATATATGTTAGTCAACAATTAACACAATGTCATTAGGAAATGTGGTTTATATGCATCAATCAACAATATTCTTTTACCTTTTATACGCCAATTGACATCTGAAAATCATGGTTAGCCATAGTCAAATCATAACCACACAATGGTTAACCATAGTCAAACCATGATATACCATAGTCAACCCATGCCCAATCATAGGTAAACCATGGAAAACCATAGTCACTCATAATCAACAATGGAAATCTATAGATAAGATATTATTAAATTTCAACAAGGTTTTATTAATAAGAAATTGTATTTAATAAGGCTCCATATTTAATACGGTTTAACATTTATTTAATATTTAATTCTAATTATTATTATTATTATTATTATTATTATTATTATTATTATTATTATTATTATTATTATTATTATTATTATTATTATTATGATTTTTGAATAAGGTTTATTAATAATATTAATAGTAAGGATTTGAATAAGGTTCGATATTTTTATTTAACAAGGTTTGTGATATGTTTAATATTTAACTGGCATTACAATATGTTGAACAAAATTGTCATCACATGTGTTAAAAATTCTCGAGGCACCCGAACGAACAAAACTCTGTGTCACAATATGACAAACAAAAATATACATTAATGTGACAAACAAAAGATCAATATCACATTATCACAAATTGAAATCCACATCACAATGTCTTGAATAAACCAATGATGTCGCACTCTGAGAAATAGATGACAATGTTACAATGTGATGACATAATCAAACATAGTCAAACATAGTCAAACATACTCAACCTTTTAGTCAACCTTATAGTCAAATTTAAATAGTGAACCATGGCCAAACTTAGTCATATATATGTTTACCATAGTCAAACATAATCATCCTTATTCACTTATAGTGATCCTCAATCAACATCATTCAACTATATTAACCTACAGTTAACCATGGTCAACTATAGTCAATCATAGTCAACCATGATTGAACATAGTGAAAACACGGCATACTGTAGTGAAAACATGGTCAATCACATTCAAAATATAGTAAAACATGGACAACCATAGTTACTGTTTTTCAACCACAGACATAAGTTGGTGAAGGAATTATTAAGTTTTAGAAAGTTTTTAATAATAAGATATCATATTTAATAAGGTTTAATAATAAATTTTATATTTAATAAGGTCTAAAGTTTATTAATATTTAAATTTCGCTTTATAATGTGATAAACAAAATTGGTATCCTTAGTAAACTTTAGTAGATAATATTCAACTATAATAAACCATTATCGATCTTAGTCATTCATAGTTAAGGTTTAAAATTGTTTAATAATAATAATAAACTAAGTATTATTTTTATTATGAAATTTAACTATAGTATTAATAATATGAATATTACTACTAAGATGAACTATATTAATATTAGTAATATTAATATTGATATTAATATGGTTTATTATTAATATTAATATTTTTTTTTTCAATATTTAGTATTTAGTATAATTTTTACAACTTTTCTAAACAATGCAATCACCTTCAAATATGGTTAAACAAGCTCAACTATGGTCAACCATGGTAGTACATGGTCATCCATATTCACCCGGACTTAAACATTGACAACCATGGTCAATAATGTTCACCAATAGTCAACCATAGTTGATCGTACACAACCAAATTTAAACTTTCACATAGAATATGAGAAATAGATATCAATTTCATATTGTATGAAACATTTATCAATGTTGTAATCTGAAAAACAAAATTAACATCACAATGTGATGAATAAATATTAATGTCTCATGTGATCAATAAAAAAATTTCATCGCAATGTCAAAAACAATATTCAACATTCTAATGTGACAAACAAAAAATCAAAATTATAATGTGATAAACAGAATTTGAAGCATGGTTAATTATTGTTGACTAAGGACTACCATATTAGCAATACTCATCCATTTCAATCTCAATCAATCACAGTGAACCTTGGCCAATCATAGTCAACTATAGTTAAACTTATTTGACCATGACCAAGCATGGTCATTTTTCATAAAACATAATCAACATATAGTCAATTATAGTCAACCATTATCAACCTTAGTCAGCAATGAGAAACCATGATAATCTATGATTAACCATAGTGACCATAGTTAACCATGGTAAACTATACTCAACCATTTTCAGCCATAGTCAATCTGGTCAACCATAGTTAGTTATATTCATGATGGCTTAATATGGTTAACTATGGTTGACCATGGTCAACTACGGTATCTTGTAGATACTAGTGGTTAGCATGTTCAACCCTTATAAACCATAGTTGACCCGATTTTCCATGGTTGACCAACCATGGTTAGCCCTAGTAAACCATCAACTTTAGTTAGCTATGATTAGTCATAGTAAACGATGATCAACCATGGTCAAGCATGGTTGTCAATGGTTGACTTTTGTCAAAATTGGAAAACAATCAGAAACAATTGCTCAACATGATAAACCATTGTCAACCATTGTTAGAATGGTCAACACATGCTCAACCAAGGTCATGATCTTCGAAAATGTTCAACCATGGCCATCCATTGTCAACATGGATGAGCATAATCTATGATAGAGAACTATTGTCAAACATGGTAAAATTGGTCAAACCATGTTAAAATATGGTCAACATCGTCAACCATTGTTAACATATCCAACCATAGTCAACTATGGTCTACCACGATCAATCAAGATCAATCATGAACAATCATGGTCGACCATAGTCAATCATAATCTATCATAGTTAACGATACTATATTGTTGATTACCATGGCCATCCATAGTAAACACTCTACTGAGCATAATAAACCATCCTTAACCATAATTTGAATATATTTGGTGGTAGTCAACCATGGTCTGCTAATCCTTTACATATATGTTGGTCATCAATTAACACAATTGTGTTAGTGAGTGTGGTTTATATGCATCAATCAACGATATTTTTTTACCTTTTATATGCCAATTGACATCTGAAAATGACAACAATTAGCTTATATCAACCACATTTACTAATATGGTTTTTCTAATCATAATTGATGTCATAAACTTCAACCTATGCATAGACTCATACATGGTAACAAGTGATAACTCTCAAATTTCTAAATTTGGTCATCACATGTAAAAAATATATTATTTCCTAAACCCAGCAAATCAAAAAATATAATTAGTCAACATTCCCCTAAGTAGTATATAAAAACATGATATTATTCATGAGCACCAAATTTATGTTTTTCTATTTGAAGTCTTAATGTTAACACTTTTAAAGTCTTAATGAAAGTCTTCATGGAAGATAGAGATCAAAATTCCTATAGAAGATCAATAAATAAAAAGGAATTGCAAATGTACACTATGCACTATCACATTAGTGTGTAAAGACAAGTACGATTGATACCTTGATGAAATGTTTTGGAATTTGAAATAAGTATTTAAAATTACAATGGAGATGTCATGATCTTGTAAAAAATATTCCATATTAAATGAGAATTATATATGTCAAGAACTTAGACTTTGATATAGAAATTAAATATTTTGTAAACATGTATCAAACAAAAAAAATATGATTAATCTATATAAAATCATTCATGCATATGAAAATCATTTCAAATAAAACAATTAATCATCTTTATTTCTTAGGTTGGAAGAAGTGAAATTTTCTTGTTGCATCCATCTAACTAATAACATGTGCATTCCGCATTCACAAGTATAAAATAAATATTAGTTTTACACAACAAAAGCATAAACATAGTTGAAATTGAAATTTCTAACACAATATAACAAAAATTGGTAAATGTGATATATTTATAAAATCCTAAAAAAATTATGGAATTTGATAAATCTTGCAATATAAGAAAGTGTTCATTCTTTGGCACTGTGCTAAAAATCATAAACTCATTGGTACTTCCCCTCTTATATGTGAGGAACTATTAGCCATACAAACAATTTAATGCATCAATTGTGTTACTTGTTAATCTTCTTTTTGAATTTTTTTAATCAGATTTGGTTTAGAAAATCCTTATTCACATGAAACAATACTTGTTATCTAATGACATATTTAACTTTTCTTTAAAAATCCCTTGCTCACATGCAAATTATGTTTGATGGTATGATTTATCATTCCAATTTTAACATATTTTTATACAGTATGCATTTTATCGATAATCTTTTTGCATTTAAATCAAGTATATCAATAAATTCATCTAGCTCTGTTTTACGAGGTGTTATATATATCTATGTGTTTAATATTATATCTCTAATTTTTATGGTTTAACTTGTTGCAAGTCTATTTTATGAATTTGTAGAATCCCATATCTTGATTTCATATTTAAGTATCAATATGTTCACTAGTTTAAGTGGCTTTCCTACAAACGCTCATTTTCTTAATGTAGCATTCTTTATGAGTGAGCCCTTTCAATTCAGACAACAATGATTTCTAGTTTTATCAACCATGGGGAAGCCAATATTAGTAGGAAATATACATGACCTTTAAGTGTTTCCTTTATTATTGTTAACTGATTTATTTCAAGTTATAACTTGAATGAATATTATTTCTATGCTTTTGGCTTTGCTATGCAAATTCTAGGGTTTCTTTTGCATAACAATCGATGCGTGGCTTTGTGAGAGGGGGATGCCCCCCCTCCTTCAGTCAAATTATTTTGGGAGTTCCCAATGAGTATGGATCTACTGGCATTACCTCTCAATATCCTCATATTCAACAACGCTTTAATAAAGCAACCATATGAAGCAAGGTTTTTGGTTTTGCAACAAACCCTCCATTGGGTTCACCATTGCAAGCTATAAATCTAGGGAATTCCCTACAAAAAACAACGAAATATCGAAAATGCAAGGCTAAATATAGTTTGCTCAGATAATATATCCAATACAAGCAGGATCACACTTTGATCCACAAATTTATTAGACTATGGTCCTCTAAGAAGGATTTTATTAGCTAGATCCAAAATAAATGGAATCCATAAGGTCAAATAGAATTGGATTTAGGGGCCAAGTCTTATTTTACAGTAATTTTCTCCATCCTGGAAGATAATTTCGGGTTTTGGAAGGGGGACCGTATTTTTTTAGAAATGGAGGGCTCTTCATGTGATTCTAGATGGAGAAATATAATCTAGAGAAGGATGATTTGCTTGCATATCCTATGTGGATCCATCTCTCTTCTCTTGCGAAGGAATATTAAGGGGAGGAAAGCCCTGAAGCTATCAACAATGTCATCAACAACTTTTTCAAACTAACGAAGTTTTCGAAGAGAGGGAGGAACACTTCATATGAATGTATATATTTTTACATGAATATCTCCTAGCCTCTTCTAACCTTCATCAACATTCATTATCATGATAGTGTTTGGAACTAGTCTCTAGATTATTAACAAGTCCCCTTTAAATGTAGACAATGTCATGATTATGGGGATCCCTTTTCGAATGAATACCCAGGAATGGTTTGAAGAAAATCCTTCACAAAAAAAGTGAGTTGATATGGGAAAAAGTCCACCAAAGAAGAAAATATTTGTGTTCTCGAGGTACCTCAAATCCTAACCAGGTATTTAGACTAGAAAATAGGTTAGTCTCTCTCGTCTTTGTATGATGCTCCAGAAAAAGTCAACATTCAATCATGAGAAGGTAAATCCCATAAGCCTATAGACGGTGTGAAAACGTATTGTGAAAAACCCCAACAAAATCAATTACCATAGGTTATGATCAGGTCTCCCTTAGAAGAAGATGAAGCAAAATCCCAATGAAAGATCGGGTCCCCAACTACTAATGACCTAGGAGTTACTCAACACATATATATTTACTCACCTAATTCTAGAATTTCAACAAATTATTTAAAATATGCAATCAAAATAAGAATCAGATTTCGCTTCACAAGTTCCATGAGAGAGTCTTATCTCACCTTCCAATTCATTTCCTCATGTCATCCGACTTAACTAGGACTCAACTAATCCAACGATGCAACATGCAGGTCCATGGGCATTTAAAAACCCAACATACAGCCCTAAAAACGTTATGTTGAAGGCACTGAAAAATGATTCTTTAGTGTTGTTACAAAATTCTGTAAGCACTATGAAATGATTTCATAGCTCCCCAAAAAAATATATTTCAAATTCAGGGATGCTAAAACGACTCAACTTGGTTTGTAATTAATTTTCCATGTCCTTAACTCGCTCCTTAACACAAGAAATGTCTCCACTTACCTTCCTTCACCAAAAATTATTACAAATTTTCCAGCAAAGAATCAGTCCAAAAGGGTTTTGACAACATTCAATGAACAAGGTGCTCTATTTTCTACAAAAACACTCTATTCGATGTAAATACTATTGAGACTCTACTATACGACACGGAGCACATTCTTCCATGGGTTTGGAAACAATTACAACAAAATACCAATGCATGACTAACACACACAATAGTTAGAGCCATAAGGCATAAGCTCTTGATATCAATCGATTTAATAGATTACAGGGTCTCAAAACTATATAAAAGCATTACATGACAACAGTAATAGCACACATCAATATACCAACAATATATATTTTAAACACATCATAAACACGTACGAAAACACCATGAAGTTACAACGTCATACTCACATGGGTTAATATGATTGTCTCCAAATTGCACTTGAACTAGAAAATCACCTTGCTCCTAAAGCATATAACCATCACACTTATCAACACATTCAAATTCTTAATACAAATAGAGACAAAGGGTGCATACATCAATAAATCAAACTTGATTATTAATATGCATACAAAGAAACAAACACAGAGGCATATAAATATGTTACTAATTAACTAAATTCAAATACACATTAAACTGGCTAGAAATACAATGGAGCCCAGGCCTCCTTGAACCTTTATCTCTTCTCTTTGTTTTGGAGCTCCTCCTCTCTTCTCTCCCTACTCTGCACTTATGGACTCTTTTCCAAGCACTCTTTCTCTTTAAAAGGAAAGCTACATGGGACAATGAAGAGTCACACAGTGAATCATTTCTCCTCCACAAAATAAGGGAAACTAAAAAATGTATTTACATTAGGAAATAATTCCTCCAATTTATTCTAAAAATGAAACTCACTGCATAATGTAAATATCTATAATTCCTTTTAAAATTTGTATCAACATCTCATGTGACCATACCATCACATTGGAAATCTTTTTGTCCAGTGTTCATCAAAAATTTTCTCCATCTATGCACCTGCATCAAAGCCCTACTAGAAGATGTGGATCTCGATGTCCAATGACTGATTTGCCTTGCGGTAGAATGGCATGGAAAATATGTGAAGGATATACCTAATGATGAGGCTAGGATTATGTATAAGGCCTATTGTCGAAGAAATCAATTTGACTCAAATTCCTCATAGTCTCGTCTTGGGGTTCAAATGATGGATTTCAAGGTGATCTCTAGGAAATATAAAGAATCTAGGGAAACAAAAAAACAATAAATTTAAAAAAAAAAAAAAAAAATGCAAGAGTAATAAGGCACCTATCCAAGAAGTCAGTGGACAATTAGTTAACTTGCATTCAAATTTCGTGCAAATATTTGAGGCATTTGCCACATTGAAATCTTGAATCCTCAAGGAGTTTTCTATGTTGTAATGATTAGTTTATTGATTTTCTGAATGTTTATTATTGGTAGGTAGGA
This sequence comes from Pinus tabuliformis, assembly GCA_031772625.1. Lineage (NCBI taxonomy): Eukaryota > Viridiplantae > Streptophyta > Pinopsida > Pinales > Pinaceae > Pinus > Pinus tabuliformis. The sequence continues at coordinate 1,005,113,022 of CM062820.1, read as the reverse complement.
TGTTAGTCTCAATTATTTCCTAGATTTTAGTCATCTTTTATCAATTCAAAATATATGTAAATTGTTTATTAATGAAAGAATCCGTTTACCATAAAAAATAATTATAACTTAAATTTCTAGTTTATATTTATTATTTCTAATTTGAACTTAATGTAATTATTTCTAGATTATTTACAAGTTTTGTTTAATTATTATAATTAACATCTTCACTTACATATTTATATTAAATTAATTTGCAAAATAATTTACTACATTTATTTTTTAATCTACCATCATATATCCATATTAACCGCGGATCTAACATGATCAGAGAGGGATCCAACCTCTTCACGTGGAAACTTATTTTAGAGTGAAAAAATAATGTGTTGTTTTTTTATGTTTAAATTTTATTTCTCAATTTTATAGATATTACATAACATGTACATTTTTGTTATCGATAGATTTTTAAGTACACACCAATATTAATTTATATTAAAATATTTTATTCATAGCCTAAGTTAGACATTTAATTCTATATAACATTAAAACATTTTCTTTTTACATTTATTATATATATAGATATATGTGAAGTTGATATCATGTGTTAAAAATCTTAGTCACATATTTTTTTTTCTAATTACTTTACATGAAATTATATTAGGTCATAGTACAACTAATTAAATATGTATAACATATTTTTTTGTTTATTATTATAGCCAACATTACTTTTCTATTTAAAAAATATTTTATCTTCATTTTAGAAAGGCCTAACATATTTACACATTTCCTTCACACATAACTATAGAATGAGCCTCTTGTCCCAATAAACTTCTCAGCTCAATAAATCAATTACACAAAACAAATATATATATAACCAACTTCAACAATTATCCTTTCTTTTTCCATATCACATAATCACATTAAAAAAGAACGTTTAATGCAAATAATTCGAATTTATAATTCCTCACAAAAATTCCCATGTACGAGCTTAAAGTTCCTTTCACCCTTAGTGTCGAACTCTCCGTTAAGGGGTATTTCAAATAAAGAAGAATGTTTCAACATAAGGGTTTGAATTATATAGTGGATGTTGTTATTCACTTTCCGTACGTTTTGAAAATAAATGAAGTCCACCGCACTCTATTGAGGGGTATTTCAAAATAAAACGAGGTGTTTCGACAAAAAGATTTGGATCATAGGGTGGATGCTTTTATTACTCACTTTCCATATTTTTGGTAAACGAAAACCTATGTATATGATTTAGTTATTTTTTTATATTTCATTATAATTCACATAATAGATCTAAATGAATCGCTATGATAAAATATTTATTTAAACTTATTAAAAACTATACCTTTACTAATATATAATTAGATAGGTAAGTAAACACAAACTTTATCTATATCAAACTCTTCCATCTTCACATGTAAATAAAATTTACTCTATCCTCTAAATTTTTTTGGGGAAGATGCAACTTGTAAAATCATCTAAATAATATCTCACTTTTGTATCAAATTATATAATGATCGTTCAATAAGAGTGTGTTTTTTGTTATAATGTTTAAAATTTATATTTAATTATATATTTATTGAATTTAGAGTGAAATAATATTTCATAAGTTACACATTTACAATAAGAAAAAGTAGGAAAAACATGAAAATGAAATAGATGCGAGGTAAAGGCCTAGAATATTGGTTTCGTTTGGGGAGGATTGTAGCAAAATACGGCTCTGCCCTATGGCTCAATTTTTGCAAGTTGGAACAATATTTCTTAAAGAATCTGAAATGGTGTCTTCAATCTGGCAGTAGAATTCTTATGGGAGAAGACCCCATTTCGACTCGACCTGAACGCATTTCTATTCCTGAAAGGATCTTATTTTTCCTTCATTGCAAAAGTATTTTCACATGGGATAAATTGATCTCGGGATGGCATGGCCCTCTTCCTATCTGGAAAAAGGCTAATGATCTTGGTTTATCACAGTCTTTGAAATGCCTTTGGTCCCCTGTCTCGAATATTATGAGAAACTGTGGTTTCCTCCGATCTAGCCCACAGGATTATCTGGTATGGAATCTGCCATCTACAAATTCTCAGTTGTGTGTAAAGGATATTTACGCTGATATGATTAGTCTGAAGCCTTTGCACTTCCTCATTTTTCCAATAGCATTTTGGAAATCGGGATGCTCTCCCAAATTGATATATTTTTCATGGCTGGTGTTTTATAATAAAAAATTATCCTGGGAGAATTTGATGAAGAGGCAGTGGCATGGGCCGAGTAGGTGCCTTATGTGCGAAACAGACGAGGAAACAAATTTTCACATGTTCTTCCAATGCAACTCTCTCTTGAAAATATGGAAGGGCTTAGCAAGTCTTTATGGCTTCCCTCTAGTTTCTCATGCTTCTTCTCAAGACACTTTTGTATGGTGGAGCCGACAAAGAGAATCATGGAGACGGATCATTTTAATTGTCCTATGGTGTGCCTGGAGATGGAGGAATAATAAACTTTTGAACAATGCAAAGGAGCCTCTGAAGGATATTTGTCAAAGCATAATTCTCATTTATCATTCTATACCCAAAATCTCTTCAAAATCGAATGTTGTCAATAGAAATGTGCAGGTGATTCCTTCGCTCAGGTCCTCGAGGGCCTTCTTCGATGGCGCATCCCAACAAAACACTTGCGGAGCTGGGGTGTTCATTCATTTGGATGAGAATCTTCAATATAATCTCTCTTGGAATTCAGGTGAGGGAACAAATAGCCTGGCAAAGGCAAAGTCCCTTGCGGGTCTCCTTGCTTTCTCTTGCTTTCTTGACATTCAGGCCATTTCTATATATGGGGACTCCAAAACAATGGTTGATCACGTCAATGGTAAAGGTTTTGTGAGCTGCCCTCACCTCACTGTTTGGATGGATCTAATTATGTTTTTTTGGAGCGAGGGGTCTACAATTCAGCACATCTTCAGAGTTTGGAATCAGAGGGCGGATTTCCTATCTAAGGAGGTGCTTCTTATGGAATCTGGTGCATGGTCCTTAAAGATTTCTGATGGCAGGGAGTCCTATATCATTGAGGACTTTTGTATCCCGGATTTTGATTTCTCTATTTTGGTTTCTTCTGAGCCTTTTTTTGTCCCATCTCTTTTATGATCTATCTTGTTAGATCTGTTATGTTATATCTCTCTCCGTTTTTGATCCCGGCTGGTGCTAGAGATGTCTTGTGTCCTGGCTATCTGCTTTGTAGACTCATCTTATGGGTTATATGTCCTATGTCCTTATATTTTGTATGATTGCTCTATTACAGACTCAATATAATACAATTCAGCTTTTATTTCTGAAAAAAATGCCATAAAATATGAATAATTTAGAATTATGGTAATAGAGAAATACAAATCATTTACACATATAGAATAAGAAAAAGTAGGAAATGCCACTAAATATGGATAATTTAGAATTATGGTAATAGAGAAATACAAATCATTGCCAAGGCTGATCGAATTATTGTTTTTTATTTGTTAAAGTTCGGGATAGGGATGGTTTATTTACATTTTATTCTCCGTCTGTAAAAAAAAAAATGAAATTAGATGCGTTTTGTATTACTTCATAAATGCATTGGTGGATAAAAATTGAGGATAATATTTTTTAATTGTTTTAATTATAAGTGATAATATAAAAGTAGAATGTAAAAAAAAAGTTTTGTGGAAATATATTACGGAGATCTACATTGACATACAACAAATATTTGAATATTTAAATTTTAAGTTATTTTACAAACACAAAAACATATTTCACATAACATTAACTCTATACGAACTAAATAAAACTATAAAACTATGTGACGGTTATATATTTAAATTACATATTAATTTATTTTATAAAAATAATAATAAAATTATAATTTAATTAATTTAAAAAAATTATCATTCAAAACAAATCCACGAACTTTGGGAACAACATCCCTCTTCTTCACCAACCGCAACACTTTAACTCCTAGCTCCTCCGTTGTCACCCCTTTCATTATTCTCTGTTATTAGCTAGAATATTTTTTTTTGAAGCTATTGTCTGGCCAATGTAAGAGATATATATTTCTTTGTCCTTTGAATTTGATCTATTCATACATATAGTTACATAAACCACTTGTATATAATACCTCTTTGTCCATTTTCTTAATACAGATGTTTTTCCTTATCTTTCAAAACCATCACTGTAAAAATATTTGGTATTGGGCATTTGTTATATGCCTTTATTATGAATATAAACATTTTATAATGAACTACTCTAATTTTGTATTGGCTCTCCAATAGTTTGATTCCTTGAATGGTTATGTATATACCCGATACTTTTTATTTAAGGGTTCAATTACCATTACAATTAACAATCCATTTATAGCATTAAACTATTATAAGTACTACCTTATTCAGTCCAAAGTATATCATAATATTTCATAAATTTCAACTACATGTATTATTATGTGGGAATATGAGTGGGATGTAACGATTTACTTTATGGTACTATGGATTATTATGTGGGAATATGAGTGGGATGTAACGATTTACTTTATGGTACTATGGATTTGATCATTGATACTGTTAAATGGTTTTTTACAGTAGTCTGCAAGTGGGTATTAAATGAGCCTAGTTGTATATATTCAATGTTCGATTTTTGCAATATCTGTTGCCATACTTCAACCCTAACACTTTATTTTCATATAGGAAATTCGATTTTGGCAAGCGAGTTATGGCAGGTTGTATATTTGTTGCCATACCTCAACCCTAACACCTTATTTTCATATGGGAAATTTTCCCATTTGGGGTTGTCTTCTCATTTGCGCCATCATTGCACTGAGGGTATCGGCCGGTGTTGAAAACAACGACGTGGTGCCTTGCTAAGCCTTAAGCATTGCTGAAGTGATAGTTTACCTCTCTTCTTGATGTAATTTCCTATTAGCTTGACCCCTTACTCTTTTGGTTCTGTCGGCGTGTGTATTCCCTTCCCACTAGCTGTTGGCATTTTGTTCTCACCATTCTGGTACTTTAGTTCTCTATTCGATGGTGCAAGGATTACTTCTTCTCATGGAGTTTCCTTGTTTACTCCAGGTAATCGACTTCTGTGTGACAAATTCAATTTATCTTATTACTTTCGCACTTATCTCGTTCCCTATTTGGCCGAGTTGTTGCGCTTTTAATCTACGCTTCGTCTCCGTACAAGTTCCCTTCATTGTGCGGAAATTTGGAAGAGAAGTCCACATCATATCACTGAAATCCTTCGTCGGTTTCCTCTAGGCACCATAACGCTCAGGTAATATTTCCTTAGGGTTTTGATAATAGATTTTGGGATTGTTCACCCTTTTCACGACAATTCATTGATCGCACAATTTTTTACCAACCTTTGACACGGTTGGTTTTTTCTTTTTTTGTTTTCCCTGTGGTTGCATTTTCAGAACTAGGCCATACAAGGTAAATCGTCTCGAGGACTAGTTACCTTACCAAAATTTTGAAGGTGGGCTTTTGTGGTCCTCTTACTCGGCTCCATTCTAGGGAAAATTATGTCCACACTCACGTTATAAATTGAGCATATTTCGATGCAGCTAAAATTCTTCTAGTTTCATTGGGTTACTAAGATTATATGTTTATATTTGCACGGGGGGAAGATTTCGTCCATACCAGCCACGGGTAATTACATATCGGTAATACATTATTAGATTATTTTCTTTAGATCTCCGGTAACACCTCTTCTCAGTTTTGTGATGTTGATGTTGAGATATTAATTTCAGTGTTAGTTAGTTGTTGGTTACGTGTTATTTTAATTGATTTCTTGTCTGCTACATGTTATAACCAGTTTAGTCTTTATTGAGTTCTATTTCATAGCTGTGGAGTTTTATTTTAGTGATTTATTATTGATGTTTACAATATAACTTATTAAGTTTTTCAGAATATTGAGAAGAGCAATCTCTACTCCACTTTCCAGTTTCATTTTTTGTCATGGTATCAGAGCTCAGACTGCATAAAACTCTTTGACAGAGCTAGAGATCAGAGTAGGATGCATAAGACTCCTTGAAAGCAACATTTCATAAGTATTCACAAAAAAAAACAACAGAGATTCGCTACAGAGTAGCAAAGTGAAGAGATTCGCTACAGAGATCGTAGGAAAGTGAGAGTAAGGTTGTTTCGAAGAAAAACCTGTTTCTTTTGTGTACGGTGTTCAGGAGTCAAACCGGTGGGTTAGTAACATCACTAACGCTGGATCAAACGCGTTAATTGCATGTTCCGATTTAACGCTGCGTCCTATTGATCAACAGTGCGTTAGTGCTATAAGCCTAGCCTTCACACTCGAGAAAAGCTTCAGCACGCTGCCCTTCACCGTCGAGAGAAGCTTTAGCACGCTGCCTACCCATTCTTTCTGCCGCGTTAGCAAAAGTCAAACCAGATGCAAGTGTTTTTGTTTAGCGAGGTCAACGAGGTATTTTCGTTTCATCCATTGGCGTATTCATTTGGATTTTAAAAAATAAATTCAAATCTTATGATATGACTTATGAGATTATGAGATATGACTGAGTTGAAACTTATTTTGAATAGAACTTATATCGAAAGGGTTTCTTATTTTTTTTGGACTAGAATTTATATTTAAAGGGTTTTTCATTTTATTTTTCAAATAAAAACTTTGAAAGAAAGAGGCCTAGTCGACAAGTAATTTTTTTAAATGTTTTTTTTTTAATTTTGATATTTTTTATTTTTTTAACTTTGGAAGTAAATGTAAGATTTTTTTAAAGTTTTTTTAAAAAAACAACGTGGAAAGGAAAAGGATTTTTTAAAAGAGATTTAAAAGAAAAGGTGGATATTTTGCATTCAAAGAAATGGTTTCCTCTAGTGCTTTGCCACAGACCCCAACTCTGTTTGGCAAAAATTATGAGTTTTGGTTTTTGAGAATGACGATATTCCTGCAAGCCCAAGAGTGTTGGGATACACTTCATACTGCATATGTAGAGCCGACTCAAGAAGCATGGGTGGCCATGACTAATAATCAAAGGAATGCAGCGAATGAACTCAAAAAGAAAGAACACAAGCCAAATGTTGGATTCAAAACTCAGTAGATGACTCTATTTTCGACAAGATAACATGCACATCTGCAACACATGAAGCTTGGGAAATCTTGAAAGCTGCATATCAAGGTAATGATACAGTGAAGACAGTGAAATTACAGACATTGAGATCACAGTTTGAAACCCTAAAGATGACTCACACAAAAAATGTGGATCAGTTCATGACTAGAGTTGTGGGAATAGTAAATCAGATCAAGCTCATCGGTGAAACTATTTCAGATGAAAAAATTGTTTAGAAAGTCCTTTGAAGTCTGCCCAAGAAATATGACATGATTGTAACAACCATTTTGGAATCCAAAGATCTTACAACTTTCTCAGTAGAACAGTTGACTGGATCGCTTCTAGCACACGAAACAAGACTCAACTTGATAGAAGATTCCATGGAACAAGCTTTCAAAGCACAACTCTCTTTTGGAAGAGGCAGAGGCAGAGGATATAGAGGCAAAAACAAGCGAGGCAGAGGTCGAGGTAGAGGTAGATCAAAACATCATCATGCACCAAAGCAGTGGAGACCTCTACAAAATCAAACTGAAAGAAGCAGACCTTGGAACAAATATACTGTCCAGTGTTATTACTGCAAGAAATTTGGGCATTATGAAAATGAATGCAAAAATAAACAGTGAGATCAACACATAGGCAATGTCGATCTCTCCAACAATGAAGGACAATCCTCTGAAACAATGTTTCTTTCATGCAATTTTTTTGAAGACACTCACAACAAGTATCTTTGGGTGCTCGATAGTGGCTGCAGTGATCATATGACAGGTAACAAAAATCTGCTTTCTTATCTTGATGCTTCCATAACATCAGAAATTACTATTGGAGAATGTTCTTGCATTAAAGCTAAAGGAAAATGTATTGTTCCTATTCTTACTAAACAAAATCAGTAGGAATACATCCGTGATGTTTATTATGTTCCAAATCTGAAGCATAACCTCATTAGTGTAGGACAACTGATGGAACATGGTTATGATGTAATATTTCAAGGGAACACATGTTATATCTATAACAAACCTCCCAATAGAAGATTGATATCTAAGGTTGAAAAAACTAAGAATAGGATGTTTCCTTTTACTCTTAGAAGTCGAAATATTTCATAGTGTTTTGTACACAATGTGTCAAGAATAGATGAGTCTCAGCTATGGAATTCTAGATATGGTCACATACCATTCAAAAGTCTAAGTCAGCTTCAGAAACAATCAATAGTCATTGGTCTCCCTACTATGAATGAGAAAGACTGTAATTGTGAAATTTGTGTTCTGTCCAAGCATAAAAGAGACAACTTTCCCACATCTTCCTCTAGAGAAAAAGAGCCTTTAGAGCTTGTCCATACAGATATATGTGGTCCAATGCAGACACAATCTATTGGTGGTAGTCTTTATTTTCTAACATTCATTGATGATTATAGCAGGAAGACATGGGTGTATTTTCTAAAAAACAAATCAGATACATTCTCAAGGTTCAAAGAATTAAAGGAGAATGGAAATCCTTGAAAGTACTTAGATCCGACAAAGGAGGAGAGTACAAATCTAATCACTTCAAAGCATTTTGTCAACAGGAAGGAATCATAATGCAAGACACAACAAGATATACTCCACAGTAGAATGGAATAATTGAAAGGAAAAATCAATCAATCATGAACATGGCTAGATGTATGCTTCGTTGGAAGAAGTTGTCAAACAATTATTGGGCAGAAGCAGTTTCGACAGTAGTGTATGTTCTCAACAGATCTCCAACAACCACTCTCCAAGATACAGTACCTCAAGAAGCATGGGATGGTAGAAAGGTAAATGTATCTCACTTTAGAATTTTTGGATCAGTAGCTTTTTCACATGTTCCTAAGAAGCTAAGAAAGAAGCTTGATGATAGGAGTGAAAGATGTATTTTCGTAGGCTATAGTGAGTAGTCAAAGGCCTACAGACTTTATAATCCAGTTACAAAGAAGTTTGTTTTAAGCAGAGATGTAAATTTTTTTGAAAATAAATCTTGGTCTGATCAAGTTGATGAAGCTTCAAGTGAGTCTTTTTATCCACCACAACCACCTAGATTGCAGGTTGAAGAAGAGCCATACCATTATGAAAATGGTACATCTTCAAGTAGTGAATCCACCAGTGATTCAACATCTTCAGAAGACAATCAGAAAACAAGAAGCATCAGAGAAATATATGAGCAAGAGCATGAATTTGACCAACATAATATGTTTGCATTTCTTTCATCTCAACCAACTCATTTTGAAGAAGCAGTTAAAGAAAAGCATTGGTTAGAAGCAATGAACGAAGAAATTGCTGCCATAGAGAAAAATAAGACTTGGAATTAGTTGATCTTCCAAGAGACAAAACCAGAATTAGCGTAAAATGGGTATATAATACCAAGCTAAATGAAAAAGGAGAGATTGAGAAACATAAGGCAACGTTGGTTGCCAAAGGATTCTCACAACAGTTTGGTGTCGACTATGGTGAGACCTTTGCTCCAGTAGCAAGGTTAGACACTGTCAGAACCATTTTTTCCATAACCACTCAACACAAATGGAATGTCTATCAGCTTGCTGTAAAATCTGCTTTCCTAAATGGTATATTACAAGAAGAAGTTTATGTAGAGAAACCTCCTGGTTTTGAAGTTCCAGGACAGGAGCATAAGGTGTACATATTGAAGAAAGCCTTGTATGGTTTCAAACAGGCTACAAGAGATTTGTACAGTCACATTGACACTTATCTCATCAAAAGTGGTTTTTTCAGAAGCAATCATGAGCCAACTTTGTATACCAAAATTCATGAAGCTAAAATTCTGGTTGTATTCCTTTATGTAGATGATCCTCTTTATACAAGAAATATGATGTTAGAAGATTTCAAAGTGGCAATGTCAAACGAGTTTGATATGACAGATCTAGGAGTCATGAAATACTTCTTAGGCATTGAAATTCACCAATCTGCTAATGGAATTTTTGTCGGTCAACAAAAATATGCTAGTGATATCATAAAAAAGTTTAGAATGACAAATTGTAAACCTGCAGATACACCAATTTCTCAAGGAACAAAACTGAGCAAAGAAGATGTAGCACCACCAATTGATTCCACACTGTATAAAAGTCTAGTTGGTAGCTTGTTATATCTCACTTCAACTAGACCTGATATTATGTTTGCAGCAAGTTTTGTCTCCAGGTTTATGCAGTCACTTAAGATTTCTCATTAGAAGGTTGCAAAAAGGATCTTAAGGTATATTGCAAGGACAATAGATTATGGTTTGTTTTATACACATTCTGAAAATTGTTCACTTTCAGGTTATACAAACAATGATTATGCAGGGAGTTTAGATGATCGCAAAAGCACCTCAAGGTATGCTTTTCATCTTGGAACCAATCTGATTTCATGGGAATCCAAGAAACAGTCAATCGTTTCAATATCCTTGATAGAGGGAGAATATGTAGCAGCAAATTCAGGAGCTTGTCAAGTTTTGTGGTTAAGAAGATTATTGAAATATATTTCAAATATTCAGAAGGAGCCAACTCCAATCTACTGTGATAACAGTTCAACTATTTCCTTATCAAAAAATCATGTATTCCACAAAAAGAGCAAGCACATTGACACTCGTTTTCATTTCATCTGGGAGCTTGTCAATGATGGGGACATAGTACTTTCTTTCTGTGGTTCGAAAGATCAACTAGCAAACATTTTCACAAAGCCATTAGGCAAGAATGTATTTGAATTTCAAAGAAAACAACTTGGCATTGTAAGTGTCACTACATGTAAGAGTTGAGATTAGGAGGGGATGTTGAGATATTAATCTCACTATTAATTAGTTGTTGGTTAGGTGTCACCTTAATTGATTTCTTGTCTCCTATGTGTCATAGGCAGTTTAGTCTTACTTGAGTTCTACTACATAGGTGTGAAGGCTTACTTCAGTCATTCATTATTGATGTTTACAATGTAACCTACTTAGTCTTTTAGAATATTGAGAAGAGCAATCTATGCTCCACTTTTCAGTTTCATTATTTGTGAGTTGATTTTGTCCTAGAAAGTATTGTTTTCTTTTCGAGCGAGGGTATTCTAAATCGAGTTGGTAGTAGAAATTTGTTCACAACCCTAGCATCTATTTACTTTTCACAGTTTAGTGCTTTCTGGGCCACCCATTGGGCTGCGTGCTTCTCATGTTTTCAGAGGGTTCTCACACCCCTGTCTCGATTAGACTAAGATTCCTAAATGTCATTCGTCCGCTTAGTGGTTCAAATCGGCTGAGGTCCTGCCTTATAGTTAATTTGAACCAAATTATATATCAGTAAAGTTGGAAGTGATTGAAACCAATAAATTCCATTTGCATTTCAGATTAAAATATGTGTATCCATTGTTAAGCTTTCAATCTATAACTTACCATAAATTGGGGTTTTCTTGTTTATGGTAGATGTAGTTGTGTGTTTATTTTATCCTCTTTGGTTATACGTGACAAAGGCTTCTTAATACAATGTTCATATTGGTGAATGTGTTGTTCGCTTCTCACACCTAATATGCTTCTTCAACTTATGCTATTTACGTTGGGTTATCTGACAATCTGTAAATGTCCATCGATGCCACTTCGTCAAGCAAGACTGTAATGCATTTGGCCTGCTACATTAATGTACGAGTTACCATTGATTATTTGACTCATCCGAGATTTCAGTTTTTCTCATCATCTCTATGAAGGCTGACGAGAAATTTTATATATATTTTTAAATCTTATCCCCTGCGTAATATCAGTGAAACTACAATTTAATAACTATGTCCCTCAACACTTGTTACCATGAATTTGTCTGTGAATGTACTACTTCATTAACAGTATTCTTGTGAAGTATGTGTAGTTATGTTTTATACAACTTCGTATAATGGTGAAAATATAAAATAAAATTTAGACACATGTATGAAATATAGATGTATATGTTTACACATTGGCCTGAATTGCTAGTCAGTAGGAAGAAGCCTTACTTGATTATCTATGTTTTTATAAATCCTTCGAAATCTTCATATTCCCTTCGTAGTGATTACTTATTATTCCTATTTAGTTAGTTATTTAGGTAGGAATAAATATGGAAGTATTAGTTTCATTGTGTAGAATTCGAAGAATTGCTTGGTTCCTTAGCCTTTTCATAAAAAAAAATCGAGAAATAATATATTTCTAATGAACGCTTCCTCTATGCTTAACCCCAGAGTTTCGACTATGGTGAAGTCTAATAATTAGACTGAATTCACTATCAGGATTTCTTATGTTATTTTTATTTTAGTTTACTCACTTGAATCTATTTGCATGTGGCATCCCAGTGGCTATAAGTTGTAGAAAAACCTACTTTTCCAGCCTACAAGGGAAGACAGGAATCAAAGAACTGAATGTCTCAAACTCCAACAATTTATTTATAATCATCTCTTCCATCTTCTTTATTGGGTTTGGGATCTTAGAATATTCGACTAAACGTTACTTCTCATGAACTTCTTAGCCTTATTTTCTTAAAAAAAAAAAATGAATTCTGTTGACAGGGAGTACTCCACTAAGTGCATTCGTTTTTCACTGTAATTCCTACCATGCATCGTTCTTTATTATTTAGAAAGAACCGAAACTAATACCAATAGTTTACATGCACTATAACAATAGATTCAATTTTCACAAAGATAGAGCTATAATAGTTTGGTATATACATTTAAATAAAATTGTAACTTCAGTATCTTATCAAGATCACCTTCTGAATCAATGGATAGACCATTAAAAGTTTAACAGATAAATTTGCACTACTCATAACTCTTGCGTTCAACACTGGTTTGTTTTTTCTCAAGATAAAATGAAAAGATAGAATAGAACCAAATATAACATAATAAAATAAGGTTACTCCACAAAAGAAATTACTCAAACCATAATTTTCAATAGGGAGCCACTTGAGAATTCCACAATTTTTTCACCACCCAACCTTTAACTGCAACTCCTAGTTCACCACCGAGTTGAGAAGTTATTTCCACTGTATGGACAACTCTACATGTTGATGCCTTAAACACACATTTAACACTTTTCTTTCAAGATAGGGTTTCCTTTAGCGTCATCTAGCTTTTGTGGATTTACTTATCCAATTACCTAAGATTTTCCGTAAAAACCTACCTTTCTCGTGATGCTTTTATTCTTATCCAAGCTTAGAATTTTTCTCAAACTAAGCAACTTAATGGACTTTTCTCTCCCATCCATTAAGATTCCCTAGAATTCCAACTAGAATTCCTATAATGAAAAAATTATCAAATCTCATTTATCAATGAGATTTTACCTTTATTTTATTTTGATAAGAATCACGTGTCTAGGTGTCTCATTCCCACGAACATAAATCCCATCTATTTATTTATTCATAAATAATCATTTACATAATTTGTTCAATATTTTTCTTTGGCTTTTTTTCCATTCATTCTAACACAACTGAGTCTAACCATAATGGTTTTACCACAATGGAGGGATATTATATTCTCATCCCTTTTATTAACATCATCCTCATTGTTCGCTGTTGGGTTTATTCTTCTCAAAATATTGCTAGATATCCTTTCTTATTTTTAATGTCTTGCTCTTATATAATTACTTTTGGAGGTGAAGGCTTCCCTTACATGTTATCCTAAGCAAAGACTAGATTCTGGGGTTGGATTCCTTTCCGGTCTAGGATACCAAAAACACTTTGACTGCAAGCTTTCTTCAGATTATACCTGTAACATTTCCCAATTCAGTGTGTGAGATTTTCCATGTACAAAGTGTGGATACATAAAATATTATAAACTACAAGATGATTTGAAAATGTTAATTAATAATCTAGAGATAATTGTGCATGGCCCACGACTTTGTGGTACTTCCCCATTATTTTCTCCTAAATAAGCATCACCTCCAAATGTTGAATCTCTTATATAAAAAAAATTCCCATCAACATCTCTTTTTGATATATTTTTGATATCTTTTGTTTTCTTTGTTGTTGCGTGATAGCTCTAATATTAGAACACATATTCCTATATTCATGCTGTGTTGCTCTTCTAGCATGCTTCCACACATTTTATATTCAGCTATGTGCATTTCACCCACAGTCAACAAACTTTCATACAAATCTATAAAAGGTCATTAGCAATAAAATAATAATATGAATACTTTTCATATATTTGTTCATGATTATACCAATTACCATGACATTCGAAATATAGAATTGCCAATTTCTCTTTTTATAGTATACTTAAAGGGGAGTAATGGTTATTAAATACTTTCATTATTTTATTTTATGTTATTATTTGATACCAGTGTGTACATCAATCCCTTATACTTTAATTGTAAGCTAGTCTATTATTCCAACCACTTTTATGGTTAGGTGCTTCATGTTCAATTTAAAGTGGCCTTAGTCCGTCCATTTCAGAAGTTTTGCCCTTATTTTCATATCCTTATCAAGAATGGTAAAATTTGTGGACATAATTGAGGTTTTTTTTATCCACATAAGCATAGATAATTAAATGGTATTTAATGCATATCAGCCTGATAGCTAAGAAACAATTGTAACTCACTTGGTGATATTGTCATAATATGCCAATTTATAATCAATTTTCATCTCAAGGATTTTTTTTGTTTTTTTCAGTCTATTCAACTTTGCTTGAGAAATATCAAGTTTTTAGTCCTCATTTTAGTTTTGATCCCTTTCTCGTCATTCATTTCTATGTAAGGTTGTTTGTTTATTTGTCAATTAGGCACTCTCATTCAATGACTCTACATTTTTTAGTTTCTTGGCCTCTTAAAATATCAATATTCCATTTGACTTAGTTAACAGAGAATCCACAATAAGAACCATTTTCTGCCCTACATTTTTTTAGTTTCTTGGCCTCTGAAAATACCAATATACCATTTGACTTAGTTACCAAAGAATCCACATTAAGAACCATTTTCTGCCAACGTTTCAAATCCCAACTGGGATCTTCATCAGGACTACTTGAATGCTTGATATAAAAAGCGCTAATTTGAGAGATTAAATAGTAATGAGAGTAAATTAAGATGAATGTTGGCTCTCTTTTTTAATAAATATTTTGATTAATTATTCATGATATATATATATATATATATATATATATATATATATATATATATATATATATATATATATTTTTTGTGTTGATCATTATCATAATTAAAATTAATTTTAATTTTAATTAATTAATTTTAATATTTTTAATAATTAGTTACTTTTAATTTAATATAATAATTATTATTAATATTAATTGTAAATATTATTGTGATTAATAATGATAATTATTATTGTTAATATAATAATTAATAATAATAATTAGCATCAATAATATTAATATTGATGATAATTAATATTAATAATATTAATCGTAGTATATTGTATTAATATTTAATGTTTATTATATATAATGTATGTTAGTAAATTTTTATTATGATTATTGTATTAATATTTAATATTTATTTTTATTATGATGTTATAAAATAGAATTATTATCAATATATTTTGGTATTTTATGAATAGCATTATTAGTGTAATGTATTAATGTTAAAATTCTTTAAAATGTATTGATATTAATAATTATTATTATTATATTAAAATTGATATTATAATATTAAGAATCAATATAAATAGTTAATAATTAATAATTAATAAATAATTAGTGTTAATGATTGATAATCTCAAGACATAATATTTAATATTGATAATTAAAATAGTAAATTTTCAATTTTTTAATAATTTAACTAATTAATAGATTTTAATTAATACTTAATAATCACGATTTATAATAATAGTTAATGATACTAGAAATAGTTATTATCATAATTACTATTGTAAATGATTAATTATGTACTAATTATTATTATTATTATACTTAAATTATTATAGCGAGTTTACTAACTTATTAAGATTCGAAGGGGTGGGGGGTGACAGGAAATTCTACCACAGAATGCTAAACCTAAGAAGTATTGGTGACCTTAATTACTCTGATTAGGGGAAGCCAGCTTCCACTAATCTCCATACCATTGTCTCTGTTGAGATTATGCGGGTGTTTGATAATTTCAAGAGTTTCTCTAATCTTTCGCCTATGATGTTGTTCTTCCCTGGCGATAATTGAGGTGCTTTCCAAGCAAACATGGTGCTTAGTTTTTGAGGAGTGTTCTGAAAGATGGAGACTCGGTGACAGAGCATTTGAATGCATTTAATACTGTGGTAAGTCAGTTAGAATCTGTTGATATTAAAATTTCAGATGAAGATAAGTGTATCAGTTTGTTGTGTTCTCTACCATATTTGTGGGATAGTCTGGTTATTGCAATAGGTAGCAATGTAACCGCCTTGCATTTTGATGAAATAGTCTCATCCTTGCTGACAGAGGAGATGAGACGGAAAAATATGGAGAGCCAAAATGGTGATGCCTTGTCTGTACGAGGGCGGACCCAGAACAAAAACAAAAATAAGTCATTGAGTGGGAGATCTAAATCTCCAGGAAAACCTGTAATGGTGGTGTGTTGTAAATGTGGAAAGGAAGGGCACTACAAAATAGATTATAAATCTAAAGCTCATGACAAAGGAAAGGGATCTGATGAGGCTCCTTCTGCAGAGGCGAAAACCACCTCAGATGAAGGTGGGAATGTGTACTTGGCTTCTTCAGGTACACATGTAGATCATGAGGCATGGTTGATTGACTCAGGTGCATCCTTTCAATTCACTCCACATAGAAAGTGGTTCTGTGAGTATGAGAAATATGATGGTGGTGATGTCTTCTTGGGGGATGATAGGAAGGCTAGAATTGTTGGTCATGGAAAAGTAAAGTTGAAATTACAAGGTGGAAGGGTTAGAACGCTTCCAGGTGTTCTACATATTCCTGCATTAGCCAGAAATCTGATTTTTGTTAGCAAGCTGGATGATGCAGGTGTAAAAACAGTGTTCGAGAAGGATACCTGCAGGATGGTTTGGGGAGCACTGGTATTAATGCAGGGAGTTCGGATTGGAACTCTGTACAAGCTGCAAGGTAGCATTGTTATTGATGGGTGGAATAGTTCTCTGGTTCCTAAAAGTGGAGTAGAAAATCTAGTGATCTCTGCAGAGAAGACCATGATGTGGCATCAAAGGATTGGACATATTGGAGAGAAGGGCCTTTGAATACTTCATGGTAAAGGTACGGTAGAAGGTATGAGTAATAGCTCTCTAGATTTTGCTTTTTGTGAAAATTGTGTATATGGGAAGCAGAATCAGGTGGGTTTCCCCTCTGGTAGTAAGAGGGCGAAATAGATATTAGAGCTTGTGCACAGTGATGTGTTTAGACCTATGAAGGTTCCATCACTGGGTAAGTCTGTGTACTATGTATCATTTATAGATGATTTCTCAAGGAATACATGGATATATTTCCTTAAAAAGAAATCTAAAGTCTTTGATAGGTTTAAAGAATTTAAGGCTCTCGTGGAAAATCAGACAGAGAAGAAGACAAAGGTGCTGAGGACAGATAATGGTGGAGAGTTTTGCAGCAAGGAATTTGAAGAATTATGTAAGAAGTGTGGTATATCATGGCAGAAAACTACTCCATATACACCTCAGCAAAATGGAGTTACAGAAAGAATGAACAAGATGTTGATGGAAAGGGCAAGAAGCATGCTCAGTGGTGCCGGGTTAGGGCAGGAATTATGGGCAGAGGCGGTGGATATTGCATGTCACCTGGTCAAGAGGTCACCTTCATCAGCGTTGGAGGATAAGACTCCACAAGAGGTATGGACTGGTAAGAAACCCTCTCTTTCACATCTAAGGGTATCTGGATGTGATGCATATGTACATGTTCCAAAGGAGAAACGAACCAAGTTGGATAGTAAATTTGAAAAGTGTATCCCTATTGGGTATAAGGATGGTTTAAAGGGTTATAAGCTTTGGATCCCAACTACACGGAAGGTTGTGTATAGCCGATATGTGGTGTTCAGAGAGATGAAATATGTTATTAAACATGAAGTCCAACGAAAGTAACTTGAGAAGATAGAGTTTGAGCTAAAGGAGGAAGAATGAGACTCTACAGTAGAGGAGGAATCAGAAGATGAAGAGCCACAAACTCCGGCTGTGAGAATATCAGTTCGAGAAAGAAGGCAATCTAAAAGGTATAGTCCATCTACTCTCTGTTCAAATTTTGCTTTATCTATTACTGATGATGATCCCAGAACTGTTACGAAAGCAGTAGATTCATAGGATGGAAAACTCTAGAAAGAGGCCATCATTGATGAAATGGCATCTTTGCACAAAAATGAGGCTTGGGATCTAGTGGAGTTGCCGGCTGGAAGGAAACCCATTGGCAGCAAATGGGTGTTCAAAAGGAAGACAAATGCAGAAGGAAAAGTGGAGAAATACAAAGCTCTATTGGTAGCAAAAGGTTATTCCCAGCTGTCGGGAATTGATTTTGGTGATATTTTTTCTCCTGTTGCCAGGGTAACTTCTATTATATTACTTTTATCTATTGTTGCTGCTTTTTATTTTGAGGTAGAACAGATGAATGTGAAGATAATGTTTCTTCATGGGGATCTCGAAGAGGAAATCTACATGCAGTAACCTGAAGGCTTTGCAGCGAAGGGTAAGAAAGAACTGGTATTCAAGTTAAAGAAGTCTCTGTATGGGTTAAAATAGTCACCAAGTATGTGATATTAGAAATTTGATACATTTATACGGGGACTTGGCTTCACCAGAAGCAATGCAGATCACTGTGTGTATTTTAAATTAATTGGTGACCGTGTTATTTATCTGGTATTGTATGTGGATGATATGTTGCTGGTTGGAAATGACAAAGAAATTATCGAGGATTTGAAGACCTAATTGTCCTCCAAATTCGACATGAAAGATCTTGGTGCTGCAAATTATATTTTGGGCATGGAAATTAAAAGAGATCGGGCAAAGAGGAAGCTCTAGTTAAACTAGAGGAAGTATGTCGAGACAATACTGAAGAGGTTTAACATGCAGGATAGTAAACCGGTGAAGGTTCCTATTCCTGTAGGTGTGAGGTTATTTGCTGAACAAAGTCCCAATACACAAGAAGAGGAAGAGGACATGTCCCGTGTTCCATGTGCAAGTGCAGTCGGTAGCCTGATGTATGCAATGGTCTGTACTAGACCAGACATTGCACATGCAATGGGAGTATTGAGCAGGTTTATGTCAAAACCAAGAAAGGAGCATTGGATAGCAGTGAAGCGGGTTTTCAGGTATTTGCGTGGCACTAGTGATTATAGTCTATGCTACCAAGGAAGACAAGGATTGGACGGAGTGTTGGATATTCATCGCTTTGTTGATGCAAACTGGGCTGGAGATCTGGATCAGAGAAGATCTACAAGTGGGTATGTGTTTAACCTATTTGGAGGTGTAGTCAATTGGATGAGTAAGAAACAATCTGTAGTGGCACTATCAACTACAGAGGCAGAATACATGGCAGCCACTCATGCAAGCAAGGAAGCAGTTTGGTTGCAGAGATTGTGTTCAAGTATGGGGTTAGTATAGGAAGCTATAAGGATAGACTGTGACAGCCAAAGTGCAATTTTCTTGGCAAAGAACCCTGCATATCATTCAAATAAAAAGAAAACTGATGTTTAGTATCACTTTGTGAGGGACATGATAGAAGACAAAAAGGTGTTGCTGGTAAAGGTGGACACTTTGAAGAATACTGCAGATGCATTGACAAAATCTGTGAGCTCTGAGAAGTTCTATTTGTGTAGAGAGACAATGGGCATTTCAGGGCTGGGAAAATGACTAAGCTCTCTTGTGGCCCCCTGTGGAAAGAAAACAACAAGTAGGAGAATGTTGGGTTGTTTTATATTATTTCCACGTAGTTAATAGGGGGTTTGAAGGGTACCTGTAACCCCACTTTATGGGGTCTAGTTTTGGACCCTATGTTAGGTTGGGCGAACCCACCTATGGTTTTGTGCATAATTTTGGCACATGTTTTTTGGAGGCAATGGTTTTTCGGTCCATGGTATTGGACTTTATGGTTTTCAGTCCATGGTATTGGACGTGATGGTTTTTGGTCCATGGTATTGGATGCTTTGGCATGTATAAATATGTATTGTATAATTGAAAGGAATATAATGAAAAATCAAGCTAGTAGTCCTGGTTTTGTGATCTAGTGGGAAAATCTCTATGTATATGCATTTTATGTGTTATGCTCTTGCATTGTTTATTTTTCTGTGATTTAGAATTTGTATGCAGGTAATTTGTGTATGGGGTTAAAACCTACATATACATCTAATGAAGTCCGATCAGCGCAAACCTTGTTTCTGGGATTCTATTCTGGTTGCAGTTTATAAACAGATAAAACTCGTCTTATTAACTTAAAATGAGTTGCATCCAAGGGTTCATCGTTGTTGTCTGGGAATGAAGCTCGATCAGTGCAAACATCATTTCTATGATTTTGTTCTGGCTATAGTTTATCAACAGATAAAACTTGTCTTATTAAATTAAAATGAGTTGTGTCTAAGGGTTGGTCATCGAATGTAATGTCGAGAGTGGAGTCTTGAGAAGGAATTTCCGTGATGTTATGTGGATTGTTGGCTTCGATGGAATTTTGATGGGTGACGGTGAAGGTTGATTGCGATTTTGCTTTGTATAGGGAATCTGAGAAGGTTCTGTGATATGACTTGAAGTGTGTAGTATTTCCTTGGATAGTGTATTCTTTAGGAGTGTAGGAAGGTTTAGGGAATGTGTTAGTGTTTACAGATTTGAGGCTGTGAAAAAGAGGTTGTCTGGCATTTGTAGTTTTAGATAATTTAAATATTTTTTTGAGTTTTTTCTCTGAGTTCCTGAGTTTCCAACGCTCTGCTTTTGGATGGGTGAGGGCATATAAGGATTTCCACATGTAAAATCTTAGAGATGAAGCAATTAAGAGATGTAGACAAAAAAGTTACTTGGGGATCTTGATAAACCGAGACCTCTTGGTTTTTATTTCATTATTGACTAAGGTTTTGCTTAATTTTTCAAAAATTGGTAGGTTGTAGTGATGTATGAGTGGATGTTTACACAGGGAGAATTTTTGAGTGAGGTTGTTGTCTTTGCAATGCTTGACAAAGGTTAGGTTTGTTATGTGTTTTTCCCTGGATGATGTGCCTCTTTCACTAATGTATTGCTTTCCACATGAGAAAGGGACAATGTACACATGTTTTTTGTAGTCTAGGGTTTATAGGGTCCTTTGTGGAGTCTACAATTTTTCTAATGGTGTTAGGAGGAGTGAAATCAATGCTTATGTTGTACTTTTTTAGGATTCTAGAAGTTTTCTCAACTGTTCCTTTTATGTAAGGTAAAGAGATTTTTGGAATGTTAAAGGTTTTCTTGATCTCATTTTATTTTGGGGTTTTGTGGATGGTTTTGTTAGTGATGCTTTTATTATAACCATTATGCTGAAAGAGTTGACAAAGGTGTATTATTTCATTTTTTAGGTGCTTAGGGCTAGAAATTCTACAGGCTCTTGTGGTTAGGGTTTTTATAATTCCCAACTTTTGCCTAGGATGTTGATGACAGTTAGCATGAGGTATCTTTCTGTGTGGGTTTTGTTTCTGTAGAGTGTGGAGCTAAGTTTCCCATATTTTTTGGTTAATAGGATGTCAAGAAAGGGCAACATCTTTACAAATCTGTTTGATTTTTCAGGGGAGTAGGGAAAGGATTTGAGGTCTTTTTGTTCAAAATGTTCAATGTATATATTGGCAATAATAGGAGATAGAGGTGACCCCATTACTACTCCATGAGTTTGAGTGCATATTTTCCCTTTAAATCTGAAGTAACATAATTTCAAGAATGTTTTGAGGAGATCAACAGTTTCACTATCAGTGATCAATTGCATAACTTCAATGGCTTCATCTAGAGTAATCATAGAGTATAAGGACAAAACATCAAAACTAAGCGTGAGATCTTCATCTTTCATTTCAAGGATCTTGGTACATTGAATGAATGATGTAGAATCTTCAATATAGGATGATGTGTTTCCAGCTAAGGGACGTAACTTTTTTGTGAGGTATTGAGCAAGGAAGTAGGTCGGGGAAGCTATCGTATTCACTATGGGTCTTAATGGGATGCCATATTTATGGATTTTGGGGGCACAATAAATTATAGGCATGATGTAACTAGTTGGGGTAATTTCCATTTTTGTAATGGTGTCAAGAGATGAATCTTTTATTTTCTTAGTGACATCCATAAGAATTTTAGCGCTAGGATCTTTATCAAGAATTTTATAGCATCCACTATTGTTTAAGTGATCTTCCATTTTCATGTCATAATCAGATCTGGTGATAACTACAGTGGCATTTCCTTTGTCTTCTTTTAAGATAATTATGTCTTTATTCCTTTTTAGGTTATTTAGAGCAATTTTTTCTTCTTTAGATATGTTGCAAGCTGAAGGTTTGGCATTTCTAAGAATCTTTGCAATGTCTTGTCTGATTTCTTCTTCTTCGATTAGGTTGAATTCCTTTGGGGCTACTTATATGTTGCTAATTGTATTGTCAATAAGGATTTTATTAGGGGTGATGGCGAAATTGAGGCCGTTTTGAAGGATGGATTGGGAAGCATGGTCCAGGACTAGGTTTGAATGGATGATGACAGTGGTTGTATTGAATTCGATTTGAGAGATAAGCATATGATTGGTTGCTTTTAGCTGGGTGTGGGTGTATGATAGGGTGCAATGTTTTGTGTATCGGCATCATTGTGCTTGACGTTGCAGTTCTCATTGGAAAGGGAGGGAGTGATTCTACATTGAGTGTCACCGAGATTCTGTTGTAGGTTTTAACCCCATACAGAAATTACCTGCATACAAATTCTAAAACACAGAAAATAAATAATGCAAGAGAAGAACACATAAAACACATATACATAGAGATTTTCCCCTGGATCCCAAAACTGGGACTACCAGCTTGATTTTTCATTATGTTCCTTTCAATGTTACAACACATATTTATACATGCCGAAGCATCCAATACCATGGACCGAAAACCATCGCGTCCAAAAAACATGTGCGAAAATCATCCACAAAACCATAGGTGGGTCCACCTAACCTAACATAGGGTCCAAAACCAAAATTTTCCGGGGCGCTACCCCAGACCCCATAAAGTGGGGTTACGGATGCCCCTCAAACCCCCTGTTAACTACGCAGAAAGAGTATAACACAACCCAACATTCTCCCACTTGTTGTTTTCTTTCCACAGGGGGCCACAAGAGAGCTTAGTCATTTTTCTAGCCCTGAAATGCCCATTGTCTCTCTACACCAAGATAACTTCTCAGAGCTCACAGATTTTGTCACTGCATCTATAATATTCTTCAAAGTGTCCACCTTTACTAGCAACACCTTTTTGTCTTCTATCATATCCCTCGCAAAGTGATACTGAACATCAATGTGCTTTGTCTTTGAATGATATGTGGGGTTCTTTGCCAAGAAAATTGCACTTTGGCTGTCACATTCTATCCTTATAGCTCCCTGTACTAACCCCATACTTGAACGCAATCTCTGCAACCAAACTGCTTCCTTGCATGCATGAGTGGTTGCCATGTATTCTGCCTCTGTAGTTGATAGTGCCACTATAGATTGTTTCTTACTCATCCAACTGACTGCACCTCCAAATAGGTTAAACACATACCCACTTGTAGATATTCTCAGATCCGGATCTCCAACCTAGTCTGCATCAACAAAGCCATGAATATCCAACATTTTGTCCAATCCTGATCTTCCTTGGTAGCACAAACCATAATCACTAGTGCCACACAAATACCTGAAAACCCGCTTCACCACTGTCTAGTGCTCTTTCCTTGGTTTTGACATAAACCTGCTCAATACTCCCACTACATGTGCAATGTCTGGTCTAGTATAGATCATTGCATACATCAGGCTACTGACTGCACTTACATATGGAACACGGGACATGTCCTCTTCCTCTTCTTGTGTCTTGGGACACTGTTCAGCAGATAACCTCACACCTACAGGAATTGGAACCTTTACCGGTGTCATGCGGAAAGAGTCAATTTTGCGGACAAAACCGACCTCCCTAGAAGCTAAGGCTTTCTAGTGACAAACAAAACAATCAAGCACTATCTTTCCCTAAATATGCATTTAAAATACAAGCAACCAAGTGTTTAAAGCATACCTTTAGTCTAACGCTGTTTGTAGTAGTCAAGCCTCTCTGATCCAGATGAGCTCCTCCTTCTCTTTGAAACCTGCATTCACTAACAAGCAAACGATTACATAGCACTTGAATAACTCATATAATAAAACATATTCATCATAAAGACCAAGGAGTATATGAAACAAATTATATATAACAACTTGTTGAGAAAAATGAACTTAATTGTATTAATTGGAAACAAAAGAAACCATTACAACCAGTGCCTTGGTGTTGTGCAGGTCCCTCCCAGGGTCCAGCAAGAGTTCTCCTCTACTTTGATCATCTCACCCACTTCCAAATGAAGCTAAGAAAGGATTGGAATCTCTCCTCTCAAGCTCTAAAAGGGAGTCCTAATTTCAGCAACATCTACCCTTAGGAATGTTCAGCTTTCAACCTCCCCTCCCTCTGGCCCAATGCCTGTATTTATAATGCTTTGGGGGAAGTTAATCAGGTCCACCATCAATGGGATAAGCCCCTCTTTCAATGGGATAGCTCCCCTCTTGATGGGATAAGTTCCTCTTTCTTTGGGATGCATGAACCATTTGGAGGCGCTCAATACACGTCAAACCATCTTCTAGAATGCTCTAGAATCGACCACAAGTAACTTTTTTGGAGTAAAACTTGCGCCTTTTGACCTTTACAGGAGTACGCACCCACCCCTTTACAGACAGAGCATACAAGTATGCAGGTGTTATGAACTTGAGGTGCGTACACGTAGGTAAGGCTAAGAGAAACTGCGTAACCAGAGTTAATTGAATTTTTAAGGACTTTCTCTCTTTCTTGGGGTTTGACATGAGGAGTAGAGGTATAAGACTTGCCAAGGAGGATAGTATGATAGTTGATGGAGCCATACTAACTGCAAATAGTCATGGTGACAAATTTTAGTGTAACAGATTGCCCCCTAAAGTGCGAAGCCTGTAGTAGATTAGGGTTTCATATCATCTAGGAAGGGTGAAGTACTTTATCATTTCAAGGATTATCTCGTGGAGAGCCCAGTCAGAACCTGCAAATATTCAACACAAAATACATATATGAGATCATATCATCGCTGAGGTAGGCATTCCCATACTCAGATTGAAAACTTTAACTAACAAACTAACTACTGCTCTGATACAGGAATGATTTTGCAGTACATCATAATCATAGACTCATGTAGACACAGTATGGACGCAGCCATCTGTTTATAATTAGTCTACTGTATAATGAATACAAAACTCCTCGCAGCCTGGATGGTGGAAACTAAATCCAGGGTCTTCATTTCTACTTCCCGAAATAGTACGATTCTATCCATGCGAATAAATGAGTTGATGTCGAACATGGTAGAAACCACTTGATTACCAGTCAATGATGTAAACTGTTAACAAGTGTGAGAGAGACCACTAGTGATGTCAATGGTTCTCAAAGTACCCAATACAATCCATGAGATGTGAATGAATGTGTTGATGTCGAACATGTCACGGAATCCTTCGATCGAAAGTCAATGATGTAAACTGTCGTCAAAGGCGAGAAACCTGCCATTGATGCATGCAGACTTCAAGGTACTGACGATTTCTAGATCATCTTTCTAGATAATGTGCTGATGTCGATAGAAAGCAACCCGTTGCAGGCAAGCCCACAACACGAAATCATAGTTCAAGTTGAAGAAATGTAGCTGTAAGGACTGACTCAGGGATGGTCAAGATGGATGACAGGTATTTTGCAGATGAATGATTTATTTGCAGTGACCTCTTGAACACATAACGACACGACAGATGGCTTGGTGACAATTGACCCAAAGTTAATACCCGGCTGAAGACTTTCAATGTGGTTTGATCAACTGTGAGGCAAAGGATTTCCCAACCCAGGTGAATGAAAAGTGTCGTGTTCAAGAGCGGTGATAAGGTTTCTCTGAGACAAAGGATAACAAATAGGCTCACTTTCCTCTCTTTTCCCCCACCATTTCTGGCAAGTACCTCTTTATTTTTTACAAGCTTGAGGAGGATAACATTTGCTTGATTATAAGCTCATCCTTCGGATGAGTCCAACTTAGTTTAGATTCGAACCCTAAGAAGGAGTGGTCCGTTCCTGTTTGTAATCGAACAGGTCCTTTACTGTGAAATTTTAACGAGTCCAGTATAGGAGAAACTCGGCGTTTTTCAATTTTAGAGAGTCTGAAAAAACTTAAGAAGACTCCAAGGTTGAACTTTTTCATAAATTTGTGTCTCCCAAGCCCGAAAAAGTATAAAATAATACTTGAGAGAACCGCTTGATCTTTACGACCAAGGAGTACTTTCATGATTAGTGTCTTTGACCTGAAAAGTAAAAAGCGATCAAGGACACGTCGTTTTATTTCCAATATCGAATTTGAAACGACAAAAATCCGGCAATCTTTTCATGTTTTTTACGGTCAGAAAGGGGATATAAGAGGACCGTCTTTTAATTCCATTTTAACGAGTGTAAAAGAAACGCTCGACAATCTTTTCATGTTTTAGGAGTTAGAAAAGGGCTTAAAGACGACTCTGGTGTTTTTGTTTGTGAAAAATGACAATTTTCCCTGAAAATCCTTTATCCTGCACAAAAACCAACACATTACTCATACCTGTTTAAAGATAGATAAAAATACTTTGAAAAATACCTTTTCATGGTGAAAAATAGACAAATTTACCATTCATTTACCCAAAAAACCTATAAAAAGGGCTTTTGCCAATTCATTTTTACCATTTTACTGTTGAGGAGAGAAAAAGGGCTTTTGGCAAGAAACTTCCCGTGAACATTGCGGAGAATCCGACCGTCGAAACCGAACACCGTCTCTTTCAAGTATTCTACAACATCCTCCTCTGCATTTTCATCCATTTAGAATTTGTTTTTAGGCCCTAGTTTCATTTTTGGGAGGCTTTGGGGTTTCAAGATCTGCCTTTCGGGGTACGCAGGTGCTCCACTGGTGACCCGCGTACCCCGACATTTTCTCAGTTGGGAAAATGCCGGGCGTACGCACCTTGCCTTAAGGGAACCCACGTACCCACGCTCTGTTCCTAAAGGCGGGGTGCGTACCCCGCAAACCGAGTTTTCAAACCCCAATTTCTTCAAAATGAACCAAAATGTTTTTGATTTCATTGAATCTAACAGATGTTTTTTGGTGTGTAGATTGCCCACCATGCTTGATTGGCGCGAGAGAGAGCACAAAGATGTTGATTTGGCCGCCATTAATCATCAACCATCCATTGATGCTTTGAAGGCATGCAGCCTTTACAAATACTGGGCCATACCTGGCATGAGGGCCCAGGTGAGATTTCTAGAGTGGCTGGTAGAAAGGTGGAATGTTCAGGATCAATGTTTTTATATCGGAGGGCACCAGCTCGAGATAGAGCCCTCAGATATTTACTTTCTCACTGGTTTGCCCAAGAGAGGCGAACACTTAACTCTGTTCGGGACTAGGTCGGGTGGCCAGTCCATCGCTAGTCTCCGACTAGAGTGGTGTAACACTCAGAACCAGGAGAAGGGGATAGAGATCAAAACTATATCCCGACCTGAACTTATGGTGATTGCCTTTATAGTTACCAGACTTTGCAGGGCTGCCGCTTTGCACATTGCCACCGGGTCCCAGATGCGGATGGCGATTGATTGCTATCGAGGCACCATTTTCAACTGGTGTGATGCTGTGTTGGCCAATCTAAAAGGCCAACTAACTCGAGCCAAAAACGGGCAGCTGAAGACTTTTGGTTATGGGCCTTTAGTTGTCAGTTTTGGCTTAGAGAGGGTTCCGATGCTGATCCCACAGCAGCTCACTGTTGAGGCTGGGCTTCCCCGAGAGCCTAAATTGATGCGATGGGTTGCGGTTATGGCCCGTCATCCTGATGAGGGCACGAGGTTGTTCGATTTACTCCGGAGTACTTTCACTGGTTAAAGGACCAGGTCTTTTCGATACAGGATTTTCCTTATGCCAGAGTTGATTTTCGTGGAGATCCGAACATGATTCTTCCACCGGGAGAATAGTGGGATGACACAGGTAATTCATTTTTCACATGTTTTTAAACTATTTATTTTTTTTGTTTGTTTTTATATCGTCTCAAAACTGACAGGTAACAATTTTCAAAATGCAGATGTAGGCCCACATCGCCCAGCCAATCTTCGGGCTTTTGAGAGGAGACTACCAGTTGCAGCGGCGTCGGCCCCACAGGATGAGACCACAGAGACTTTAGCTGAGTTGGAACAAGACCTAGAGCGTCTTACAGCAGATATACCAGAGACTACTATAGATGATATTCCTATCAGGCTTCAGCGCTATGTAGTCGCAGTCCCAGGACCTTTTAGAAGGTTCTTGTGTAGAGTAGCCCGTGCAGTGGTGTCGTATAGAGAGCATCACCAGTGATTGGATGGTCGTTTTGTAGACACATGCGACATTTTGTTTTTTTGTACTTATCATTTTTGCCGATCATAAGGTGTTTTTCAACCTATGATCGAAGACGATGTATTTTTTGACACACTCCTATCTATATATATCATTATTACCGGCTTATCTTGTTAAACATGTGTGATGAAATGTTTTTAAATTTACATGTATGATTATTGCAAATGTCTATTTAACATTCGAGAAGCAATTGCATCTGCTAATGTATTTAAAGACCTGGGAATATGCTGATATTCAATGTAATCAAATTCACGTTCCAAGAGACGCACTCTCCAAAATAACCTTAATAACACTAGATTTCTAATGGCATACACTCTATTAAGCTGTAATACAACGAGTTCAGAATCTAACCTCACTATCAAACTCCGAATCCCAAATGAAATATATTTAGACAATAACTCAATCACTGCACTGTATTCTGCAATGTTGTTTGTTGTTTGACCGAGGCTCACCCCATGCATAGAAACTAACTCGTCAGAGGGTGAATAGATAACCCAAGCTGCGGAAGAGATATTCCATGTACTACGACAAGCACCATCAGCGAAACCAATGTATGTTTGGAGAGGCATCGACATCTGCATCATCAAGAGTAAAACCAAGATAAGCCAGAATAACGATGAAAACACACATTCTAAGCTAAGCACACTGTCTAAACTAATAAACACACCAGCTAGAAAGAAAAACCTAACCTAACTAAAATCTCCATACCCATCTTTTAAGCATAATACCTCTTCAGGTAAAGTCCATTTCTAGGTTTACCCAAAGAGTTCCCGTCAAAGTCTACCAGCTCATAGGCCCCTTTTGCTAGCTTTCACTTGACAATATAGGGCCCATGCCACATAGGAACGAATTTTCCAGCACCTAATTTATCATTAGCTTGATCATATAATAACACTAGGTCTCCTTCCGAAAAATTTCGAGGGGTCACATTTCGATCATACTGAGCTTTCATCCGTTTTGCGTGAGTCTCGATCGCTAATGCAGCATCACGTCGAGTCTCATCTAATTGAGCTAAGTATAATAAACGCTTTTCCTCTTCGGAAGTAGCTGGAAGTAACTCGATGGCCATTTGCAGTGACGGGATTTCGCATTCAATGGGTAGCACAACTTCCAAACCATAAACTAGTTGGAAAGGAGTGAACCCTGTTGATGTTTTCACTGAGGTTCGGTACGCCCAAAGCGCTGAAAATAACATGTTGTGCCAATTCGACCGATGAATACCAATGATTCGTCGGATCATGATAACTAAAACTTTGTTGATGGACTCAACCAGACCATTTGCTTGTGGATAATAAGGAGTTGAGCTATCGTGACGCAAACCAAGCTGGCCTGTAAGTTCTGTCATCATAACGTTTCGAAAATGGCGCCCATGGTCAGTGATTATCGCTTGTGGGACACCAAACCTAGCAATAATGTGATTGAAAATGAAAATTGCAGCTGTCTTGCCGTCTGCCTCGAATGTAGGCATCGCCTCGGCCCACTTAGTAAAATAATCAACCGCAAGGATGATATATGCATGCCCCCCGACCGAGTGAGGGTTACATGTAATAAAATCAATACCCCATTTAGCAAAAGGACCAATGGCAATTATAGGGTGGAGAGGAGTAGGTGGAGAGTGCATATTTCGATCAAACACTTGACAGTTGTGGCATTTTCGGACCGCAGTAATACAATCTTTAAACAAGGACGGCCAGAAGTAGCTAGCGCGCAATATCTTTTGGGCTGTGGCATACCCAGACATATGACCGCCACACGCTCTAGAGTGACAGTCATTTAGAACCCTTTCTGCCTCTTCGTGAGTTAAGCAACGTCGGAAAACCAAGTCTGCCCCATGGCGATAAAGAGTATCTCCAATAATTTTGTATTGTTGGGACTGGAATCGAATTTTCCGATGTTCCGACTTTGAAACTTCGGGCCGAAAGGATTGGGTCTGGAGATAGACGATGATATCCCCATACCATGGATATAAAGTGCTGATTAGAAACAAAGATTCGTCCGCAATGGGCTCCTCTGCCACAGTTTCCGTGTCAGCACGCGGGAAGTCACACATTAACTTGGCAAAAACTAAAGATTTCTTAGACTTAGATTTCTCAAACTCCAAGTCGAACTCCTACAGGATAACAATCCATTTGGAGTACTTGCCCCCTAGCAATTGTTTTGTCAAAATGTAGATCATAGGGTTGCAATCCGAAATGACTGTAGTTTTACGGAGTAAAATGTAGTGACGAAAACGTTGGACAGCTTGAACTGCTGCCAATGCCAATTTCTCCACATGTGAATATTTGAGCTCAGTTGGGTTTAACGTTCGACTAAGGTAATATATCACATGTTCCGTTCCGAATTCATCTTCCTATACTAAGACCATTCCGATGGTGGAATGGGCAGCGGCGAGGTACAAAAAATAATCCTGGTTGTAGTTGGGAGGATGCAGCAACGATGCATGGGTCAACGCGTGCTTGAGTGCATCAAAAGATTTCTGGGCTATCTCATCCCAAGTGAATTGAGCGTTCTGTTTCAACAACCGTGTAAAACGCTTTGTAACCTCAGCGTAGTTAGGAATGAATCGTTGTAAAAAGTTTTCTTTCCCTGCAAACTTTGGAGTTGGCGAAGAATCGAAGGAGGAGGCAATTTGATGATAGCTTCGACCTTCGAGGGATCGACGCGAATGCCGGCTTTTGAAACTACAAATCCCAGCAATCGTCCGACTTCTATACAGAAGACACATTTGTGTGGGTTCAACCGAATTCGATAATGCCTACACCTCATGAAAATTTCTCGTAAATGGACAAGGTGGTCAGCTCGATGTAATGAATGAGCGGGAAAATCATCGAGGTACGGTTGCACAATGCGTTTGATGTCATGAAACGCATAAGAAAATTTTCATGCGGAATGAGTCAATTTTGCGGACAAAACCGACCTCCCTAGAAGCTAAGGCTTTCTAGTGACAAACAAAACAATCAAGCACTATCTTTCCCTAAATATGCATTTAAAGTACAAGCAACCAGGTGTTTAAAGCATGCCTTTAGTCCAACGCTGTTTGTAGCAGTCAAGCCTCTCTGATCCAGATGAGCCCCTCCTTCTCTTTGAAACCTACATTCACTAACAAGCAAATGATTACATAGCACCTGAATAACTCATATAATAAAACATATTCATCATAAAGACCAAGGAGTATATGAAACAAATTATATATAACAACTTGTTGAGAAAAATGAACTTAATTGTATTAATTGGAAACAAAAGAAACCATTACAACCAGTGCCTTGGTGTTGTGCAGGTCCCTCCTAGGGTCCAGCAAGAGTTCTCCTTTACTTTGATCAGCTCACCCACTTCCAAATGAAGCTAAGAAAGGATTGGGATCTCTCCTCTCAAGCTCTAAAAGGGAGTCCTAATTTCAGCAGCATCTACCCTTAGGAATGTTCAGCTTTCAACCTCCCCTCCCTCTGGCCCAATGCCTGTATTTATAATGCTTTGGAGGAAGTTAATCAGGTCCACCATCAATGGGATAGCTCCCCTCTTGATCGGATAAGTTCCTCTTTCTTTGGGATGCATGAACCATCTGGAGGCACTCAATACACATCAAACCATCTTCTAGAATGCTCTAGAATCGACCACAAGTAACTTTTTTGGAGTAAAACTTGCACCTTTTGACCTTTACAGGAGTACGCACCCACCCCTTTACAGACAGAGCGTACAAGTATGCAGGTGTTATGAACTTGAGGTGCGTACACACAGGTAAGGCTAAGAGAAACTGCGTAACCAGAGTTAATTGACTTTTTAAGGACTTTCTCTCTTTCTTGGGGTTTGACATGAGGAGCAGAGGTATAAGACTTGCCAAGGAGGATAGTATGACAGTTGATGGAGCCATACTAACTGCAAATAGTCATGGTGACAAATTTTAGTGTAACAACCGGTTTACTATCCTGCATGTTAAACCTCTACAATATTGTCTCGACATACTTCCTCTGGTTTAACCAAAGCTTCCTCTTTGTCCGATCTCTTTTAATTTCCATGCCCAAAATATAGTTTGCAGCACCAAGATCTTTCATGTCGAATTTGGAGGACAACTGGGTCTTCAAATCATGGATAATTTCTTTGTCATTTCCAACCAGCAACATATCATCTACATACAAGAAGAGATAAATAACACAGTCACCAATTAATTTAAAATACACACAGTGATCTGCTTTGCTTCTGGTGAAGCCAAGTCCCTGTATAAATGTATCAAATTTCTGATACCACATCCTTGGTGACTATTTTAACCCATACAAAGACTTCTTTAACTTGCATACAAGTTCTTTCTTACCCTTCACCAGAAAGCCTTCAGATTGCTTCATGTATATTTCATGTTCTAGATCGGTGTGAAGAAATGTTGTCTTCACATCCATCTATTCTACCTCAAAATCGAAAGAAGTAGCAACAGATAAAAGTAATCTAATAGAAGTTACCATGGCAACAGGAGAAAAAATATCAGCAAAATCAATTCCCAGCACCCGGGAATAACCTTTTGCTACCAATCGATCTTTGTATTTCTCCACTTTTCCTTCTGCATTTGTCTTCTTTTGTAACACCCATTTGTTGGTTTCCTTCTTGGATCATCGTCAGTAATAGATAAAGAAAAATTTGAATAGAAAGTAGATGGACTATACCTTTCAAGCTGCCTTCTTTCTCGAACTGATCTTCTCACAGCCGGAGTTTGTGGCTCTTCATCTTTTGATTCCTCCTTTGTTGTAGAGTTTGATTCTTCCTCCTTTAGCTCAAACTCTAGCTTCTTAGGTTCCTTTCATTGGACTTCACGTTTAATAACATCTTTCACCTCTCTGAACACCACATATCGGTTGTACACAACCTTAAGTGTGACTGGGTTCCAAAGTTTATAACCCTTTAAACCATCCCTATACCCAATAAAGATGCACTTTTCAGATTTACTATCCAACTTGGTTCGTTTCTCCTTTGGAACATGTACATATGCATCACATCCAAATACCCTCAGATGTGAAAGAGAGGGTTTCTTACCAGTCCATACCTCTTGTGGAGTCTTATCCTCCAACGTTGATGAGGGTGACCTATTGACCAGGTAACATGCAATATCCACCACCTCTACCCAGAATTCTTGTCCTAACCCGGCACCACTGATCATTCTCCTTGCCCTTTCCATCAACGTCTTATTCATTCTTTCTGCAACTCCATTTTGGTGAGGTGTATATGGAGTAGTCTTCTGTCGTGCTATACCACACTTCTTATAGAATTCCTCAAATTCCTTACTCTAAAACTCTCCACCGTTATCTATCCTCAGTACCTTTATCTTCTTCTCTATCTGGTTTTCCACCAGAGCCTTAAATTCTTTAAACTTGTCAAAGACTTCAGATTTATTCTTAAGGAAATATATCCATGTATTCCTTGAGAAGTCATCTATAAATGATACATAGTACACAGACTTACCAAGTGATGGAACCTTCATAGGTCCAAACACATCACTGTGTTCTAATATCTGTTTTGCCCTCTTACTACTAGAGGGGAAACTCATCCGATTATGCTTCCCATATACACAATTTTCACAAAAATCAAAATCCAGAGAGCTATTACTTATATCTTCTACCATACCTTTACCATGAAATATCTGAAGGCCATTTTCTCCAATATGTCCAAGCCTTTGATGCCACAGCATGGTCTTCTCTCTAGAGACCACAAGATTTTCTGCTCCACTTTCAGTAACCACAGAACTATTGCACCCATCAATAACAGTGCTACCTTGCAGCTTGTAGAGAGTTCCAATCTGAACTCCCCGCATCAGTACTAGTGGTCCCCAAACCATCTTCCAGGTATCCTTCTCGAACATTGTTTTTACACCTGCATCATCCTGCTTGCTAACAGAAATCAGATTTCTGGCTAATGCGGGAATATGTGGAACACCTGGAAGCGTTATAACCCTTCCACCTTGCAACTTCAACTTTACTTTTCCGCGACCAATGATTCTAGCCTTCCTGTCATCCCCCAAGAAGACATCCAACTTCAACTTTACTTTTCCGTGACCAACGATTCTAGCCTTCCTATCATCCCCCAAGAAGACATCACCACCATCATATTTCTCATACTCACAGAACCACTCTCTATGGGGAGTGAAGTGAAAGGATGAACCTGAGTCAATCAACCATGCCTCATGATCTACATGTGTACTTGAAGAAGCCAAGTACACATCCCCACCTTCATCTGAGGTGGTTTTCACCTCTACAGAAGGAGCCTCATCAGATCCCTTTCCTTTGTCAGGAGCTTTAGATTTACAGTCCCTTTTGTAGTGCTCTTCCTTTCCATATTTCCAGCACACCACCTTTACATGTTTTCTTGGAGATTTAGATCTCCCACTCGATGACTTATTTTTGTTTCTGTTCTGGCTCCGCCCTCATACAGACAAGGTATCACCATTTTGGCTCTCCATATTTTTCCGTCTCATCTCCTTCGTCAGTAAGGATGAGACTATTTCATCAAAATGCAAGGTAGTTGCATTGCTACCTATTGCAATAACCAGACTATCCCACGAATCTGGTAGAGAACACAACAAACTGAATCACTTATCTTCATCTGAAATTTTAATATCAACATACGTTAACTAACTTACCATAGTATTAAATGCATTTAGATGCTTTGTCACCAAGTCTCCATCTTTCATCCTCAGGTTATACAACTTTTTCCGTAGGAATATTTTATTCACCAGAGACTTAGATTGGTATAAAGTCCCTAACTTGTCCCACAAAGCCTTCAGTGTAGCTTCCCCTGATACATTCAGTAATGCTGAATCTGAGACACACAATTGTATTGTGCTCTTTGCCTTCTGAACCAACTTCTTCCATTCTTGATTGGACACGCCCGTTGGTTTAGTACCCGGATCTATCGCGATCCACTGCTCTCTATCCACCAACAGATCCTCCATCTTGAGTTTCCATAATTCAAAAATCTAACCATTAAATTTCTCTATCTCTATCTTTCCACTGCTCGCCATCTTCTTTCACCACCAGAATCGATCTTGCAGATATCCCACCGAACAAGTCTACCAAAGGCCCGAGTGAAACCCCTTAGCAACAAAGGTGTCCCCTTGAAGCCAGAATAGCTCTAATACCAAATGTAGGTTTTAACCCTGTACAGAAATTACTTGCATACGAATTCTAAAACACAGAAAATAAATAATGTGAGAGCAGAACACATAAAACACATGTACACAGAGATTTTCCCCTGGATCCCAAAACCGAGACTACTAGCTTGATTTTTCATTATGTTCCTTTCAATGTTACAATACATATTTATACATGCTGAAGCATCCAATACCATGGACCGAAAACCATCACATCCAATACCATGGACCGAAAACCATTGCGTCCAAAAAACATGTGCGAAAATCATGCACAAAACCATAGGTGGGTCCGCCCAACGTAACATAGGGTCCAAAACCAAAATTTTCGAGGGCGCTGTCCCGGACCCCATAAAGTGGGGTTACATGTGCCCCTCAAACCCCCTGTTAACTACGTGGAAAGAATATAACACAACCCAACATCTGTTCAGGATTTGGTTTGTCAACCAAAACCCGACCTGTTAAAATACGGTGTGCATTGTCTAAGTAGTTGACGATGAGAATGTAGTCTTGTATGGATTTCATTTAAGAGATGGAGTCTACATTTTCATTGTCTGCAAATGAGACACGTCCTGTTAAATTGTGATGTGTGATGTTTGAGAGCTGACATGTGTTGTCGATGGTGAGCATGCAGTCCTATGACGATTTTATCCTTTACATGATGTATTATACATCTAATGAAGCCCTATCAGTGCAAATGTTGTTTCTGTGATTATGTTTTGGATGCAATTTATCAATAGATAAAACTCGTATTATTAAACTAAAATGAGTTGTGTCTGATGGTTCGTCGTTGTTGTCTGTGAATGAAGCCCGATCAGCACAAGCATTGTTTCCATGATTCTGTTCTAACTGCAGTTTGTCAATGGATAAAACTCGTCTTATTAAATTAAATGAGCTACTTCCGAGGGTTTTCCATCAGGCGTAATGTCGAGGGTGGAGGCTTGAGAAGGATTTCCTGTGATTCTGTGTGGATTTTTGGCTTCAATGGCATTATGACGGGTGATGGCAAAGTTGATTGCGAGTTTGCTTTGTGTAGGCAATTTGAGAGGGTTTTGTGATAGGACCCAGAGTATGTAGTGTTGCCTTTGATAATGTATTCTTTAGGATCATAGGAAGGTTTAGGGAAGGTGTTAGTGTTCACAGAGTTGAGGCTACAAAAAAGAGGTTGTCTGGCATTTGTAGTTTCAGATAATTTAAATATTTTTTTGAGTTTTTTCTTTGAGTTCCTGAGTTGCCAACGCTCTGCTTTGTTGTGGGTGAAGGCATCTAAGGATTGTCATATGTCGAATTTTAGTGATGAAGCCAGTAAGAGATGTAGACTAAACAATTGTTGGGAGATCTAGATAAGCTGAGACCTAGTGGTTTTTATTTCATTGTGGATTAGGGTTTTGCCTAATTTTTCAAAAATTGGTATGTTCCAGCCATGTCTTATTGGATGTTTACACAGGGTGAATTTCAGAGTCAGGTTGTTGTCTCTACAATGCTTGAGAAAGGTTAGGTTTTATATGTATTTTTCCCTCAACGATCTTCCTGTTTCACCGATGCATTGTTTTCCACATGAGCAAGGGACAACGTACACCCCTTTTTGTAGTCTAGGTTTTATAGGGTCCTTTGCAGAGTCTACAATTTTCGTAATGGTGTTAGGGGGAATGAAAGTAATGTTTATGTTGTGCTTGTTTAGGATTGCAAAATATTTATCAGTGTTACTTTTATGTAAGGTAAAGATATTTTTTGAATGTTAAAGTTTTTCTTGATCTCATTTTATTTTAGGGTTTTATGAATGGTTTTGTTAATGATGTTTTTATTATAACCATTATGCTCAAAGACTTGACAAAGGTGTTTTATTTCATTTTTTAGCTTCTTATGATCAGAAATTCGAGAGGCTCTTATGTTTAGGCTTTTGATAATTCCCACTTTTTTCCTAGGATGGTGATGAGAGTTAGCGTGAAGGTATCTTTCCATGTGGGTTTTCTTTCTATAGACCATCGAGCTAAGTTTCCAATCTTTTTTGGTTAAGAGGAAGTCAAGAAAGCGTAATTCATTATTATTTTCCACTTCAATAGTGAATTTTATGTGATTTGAAAGACCATTGATATGAGTTAAAAATTCTTCAAGCTTGTCCTTACTGTGGCTTGATTTTGCGAAAACATCATCGACAAAATTTTCCATTCTTTAGGGGAGTAGGGAAAGGATTTGAGGGCTTTTTGTTCAAAAATGTTCCATGTATATATTGCCAATAATAGGAGATAGAAGTGATCCCATTGCTACTCCATGAGTTTGAGTATAGATTTTCCGTTTAAAGCTAACTTAAGATGCTTTTAAGCATGTTTTGAGGAGATCAGCGGTTTCACTATCAGTGATGCATTACATAACTTCAAAATGGTTTCATCAAGAGGAATCATAGAATATAAGGGCACAACGTAAAAGGTAACCATGAGATCTTCATCTTTCATTTCAAGGTGTTTTGTCCATTGAATGAATGATGTAGATTATTTAATATATGATTACGTGTTTCTAGCTAAGGCACATGACTTTTTTGCGAGGTATTGAGCAAGGAGGTAGGTGGGGGAACCTATGGTATTAACTATGTGTCTTAATGGGTTTCCCTATTTATGGATTTTTGGGGCACCATAAATTCTGGGGGTGATGGAACTATTCGGGGTGATTTTATTTTTTGTAATAATGTCAAGAGATGAATCTTTTATTTTCTTAGTGACATCCCTAAGAATTTTAGCGCTAGGATCCTTAGCAAGGATTTTATAGCACCCACTATTGTTTAAGTGATATTTGATTTTCATGTCATAATCAGATATGTTCATATCTACAGTGGCATTTCCTTTGTCTGCTTTTAAGATAATTATGTCTTTATTATTTGTTAGGTTATTTAGAGCGATTTTTTCTTCTTTAGATATGTTGCAAGATGGAGTTTTGCATTTCTAAGAACCTTTGCAATATTTTGTCTGATTTCTTCTGCTTTGGTTAGGTTGCAATCCTTTAGGGCTACTTCTATGTTGCTAATTATATCATCAACATGGATTTTATTAGGGGTGATGGTGAAATTAAGGACCTTTTGAAAGATGGATTGGAAACCGTTGTCCAGGACTAGGTTTGAAAGGTTGATGACACTGGGTTTATTGAATTTGGTTTGACAGATAAGCGTATGATTGGTCACTTTTACCCAGGTGTGGGTGTTATCATAGGGTGCAACATTTTGTGTATCAACATCATTGTGCTCGACATTGCAGTTCTGATTGGGAAGGGAGGGAGTGATTCTACATTGAGTGTCACTGAGATTCTGTTAAGGATTCAGTTCATCGACTAAAACCTGACCTGTTAAAATGTGTTGTGCATTGTCTAACTATTCGACAATGAGGATGTATTCTTATAGGGATTTCATTTGTGAGATGGAGTCTACATCTGCATTTCTGTTAATGGGGCACATCCTGTTAAACTATGGTGCATGTAATCCGAGAGCTGGCATGTGTTGTCAACGGTGAGCATGCAGTCTTATGGTGAATTCATCCTTTGTGTGTGGGAGTCTACATCTAATGAAGCTCGATCAGTGAAAACAATGTTTTAGTGACTTTGTTCTAGCTACAGTTTGTCAACAGATAAAACTTGTCTTATTAAATTAAAATGAGTTGCATCTGAAGGTTCGTCCTTGTCGTCTACGAATGAAGCCTGGTTAGCACAAACAATGTTTCTGTAATTCTGTTCTGGATGTAGTTTATCAACAGATAAACTCGTGTTATTAAATGAAAATGAGATGCATCTGAGGGTTGGCCATCAGATGTAATGTCGAGCGTGGAATCTTGATAAGGAATTCCTGCAATGTCATGTGGTTTGTTGGATTCGATGGCATCATGATGGGTGATGGTGAAGGTTGATTGCGAATTTTCTTTGTGCATGTCATCTGAGAGGGTTATGTGATAGGACCCAGAGTGTGTAGTGTTGCCTTGGATAGAGTATTCTTAAGTAGCATAGGAAGTTGTAGGGAGGGTGTTAGTGTTTTCAGTGTTGAGGCTATGGAAAAATGTTGTATGGCATTTGTAGTCTCACATAAATTAAATATTTTTTTAGTTTTTTCTCTCAGTTTCTGAGTTTCCAACGCTCTTATTTGCTGTGGGTGAGGGCATATAAGGATTGCCATAAGTTGAATCTTAGCGATGAAGCCATCAAGAGATGTAGAATATACATTTGCTGGGCGATCTTGATAAGCCCAGACTTGGTGGTTTTTATTTCGTTGTTGATTAGGGTTTTGCTTCATTTTTCAAAAATTGGTACATTGTGGCCATGTCTGAGAAGATGTTTAGACAGGGAAAATTTCGGAGTGAGTTTGTTGTATCTGCAAGGATTGAGAAAGGTTAGGTTTGATATGTATTTTTTCCCTGCATGGTCTACCTATTTTACTGATGTATTATTTTCCACATGAGCAAGTGACAACGTACATGCCTTTTTGTAGTCTAGGGTTTATAGGGTCCTTTGCGGAGTCTATGATTTTCATAATGGTGTTGGGAGGAGTGAAAGAAATGCTTATGTTGTGCTTGTTTAGGATTCTAGAAATTTTATCAGTTGTTCCTTTTATGTAAGGTAAAGAGATTTTGGGAATGTTAAAGTTTTTCTTATCTTATTTTCTTTTAGGGTTTTGTGGATGGTTTTGTTAATGACATTTTTATTATAACCATTATGCTGAAAGACGTAACAAAGGTGTTTATTTGATTTTTTAGGTTCTTAATGTCATAAATTCTAGAGCCTCTTGTGCTTAAGGTTTTTAAAATTCGCACATTTTACCTAGGATGGTGATAAGAGTTAGCGTGAAGGCATCTTTCTATGTGGGTATTCTTTCTATAAACTATGGAGCTAAGTTTCCCATATTTCTTGGTTAAGAGGACATCAAGAAAGGCTAACTGGTTATTCTTTTCTACTTCGATAGTGAATTTTATGCAATTTGAAAGACCATTGGTATGAGTTAGAAATGCTTCTAATTTTTCCATACCATGGCTCCATTTTGCGAAATCATCATCAACAAATATTTTCCATTCTTCACGGTGGTAGTGAAAGGATTTGAGGGCTTTTGTTCAAAATGTTCCATGTATATATTGGCAATAAGAGGAGATAGAGGTGATCCAATTGCTACTGCATGAGTTTGAGTGTAGATTTTCCCTTTAAAGCTAAAGTAAGATGATTTTAAGCATGTTTCGAGGAGATCAACGTTTTCACTATCATTGATGGATTGCATAACTTCGATGGCTTCATCCAGAGGAATCATAGAGTATAAGGACACAACGTCAAAACTAACCATGAGGTCTTCATCTTTCATTTCAAGGTTTTTGGTCCATTGGACGAATGATGGAGAGACTTTAATATAGGATGACGTGTTTCGAGCTAAGGGACGTAACTTTTTTGCGAGGTATTGAGCAAGGACGTAGGTGGGGCAACTTATGGTATTGACTTTGGCTCCTAATGGGGTGCCCCATTTATGGATTTTGGGGCCACCATAAATTCTCGGGGTGATGGAACCAGTCGGGGTTATTTTCTTTCTTGTAATGGTGTGAAGAGATGAATCTTTTATTTTCTTAGTGAAATCCCTAAGAATTTTAGCGCTAGGATCTTTACCAAGGATTTTATAGCATCCACTATTGTTTAAGTGATCTTCCATTTTCATGTCATAATCAAATATGTTCATCACTACAGTGGCATTGCCTTTGTCTATTTTTAAGATATTTATTTCTTTTTTTTTTTCAGGTTATTTACAGAGATTTTTTCTTCTTTAGATATGTTGCAACGTGGAGGTTTGGAATTTCTAAGAATCTTTGCAATGTCTTATCTGATTTCTTCTGCTTCGGTTAGGTTGCAATCCTTTAGGACTACTCAATCTCTGTTGTTAATTATATCATCAACATGGGTTTTATTAGATGTGAAGGTGAAATTAAGGCCCTTTTGAAGGATGGATTGGGAAGCATGGTTCAGGACAAGGATTGAAAGGTTGATGACAATGGGATTATTTAATTCTATTTGAGAGATAAGCGAATGATTGGTCGCTTTTACCTAGGTGTTGGTGTTATGATAGGGCATAATGTTTTATGTACACCATTGCTATGCTTGACATTGCAGTTTTAATTGGGAAGGGAGGGAATGATTCTACATTGTGTGTCACCAAGATTATATTCAGGATTTTCTTTGTCAACTAAAACTTGACATGTTAAAACACGGTGTGCATTGTCTATGTAGTCTACGGTGAGCATGTCGTATTGTATGGATTTCATTTGTGAGATAGAGTCTACATCTGCGTTGTTTGTGAATGGAGCATGTCTTGTTAAACTGTAGTGTGTGTTATCTGATAGATGGCATGTGATGTCGACGGTAACCATGTAGCCCTATGGCAGTTTTATCCTTTGCATGCTAGAGTCTACATCTAATGAAGCCTGACTAGAGCAAACATTGTTTCTATGATTTTGTTATAGCTGTAGTTTATCAATAGATAAAACTCATCTTATTAAATTAAAATGAGTTATATCCAAGGGTTCATCGTTTTTGTCTACGAATGAAGCCTGATTAGTGTAAACATTGTTTCCGTGATTTTGTTCTGGTTGTAGTTTATCAACAGATAAAACTCGTCTTATTAAATTAAAATGAGTTGCGTTCGAGCGTTAGCCATCAGATGTAATGTCAAGGGTGGTGTCTTGGGAAGGAATGCCTGTGATGTTATGCCTATTTTTGGCTTCGATGAAATTATGATGGGTGATGGTGAAGGTTGATTATGATTTTTCTTTGTGCAGGTCATCTGAGAGGGTTTTGTGATAGGACCCAGAGTGTTTAGTGTTGCCTTGGATAGCATATTCTTTAGGACCGTAGGAAGTTTTAGGGAAGCTGTTTTTTTTTTTTATCAATATTAAATCAAGATATTAATCAAACCATATATACTAGAATAAAATAAGATTACTCCACAAAATAAAGTACTCAAACCATAATTTCCAATAGGGAGCAAATTG
This sequence comes from Pinus tabuliformis, assembly GCA_031772625.1. Lineage (NCBI taxonomy): Eukaryota > Viridiplantae > Streptophyta > Pinopsida > Pinales > Pinaceae > Pinus > Pinus tabuliformis. Next base: position 1,005,070,345 of record CM062820.1, on the reverse strand, counting down.
ATAATTCCATAATTTTCTCACTACCCAACCTTGAACTGCAACTCCCAGTTCACCCCCGAGTTGAGAAGTTATTTCCAGGGTATCGATAACTCCTCATGTTGATCCCTCAAACAAGCATTTAATACCTTTCTTTCATGTTAACTTTCCTTTAGCGACATCCCACTTTTGTGGATTTTCTTATCCTATTGCCTAGGCTTTTCCTTAAAAGCTTGCCTTCCTCTCTTGTGATTCTTTTATTCTTTTCCAAGCTTAGCATTTTTGTCGAGCTAAGAAACTTAATGGACTTTTCTCTCCCATCCATTAAGATTATCTAGAATTCCATATAGAATTCTTATCAAAATAAAATAAAGATAAAATCTCATTGATAAATGAGATTTGATCATTCTTTCCCATGTACATACATCCCATATATTTATTTATTAATAAATAGAAATTTACATAATTAGTCCAATATTATTCTTTGGCTTTTTTTCCATGCATTCTAAATGAACTCAGTCTAACCAGAACAATTTTACCAGAAAGGAGGGATATTACATTCTCCTCGCCTTTTATTAACATTGTCCTCGTTGCTTGATGTCTAGTTTCTTCTTCTCAAAATCTTGATGGATAGCCTTTATTATTTTCAATGTCTTGTTCTTATATAATTCCTTTGGAGGTGAAGGCTTCCCGTACTTGTTATCGTGAGCAGATACTAGATTCTGGGGCTGGATTTCTTTCTGGTCTAGGATACTAGAAACACTCTGCCTGCGAGATTTCTTTAGGTTATACATGTAACATTTCCCAATTCAGTATATGATATTTTCGGTGTAAAAAGTGTGGATACATAAAATATTATAAAATATATGACTAGAAAGTGTTAATTGATAAGCTACAAATAAGTGTGCATGGCCCACGAATTTGTGGTACTTCTCTTTATTTTCTCCCAAATAAGCATGCTCTCCAAAAGTTGAATCTCTTATATAATTTTTTTTCCCATCCACATCTATTTTTACTATATTTATGATATTTTTTTTTGTTGTTGTTGCATGATAGCTCTAGTCATAGTGCACATATTCTTATTTATGCTATGTTTCTCTTCTAGCATGCTTCTAGACATTTTATCTTCAACTATGTGCATTTCACCTACACTCAATAACTTTTCATACAAATCTGTCAAAAGTCATTAGAAATACAACAATAATATGAATACTTTTCATATATTTGTTCACAATTATACCAAGTACCATGACATTCCAAATATAGAATTGTCAAATTCCCTTTCTATAATATACTTAAAGGGGAATAATAGTTATTAAATACTTGCATTATTTTATCTTATGCTATTACTTGGTACTAGTGTATACATCAATCCCGTATACTTTAAGTGTAAACTAGTATATTATTCCAACCACTTTTATGGTTAGGTTCTTCCTATTCAATTTTAAAGTGGACTTAGTCAATCCATTTCAGAATTTTTGCCCTTGTTTTCATATCCTTACCGAGAATGGTAAAATTTGAGGACATAATTGAGGGGTTTTTTTTTTCACATCAGCATAGATAATTAAATGGTATTGAATGCTTATCAATGTGATAGCTAAGAAACAATTGTAACTCACTTGGTGATATTGTCACAATCTTCCAATTTATAATCATTTTTCATCTAGTTTATGATGTTTTAACGAGACAACAATATTGATCTCTAATTCTACACAATCTTTTATCCTTAATGTTGACGCTGACTCAAGGATTTTTTTATTCTTTTTTAGTCTATTCAACTTCGCGTAAGAAATATCACGTTTTCAGTCCTGGTTTTACTTTTGATCCCTTTCTCCTCATTCATTTCTATGTAATGTTGATGGTTTATTTGTCACTTCCACACCCTCATTCAATGACATTACGCTTTTTATTTTTTATTTTCTTGTGCTCTTAAAATACCAATATTCCAGTTATTCTCAACTTGCTAGTTGGTACTTGGTCTATATACTTTTTTATTCTTGTGATTATGTTATGCACTAATATCTCTCTCTCTCTCTCTCTCTCTATATCTATATATATAGATATCTATATATATATATATATATATATATATATATATATATATATATATATATATATATATATATATATATATATATATATATATATATATATATATATATATATATATAGATAATCTTATCTCGTATATATACCACTTAGTTTATCCATTCTTCATGAGTGCATCCTTGATACAAATCTTCCCATATTCGATTATTCATGTTTATTTGTTTATGTTACTAGTCGCATGAGTTGAGTCTTTGAAGTATGTTGGTGCACTCAATTTTGGTAGTGATTTGTATCAATGTTACTTTTCATTCCCTTTTTATTTTTTTCTCTTTTGGTTTTAATTTTGGTTATATTAATTGATATATCCCTACAGATTACATCAATTTCTAGTGCAATTTATTTCATCCTCCACCTTCTAGATTCTTATTTAGACTGGATTATTTGGCCCTAAGACATTATCGATTTTTTTTTCTTAATCCATTATCACTAAAACCCAATCTCTCTATCCCATTTTTCCATAAATACCAAATTTTATCATTTTCTTCCTTGTAATCTAAAGAATACATAGCCCGCATTTGATCTTCCATCTCCCATGTAGCTTCATCGGGCCCAAAGTTCTTCCATTTCACTTTAACTTGCTCGATTGCTTTGTTTGAGAGCATGAGCACCTTTTTCTGCAATATACACTATGGCTCCAGCTAGAATTATCCATTTGGTTCGACCTACATATAGACCATTCAATTACATGATCAACATCCTTAAAATAATTCTTAAGCCAAGATACATGGAAAACCTCATGGACTTTCATTGTCGGAGGCAGCGCATGTCGATAAGCTACTGGCCCAATCCTCTCAATGATACTGAAGGGTCCACAAAACCGTGGTGCCATCTTGGCACATGATCCAATCCACAAGGAGCTCTTCTTTGATTTGATGCGCAATTACACATGTTCCCCAACTTGAAACTCCTTGAACAACCTGTTCCTATTTTCATAATCTTTTGTCTATCCCATGTTGCCTTAAGATTCTTCTTGATAACATACATCTCTTGTTCCATGTGTTCCAGCATATCTGGTCCAATCAATACCCTACTAGCTCGACCACTCCAACTAATGGGAGTGTTAAAACTCTACCCATAAAATGCCTCAAGACTACTCATCCTCAATGAATCCTCATAACCAATTTTCTATGCGAACTCTACCAAAGGGAGATACTCTTTCCAATTCTAATACTGATGAATCACATACATCCTCAACATGTCCTCCAATATCGTATTGACCCTCTTTATCTTTCCATTTGTCTGGGGATGACAACATGTGTTGATGGCCAACTATGTGCCCAAACATGCAAATAATTCCTTCCAAAAGTTGGAAGTGAACTTCGCATCCCTCTCTGATAAAATCTTCTTTGGAACAACATGTAATCTAACCACATCTCTAATGAACACCTATGATGCATCACTAGCTATGAACGTAGACTTCACCAGAATGAAGTGTGCAAGCTTTGTTAACATGTCCACAACGACCATGATAGAATCATATTTCTTTACTATTTTTAGCAACCTTGTGATTAAATCCATGGAAATAACCTCCCATTTATGTTATGGAATTGTAATCGGCTATAGCAGACCACCTCGATGTTTACACGCTTCCTTCACTCGCTGACAATCAAAGCATATCGCCACAAATTATACTACATCCCTCTTCAAATTCAGTTTTGAGCCTCACATATGCCCATGTTTTCATCATTCAATACCACCATTCATAACCTATATGCATGTACTATTACACTCATTTCACACCATAATTCCATGACTTGTGGCCAATTCACATCTTACACCTCATGGTTGATTATCATTAGAGTTATTATATGTTCTATGTTTAAATATGATTTTTCCATGATTTACTAATGATGATTTTGCTAAGTTCACTTGTCATAGGGTTCCAATGTTGAAATTATTCACAAGCCAGTTGAATTAGTTGGTACAAGTAAAGTATGGGAATATCCAATTTGGGGTTTTGACATTTTGGCACGCTCCCAGGGAAAACCGAAGGAGATTGTTGTCTAAAATAATGTTTTAATACCTTTCCATGTGTTTTATTTCAACCAAGTCACACGTGGTTCCCTAGGAGCTAATTAACAAATCTGCTCAAAATGTGTACAATTTTGAAACTGCCAAGTTTGGCCTCAATTTCTGTGCAGCTGGAGGTGGACCTGGAAATGCGGAGAAAATGGGTTTGTAAAGAGTAAAAAAAATTATATATATATCCAAAACCATTTCTATAGATTCTAAGTTTTCTGAAATTTATAAGCGGGCCTTGGAGGCAGGTTTATAAAAAATGACTATTTTTCTAGAGTTCTAGAATCTTGCAAAAAGAGCTAGATAGCCAACTTTGGGCATGATTTCTGAGGATCTAGATTTGAATGAGACAAATCCAAGAGATTTTTTTGTTGGAAACATAACAAGTCAGGTTCCCTCTAAACAATTTTTGAAAATTTTCCATGGTTAGGAAGATATGCCAATATCTTTGGGGTCAGTTTGTTAAAATTGTTTAATTTTCCATAATTGAGTTAAATGACTAATTCGCCTTGTAAATATTATAAATTGCTTAGCCATGGTTTGTATTGTAATCTTTTGAAGTTCGTAAAAGGAAGAGAATAAGGGAAGGAATAAAGGATGGATTGAAGTTCTTTTGTAATAATAATTGAATCTTAATTGAATTTTTCTTCATCTCTATATTCTTTGTAAGTATTATGACTGTGTTTTGAATTTCATTTTTATTTACTTAGTTTAGGCTTTCTCAAGGAGTGGCAAGGGCCACCACAACTGGAAGAAAGTCCTTTAAGCTTATCTAGATCATAGGATTTACATTCAAAGAGTGAATTCCATGGAAAAATTTGTTGTGTGAAATATAGCATCATTATGTACTTAAAACTCTATCTTGTAGATTTCAAATTAAAAATTCTAGAATTCATTCAATTAGAATCTTTCTTGTTTTTCATAGCATAATCATTTCTTTGTAAGAGTAAGTCCAAGTGTGAATTCGATTGTGCAAGTAGAGATATCAGTTTAATGCAGATTTATTTGGCTTTCATTTACTTTTTAATTTTGATTATGAGTTTCCTGACTATGAAGAGTGATCTTTCTTTCAAATGATTTATTTGACTTAGATTAGGAGTCTTGAATTGAAGGTTTTTCATATATTAAGTTGCAAGGAGTTTCTTTGAATATGATCTTTCAAGTTAGAATTTCTATCATATGTGTTCTTTTCGAGCAAGAGTAGGGTGTGTTCTTTCATTGAATGGCAGGGAACACATTCCTAGATTTTCTCAATCATTCCCTAGAGGAAAATTTGACTTGGTACTTATAAAAAATGATTAATAATCATTCCTCGTGGATGGAGGAAGCTTTCCCCACCGAAATCCCTTGATTAGTGGATCTTCTCCCTTGATTGGTGGATCTTCTCCCTCGATTAGTGGAACACATTCCTAGATTTTATCAATCATTGGAGTTCCATAATTTGTGCCATAATTCAATAATATCTTGTTGACTTATTATTTATTATTGATCCTCCAGTAGTAGGGAACAATTCCCTAAATTACCTCCTCCAACTCTTCATAATCTCCCCAATATTCTCATAATATTCCACAAAAATAAGTAATATTAGGCACAAATATTCAATTATTCATAAACCTTCCTAACGAATATATTAAAGTTAAAAATAAATTATCTAATGCAAAAAGAGAGGTTTGATGTGCTGAAGAATGGTCATAGGCCTTAATTTATGTTTTAAATTAGAGGCATGGTCCTTAATTTATATCTAATTTAGAGGCCCATCAGAAGCAGTGCAATGGTCGGTTTGGGTTGATGCGATGGTGGACGAGTATGAATCAATAGTTCGAAACAGTTTTTGTGATGTGGTCCCAAGACTGGAGGACAAGTCAATTGTGAGCTCCCATTAGCTTTAGAAGGTAAAGAAAGCTACAGATGCTAGTGTGGAGAAGCATAAGGCCGGAATTGTGGTCCTTGGCTTTTCACAGTTAGAGGGGATTGACTTTGATGAAACCTTTGATCCTGTTGTAAGGTACTCCTCAATCAGATCTATTTTGGCACTATCAACACAGATAGGTTGGAAGATCCATCAGACTGATGTGAAGATTGCCTTCCTCAATGCCATGATTGAGGAAGTGATGTACATAGAGTAGCCTAAAGGTTTTGAAACCTTGGACTGTGAGTCACATGTGTGCCAACTCAAGTGAGTGTTGTATGTGCTGAAGCAAGCACCGCGTGCTTGGTACACTGGGATATATAGCTACTTCACTGGATTGGGCTTCATGAAGAGTGAAGCAGATGTGAACCTATATCACATAGTGGTGGAAGGTAAGATCTTGATCATTGTACTTTATGTAGATGATCTTATACTGACAAGTGATGAGAAGCTCATCAAATCTTGCGAGGACCTTGCAAGAGAGTTTGAGATGAAGGACATGGGGCTCATGAATTAATTTCTTGGCATGGAGGTATGGCAAGGATATGGGGAGTTGTTCGTATCTCAAGGCAAGTATCCCAACGAGATACTAGGAGATTCCTCATGGAGAAAAGTAAACCCATGGAGACTCCTCTAACTGGTAACTAGAGGAAGGAGGATGCTACTTCAGTCGAAGTAGTGGAATCTATTGTTTATACGGACCTTGTGTGTTCACTCATGTACTTCGCTAACACACAACCGGATATGTGCTATGTAGTTAACCATCTTGCTCAAGCGATGGTTAGGCCTACCAAGTTGTATTGGAAGGCGGAAAAACATGTGTTGAGATACCTTAGAGACACTACTTAATTTGGGTTATGGTAAAATTGGAAAGAGGGAGTGAATCTTCAAGGCTTCACTAATAGAGATTGGGGAGGAGTCCATCTGCTAGAAAGAGCACATCAGGAGGGATCTTCAGTATTGGGTCAACGACAATTTCTTAGTACATCACGAAACAGAGATTAGTTGCACTCAGTTCAGCAGAGGCAGAGTACATGGCTTCAAGTGAGGCAGCATGTGAGGCTATCTGGATGAGGAAGATCCTAGTTGGTTTGTTTCGTCAGCAGATGGATATGACATTGATTTATTGTGATAATCTGAGTTGTATCAAACTCTTTCAAAATCCAGTCTTTCATGATCGGTCCAAGCATATTGATATCTGGTATCATCATCTCAGAGATTGTGTATTGAGGCAGATCATGTTGTTAGATTACATTCCCATGGAGGAGCAAGATGTCGACATCTTGACAAAGGCATTATCAAGGTCTAAATTTGAGTTTCACACAGATAAGATCGAGGTAGTTGATAATCCCTTTCTTGTTGAGAGGGAGCATTGAGAAATGGCAACAAGAAATTGTAGTTTAATTTGTCCTCGAATTAAACTATGAATTAAATTCGAATTCTATTCTCATAGCAACTTAAAATAGTTAAATTAAGTTGATTAAACTTATTTAACTTAGGAAATTTGAGTTGGAAGTCTTTTGGAAGTCATGTACATGTTCTCCCTACTTTGTAGGACTCCAGTGTGTGTTAATTCTGAGTTGTAAAATAGTAGACTCGGTTTCATGAGTCAGTTAAATTAAATTAGTTCTCAAACTGATTGAGGGAACTAATAGTGAGTTAACAGTCAATCGTGATACTAATGAAATCCGACAATGTTACTCTAGTTAACTGAATATTTACTCATCAAAAACTCATGCATGTTGATTCTGAGAAAGACCCAGTTGAGACTAGAGTGTAGGGACATTGTACTATTTGTTTTAGATTTTTCTGAGTTTCACTAATAGTACATGTAATTAGGAACTAATCCTTGAGGGATTGCACTATTTTAGAGGATTTATTTCACTTTAAATACAAGAAATCACTCATAGGAGTTACACATTGGAATAGAGACTTGGGGATCTTGTGAAGAGGCTAAGCCTTGGCCTTAAGCTTGCTTATAAGTTGGAGATTGAATTTTTTGAGTGTTGGGATTGTTCTAAAGAGAACAAGCATTATAATTTCATCTTCATTTTCTAGATTATACAAAATAGATAGTGGGATTTTGACTTGTGGCTTTCCCTGGATATTTATTGTGTAATGTGCCTTAGATTCTCTTCCTCTATTGATTACTATTTGGTCAATGTTTTTTGGCTTCCATTGTAAAGAGTAGAAGTAGATTCTTGTCTCTTTATTTAGCAAATTGCATTAGTTTGTGAATCTACAGGATTTTCTACAACCTTCTCTTCCAAGAATCTATGCATACCACAAACACTTTGTCTGGTTCTGCAATCTGTAGTACTGGTGCATGTGTCAACAATTATTATGCTGCTCAAAGCTAGCTTCATACTCCTTTGTCCATTCAAAATTATTAGCCTTCCTTTGCAATGATGGAATGGGATAAACAATATGTGAGAAGTTCCTCATGAACCTCCTATAATAGCCTGTGATACCCACGAAAGGTCTCACATCATCCACATTCTTAGCAGCTACCCACTCCATGATGGCCCTTATATTCTCTGGATCTACTGCAATGCCCTCCTTGGAGACAACATGTCCAAAGTAGTGCACCCTAGTCTGAAAGAAACTACACTTTCTGAGCTTAGCATAAAATTGATTCTCCCTAAACAATCTCAATATTGTAGTGTTTGGCATGGTCTTTCTCATTTTCAGAATATACCAGTATATCATCAATCAACACAATAACAAAATTATCCAAATATGAATCGAATACACTATTCATGAAACAAATGAATGTAGTTGGAGCATTAGTTAAGCCAAATGGAACAACAACAAACTCATACTGCCCATTCCTAGTCCTAAACACAGTCTTGTAAATGTCCTCCGCTTTGATGCATACCTGATGGTATCTAGATCTCAAGTCAATCTTCAAGAACACTACTGCTCCCTTCATCTGATCGACCAAGTCATCAATCCTAGTCAAAGGATATGTATTCCTCATGGTCACTTTCTCCAAATGCATGTAATCAATGCATAATCTAAGGGTACCATCTTTCTTCCTCACAAACAAGACCGATGCAACCCAAGGTGATACACTTGGCCTAATGTATCCCTTGTCCGAACATTTCCTTCAGCTGCAATTATAACTGACCCAACTCAGGTTATCAGGTTCTTTCGATGCTGGAGCTACCCCTGGCACTAACTCAATCGAAAAGTCTACCTTCCTGTGAGGTGACAACTCTGTAACGTCCTCAAGAAATACATCCTAAAACTATTGCAAAAATGGATATATTTTCAACAGATAAGAATCCTTTACCTCCTTACTCTTATCACTAGAAATGTGTACTACAAATAGCAAGCACACTTTTATGTGGCTATCCTTTTCTTGCATAGTTGTCACCATCCCAACTCATGTAACTTTCTTCTTACCTTGTAGGACTCTCGGTTCTCCATTTTCATTCACACACTCAATAGCTTTGTCATAGCAGTCAACCTTGGTTCTATGTAGATACAACCAATCCATGCCCAGCAACATAATGCATAATACCAACGGTAACACATTCAAATGTGGTTTGTAGGCATACCATTTAAATGAAATGTGAAAGCTCTTACCGAATGATGAACTCGATTCTTTACACCTGTATCCAACTGCACTAACCAAGACTCTGCATGAAATTCCTTATTGAAACCACACTTATCCACCAAGTTAGGACTAACATAGATATAATTAGATCCAAGGTCCATCAAAACAGAAATAGCTTGCTCACAACTCTTACCATCTATCTCAATGATAGATGCCTAGTGTTTTGCTTGCCCATTGTCCATTGTTGCATAGATACGTGGAATACTATGACCAACATCCTCAATGGTTTGTGCCTCTTGTGGACTGTATATCATAGGACTTCCATCATTATGCTACAAACAATCTCTCCTAAGGTGTTCCTTACCACATGTCTGACACTCCAACCGACTAGTGCCCTCACCTCTATGTTTCTCATGTTGTTGTTGTTGTGACCCATGTCCCTATCTAGCTGCATTAAATCTCTTTTGTGGAGCAAAATTTTCTTTCCCATCTTCATGTTGAGGCCATGTCCTCTTAGGCTGTCATTTACCTCTAGCTTTGTATTTTCCTTTCCATCCATGCTAAGATTCATTTGTACACTTTGATTCCTCATAGAAATGCTTCAGTTTCCTAATAACTTCCTCAAGTGATCGAGGCTCATCATACTCAATCTGATCTATAAATGCTAATGTCAAACCACTCAAAATTGTGTAACTTTATCCTTCTCATCAGTAAGATACGTTACATACCTCAATCATTCCAGAAACTTGGTAGTGTACTCTTCGTCTGTCATTGATTCCTTCTTTAGCCTTATTCTCGTGATACCTTTCTGACAAGTACTTCTTCCTAAAAAGCCTCTTGAGCTCTCGCCAACTCAAATCATTTGTCCTGATGTCTCTAACTGCTTAATAGCTTCCCACCATATGTATGCTTTTCCTTTGAAGATGAAGGTAACTATTCTAGCGTTCATGTTATCTATGTACTCATGGAACTCAAAGAATTTGTTCATCCCAAGTATCCAAGCCTCTCCATCTTCCATCTTCTTCACATCTCCATCAAAAGTAGGTGGTTTAGCCTTCTTGAATTTCCTTGGTAAGTATTCCCTATCATTCCTCCTATAAGGATGATAGCGATGATGATCATGATGTCTATCAAAATCAGAACTAGAATAGAACATGTACTCACCGCCCCTCCTTTTCACAGTGTCCAAAAACATGCCATCTCTCAGTTTGTCAAATCTATTTGGTCTGTGTTCACTAGGATATCTACTGATATATGCTCCATTAGTCTCATCCTCATGTGCATAGGTGATTTGGAGCAGCCCTTGTTGCTACAGTTTTGACAAGCTCTGAATAAGTATAGCATTCACCTCTCCTTTCTTCTCTTGTCCCTGTAAGATCCTATCATTATCTACCATATAACTCTTTATCTCTTCCTTCAATCTTCTCAATGTATCGGCCAAATCAGAAGTATGCCCCACACCACACTACTCATCTAATGTATAGGTAGATTCTATGTAGTCTACCACCTTTATAAACATTTGAGCTTTCTCTTCTTGCAATGCATAATATGTCAGATAAACCAAATCACAATAAACCAATGTACCTTAGTTTAGCTCAAGGAGCATACACTGTCTACAATATCAACAATCAACACGATGCATGTATAACATAATCATAACAGCATATTGACATAGACAAGTAAATGCACCAATACTTAAACATCACTCTAACTAGGATACAATAATTAATGGAAAGACATATCAACAATGCATGTTATGACTTCATGCATGACAACGACCATTACTCCATTATACACATTGGTACATGCAATGAATAACATGCATAAGCAATGCCTAACCAACTACAATTACACATAAATTCTTGTATTCAAGCATAATGGATCACTTCTTTTAATCAACCTACAAGACTAATGCATGTAATCAAAATATTCAAAATGTAACCTAACATACAAGGATGTAAGTAGGTGAAATAAAATCAGCATGTGAGTGAGAAATAACCATATACAGTCTGTCACACACTCATGTCAAATAATATTCATGAGATCAACATCAACTTGTCAATGATAACCATACTACAACCCAAATCCAACAACAACAAAATGTAACAAGTATGTAAGTGTAAGAGACACACATGCAACTGACATGCGTGCATGACTAACACATTGAACCAATTGAGTCTGAACATTGAACCATGCTCTGATACCACTCTATAACACCCTCATAGCACATCCACCCAAGTACCCATACCAATATGGGTAAAACCGAGACGAGATGGTACTACGATCACATTCGATCTCCTAGGTGACCTTAAGGAAGTGGAATCAACGTAACATCACACATAGTCATCTAACATCATCAACATAACCCTCAGAAGATAAGTTAGCCACTGAGATAGCTTGTCCCTTGCTACCACTATTGTTGTGTACCTCTTAGGCAATAGTGTCTCTCATGTTATGGGAAAGACGACAACCATAGACCTAAAGTCGCTCTCATAGGGTTGCATGCCAAGAACTGTGGACCAAACTTTCCAGTTTTCTGTAAGCAACCCCAGGATTTAAGCCAATTTTTTAGGCCCAGAGCCCGTGACACTGCGTAGAATGAAATGAATGCTCAAAATCAGGTAAAGTAGAGGGAAACAATGCTGCAAAAGTAAATAGTTGATCAAGACCTTAATCAAAACCCTCCCAACCATGACATCCATTTTTCAAACATATCATAAACATGTAACCTATAGATGTAAATAGCATAATTTAGTGGAAGGATCTCATACTTATCTGAAAATCACCGTGAATCATTTTCCTCATGTCTTTTGCTTCCTTATCATGTATTAGGTCATGGATACAATATCCATTCAAATACAAGCAAAAACATGCTGAGAGCCAAACATAGCTGCTGCAATAAAATGTACATATAACCAGGATAATAGGAACATAAATACAATAAACATATCAACCATCAAAATCCATATATACACTAGTACATTTACACATGAAATTCAATGGAATGATTTTTTCATTAATTAATGCAATGAACCAACCTAAGATGGGACTACCACATTCCACCCAACCATAGATTAGGTGAGCCAAGTCTCTCTTCAACCAATCACCCTCGTGCTGTATTCAAAGCATGAATGTGGGACTCATAGAACACATTAGAGCAGCAAATCAGTGTGGATTCCACTATATTTATCTACCTACACTGCGGGGAATTTTAGTGGCTCATAGTCTCTCAGGCTTTACTGTGCATTTGCAGTGTGATCCAAGGATCACTAGGCCCTGCACCAAGACATACTCTCTAGGATTTACTATGCATTCCATCCCAGAATCACTAGGCCCAAAGGAGAGAAAAAACACCTCTTGCCTTTACCGTATATCTTGCCATTCACTGGTAATGACTCCTAGGCACAGCGAGGCACACAATCTGGATTTACCACAACCCACATTCTAGTTCAAGGGTTACTAGGCTAGTCGATTCATGCATCCTCAGTCTAGTTCAATGACCCTACAACCATGTGTTTTTCAATTCGGAGATCCACCCCAGTCATCTTCAATCTAATCTTGACATCCCACATAAAGCGAATGGGAGATCCCATCTCATCAAATCTATCAAAAAATGTCAATGCTAAGCTAAAAATACCATCATACCTGGCAAACCTATGCCATGGTAGAAAAGAAACACATGCAATCACATCCATTCCAAATCAAGCAAGGAACATACACATGCAAGTTGATACTTGGAATGAAACCTATTCTAGCGGCTTGATCCTGCCTTTCCCTTCTTGATCTTTTCGTCCTCTTGCCTTCTTTGCCTTTCTTGCTCTAATGCGAATGTGCTCCAAGAAAATTCTAAGTATCCAAGAGTATGAGAGAGATAATAATGAAAGATATCCAAAGCTAAAATGAAAAAAGGTTACCAACTGATCCTCACAAGACTTTTGATGAATGAGGCCTCTATTTTCTTTATTTTCCATTTTTTCCTTCATTTTCCTCCTCATATGAAACCTATAACATTTCACATCCTTTTTCTCCTAATTTCCATTATTTTAATAAATAATTGTGCCAAAAATTCCAGTTTGTCTTTCCAAAGCCTTAGCCAATACCTTTGCCAATTTCCTTAGGCATAATCAACTAAATGAACACACACTAGGATGTCTTGCCCAACATTTAGCATGGAATAAGTGTCTCACTCACCCATGGTTATTGTTTTAGCTTTTATTACATGGAATTTTCACGAGGGCTATTACATTAGCATCGGTGTCAAGAACCATAGGAGTCAAAATTGGAGCCATAGTAATGATACATTCAAATGATCAAATTAGAAGTCTAGTGGAGTGAGCATTGTAAAGGGGGATGAATGAGATGGGGGTCTTGGATAAGGTTCTTCACTAAAACCCTAATCAAACTCCACCGTTAGGTTGAGCCTGATGATCTAAATCATCAATAATGCACATTTAAATGAGTCATGTTAATTCACATGGGTGAGGAAGGCATGTCCTATAGTTAGGCATTCCTAGTGACAAAAATTTCCAAATAATCAACATATTTTAACTCATTCATAATCTTCCCCGTGGATATATAAAGGAATCAATATCATATTTTAATAATGGCTTGGTAATTGGAGAAATAAATATATAAATAAGAATTTGGATTGATGTATGATTGGCTATGAATAGCATGACTACCGAAAATGTGGAAGCCTTTGTCCTTCATGAAAGACATGATATAGTAATAAGATAATAAGCCTTATGACTACAAACATTAATATTGATCCATGCATAGTAATATTATTTATAATGATCTATGATGTATTTACAAATAGATCAATAATGTACTTTAAAATGAAGATTATGAGTATTGGTTAATAAGTCACTTGTAGATATAAGCAACCACATTTTAAATATAAGGGATCTCAATTTTAAAGATGTCTAAGTATAAGTGGAATAAATATGGTTGCACGGACTATCGTCAAGGAGTATCCATATTTGATAAACTAAAGGACTTATAGTAGCTTATTAATTTCTCCTATGAGATTTTAGTCAAACATAATAAATGCAAATATTAGGAAGCAAAGAATTATTACCTAATTGGTAATTATAGGAAAAAAAAATGTGTATGGAAGTGAGGTACGTTACAAATTATATGTTGAAGATGTAAGTGGAGATGGGGAGAAATTCATATACCCTAATAATAATATTTTATCAAAGTCATATAATGCTTTTTACGCTATTAGAATTGAATCCTTGATTATATTTATCTCTATCGAGTAAATCTTAAGGGAAAAAATATATAATTGATTTCAATTCCCTACTATATTAACTAGTGTTAAGTAAGAGCCAAAGAACACGAGAATAACTTAACCAACTCATTATGGAAGGAAATGCAAATAAATTTTTAGTACCTTCGAATTGAAGAAAGAAACCAAGTAATCTAAATGACACACATAGAAAGGGAGTATAGTAAGATATTTAATTCACTACAAACTCTTCTCAATTCAATATAAGAAATCAAGTAATAGGAGTTTTGGATGACAAATTATAGTATGAAGTAGGTATGTTACACATGGGTTGTGTTGTCCTAAGGGGTTTGATTCATGTGGAGCTAGAAAAGAAGATATATGGTTAGTACATTAGAAAAAGGCGTAGGACCTTCATTCAACATTATCTCATGCACACGCACATAAGCATATGTAGAGAGGACATTGTCTCTCATACATGGTTGTGTATAGGCAATGGAAGAGAACAATAAGAGAATGATAGTATAAGAAACAATCCTCCAAGGGTAGAGTTGGTACATAGAAAGAGTGGAGTGATCAGAATTCATAGTAGTCAATCTCTAGCGAGAATAAACCAGTTGAAGGTCCCTCATTAAGGCTAGTTGTGGGAAACGGAATACAGAGAGTAGTGGCTTTCTTGTGAGTATGAAGAACCCACTGCTACGTTGTCAATTAGTGAAACTAGAGGCCTAGGAAGAGTCATGTAGGTACTTGTGAGGGTCTTGAACCACTAGGATTTTCCTTGGGGTTGATGTTCTAGTGCTTGACTCACTGATGAACCACCTAGAGTCGTGACTTCCTTCCCATAAATAACTTATCCACTCAGGAAAATTCCTTTAGGGTGGACTCTCTTATCTTGAAAGTGAGTTGAAACTCTCTATATTGTGGTATCATGGTATGGATGTTTATTATGTATGAAAATTATGAAATAATTGAGTGGAAGCTTGTGCAGCCAATGGATGTAGGTAGAGAAAAATTGAGAAATCTTGTTTAAGTTATTGTTCTAGTTGAAGTCTTTCCCACAGAAGCAGTCCACCTTAAGCTTTGGAATATGGCTTAGGGATGACAACTACAAGTAACAATGGATGTAGCTTGTCTATGGTTGGGTGGAGAGGTGAAGTCCCACTCTTAGTTGTCAACCTATTTGCCACACAAGACAAGTATTCACTTGGTATTCATATGTTCATATATATATCTCTGTGTGTGTGTGTGTGTGTGTGTGATTGATATTGGTTATATAGTTCTATTGGTATTTAGGAATGTGATTTCCTTTGAGTTAGTGGGATGTTAAATTTCATGTATGCATGTCTTAGGAATGTTTTAATTCATGTATATTTAATAGATTAAATCTTAGTGAACTCTAGATCTATGGAGATGGTGAAGTCTATGTGTTATTTCATTAAATTGATGAGTATCCTTGCATGCATGTATTGTTGTTGTTTCATTCCTCATTATGTATTATTGAATTGTTAAGTAAACAATATGCATATCCTACGATGATAGAAGTCTAGGTAAGTTCCTTGTAAACATGAGAAATGTGCTCATTTCATGACCTTTCTATATTTCTTTGCAAATGTATTATGTTCAAGTTTTAGGGTTACTCGTTGTGTATTTTTTGTTTGGTAAGTTTTGTTGATGTTAAGAGCCCATTTTGAATCATGAAGAATACTTCTTCTTATGCTAAAAGTTTAAAACACCTCATGTTTAGGTGACTGTGCAAAGAACTCAAAATATTTTCCAATTATAGAAGACTCGCAGAAATGTCTAAATGACTCGTGGGAGTTGCTAGGTCACAGGTCATGCAAGTCCACCTTGTTGGCCAAGTTAGGCTTGGAAACTAGTTGGACATGAAGCAAGTAATGTGGGACCTACCAGGTCAGGGGTTGGATAATTGGGCTAAATAGTGTAGTCGGTTGGCAAGTTGGGTCAACCTCTAGTTTGGGGTCGATGACCTCGATGCAATTTGTTGATCGTTCCATGAAGAAGGGTTGACCTCTGACCATAAGGCACATACACCTTCCATGTAGGTTTTCCATATGGCATAGTGCCATATGCACACTGTGTGGGATAATACATGGGCACCATGTGGGAGTTAAGGATGACATGGTAGAATTTTGGATGTTGGGTTCGAAAGGTCATACCTCTTGATCTGTGAGTTGGATTGAGGCAAATTTTATATCATTGGAAAAGACTCAACGATATTAACACAATGATGTTATCCATTCTAAGTGTAGATGTGGTTGGAAAAGAGTAAAATTTTAGACCCCATTTCCATAACAATACCATGGAGATTGGTTAGCATCGTAACTACCTCCTTCTACCCTTAGTTGGGGTTGAGGCTAGGATGAGGGTATGCTACAATATATTGTTCATATCCCGTTGTATTAGATGCAAATTTATGTTTTCCATTATTCGCTTGATGGTCAAATGATTTCTTTAGGCAAAGTTTATGTAAAAGAATATTTTTGATTGGATTCCCAAAAAAACGAAAACAACACAACTAAATAAATTCGAATGTTCTTACCGGTATCAAATTTGTCAATTTTTGTTTTATTTTTTCTCATATATATATATAAATATATAAATATATATATATATATATATAAAAATAAAAACTTAATAATAAAAATAATAAATTGTAAAATAAAATATACAATAAAAAATTTCCTTACCCGTAAGAAATTTTCATTCAAGTATTGTTAAATAGTTAACAATAGTGTGTTTTCCTAATTAGTTAATTTTTTTTTACTTTACAATGATATTTTCAAATTTTTTATGCAATAACTACTTATATAAAATTTAAGTTTTTAAATATTTGTATATTAATTATAATAATTTTAATTAGTATAATTGGTTTTTTTCATATTTAAATATAATTCACATGACTAAATTTTGATCCATCCAAAGGCTAAACCTAGTTTCATTAATAGAATACCTAAAATTGAACTATTAACCAAAAGCTTAATGGTACAGAAGCTTAATGATACTCTTAGTTAGTTGATCAGATCACTTTAAAAACGATTATAAAAAAATAAAAAATTAATAATAAAAATAATAAATTGTAAAATAAAATAGACAATAAAAAATTTCCTTACCCGTAAGAAATTTTCATTCAGGTATTGTTAAATAGTTAACAATAGTGTGTTTTCATGATTAGTTAATTTTTTTTACTTTACAATGATCTTCAATTTTTTATGCAATAACTACTTATATAAAATTTAACATTTTTAAATATTTGTATATTAATTATAATATTTTTAATTAGTATAATTGGTTTTTCTTTCCTATTTAAATATAGTTCACATGACTAAATTTTGATCCATCCAAATGCTAAACCTAGTTTTCATTAATAAAATACCTAAAATTGAATTATTAACCAGAAGCTTAATGGTACAGAAGCTTAATGATACTCTTAGTTAGTTGTTGAGATCACTTTAAAAAACGATTAGGAATTTAAATAAAATTTAGAAAAGAACATAAAGAAACGCACAACACTCACCAATTTTTTGTTTAACGCATGCACCGGGTTTGAAACTCCAGTTTATTTAACCATTTATATACTTTCAAACAAAAATTCTCGTCACACGAAATAAACCTCTATTTTTGTATTTCCGATTGTATTTTTTAATTTTTTCTTCTCTTTCAAGAAGATCCATTAGCTAGTATTTTTCTACGCCTATGCTCATGAAGCTTCGATTTTTCCTGAATGCCCTGCCTTCTCGCGCTATGTTGCTTATGGTTTTCAACTCAACCACATTCGGTAACTAGGTAACGAGACTTCCCAGTCATCTATTGGAATGTTGCGGTTTGTTAGTGGTTTGAAAATAGTGGCTCATTCCTAATTACTACCTTAGGGCATACATGGAATACATGACATTGTTATAATCAGAATTGTTTGTAAAAATCAAAATTATTTTAAGTATATATCTGATAGTTTGTATAATGGAATATTTTAGTTGATCTGACATATATAATAGTGTTAAGATAGTTATATTCATAGCTTAAGAGAAGGTTTAAATGGTTATAAGCATGATTATAATATTCTTTTTAATCAATAAAATATCATATTTTATTTGCTTTTAAAATTTGATTATGTAAATTTTATGTGATATATGTAATTTGATAATGTCTTAATTCATATTAAAAATATATATATGATTAATGCTTGAAATCCTAAAAACACTACAAAATTATAAAAAAAATTAAAAAAAGTTATTATCTTATTCATTTAATTATATGCATTTTTAGAAAAAACTACTAAGTACAAATACATATAACTTGAACATACTAAGTAGAGTCAGAGATTAAAAGAAATACCAAATATAAATACATATAACTTGAACATTAAATATATGCAACTAGCTATCCAGGTGTGAAACTAAAATCGAAAAACCCACCCAAAAAAAGTAAGGATGGTATAGAATAAAAACGCTTACTTGTAGGTGAGCCCTCAGGTTGTATATCACATTAAAAAAAACTTAAATGCATATCACATAAAAAAAAATTAAATTTGCTTAAAAGAACCCTTACTTGTAGGTGCGCCTTCACGATGTATATCACATACAAAAAACATAAATGTATATTACATATATCGCATTAAAAAAACACTTAAATTTGCTTAAAACGCGCATCCAGATATAAAAATTTGGTTTATCCTTGCATGCTGGTTTTTGTGGAAATGGAAGAATGCACATATCTTTCAAGATTCCAGGGTGCCTCTTGCCTCCATTCTCTTTCACATATCGGCATATCTCGACCCTTCTGGATAACTCCGGCCTATGGTTTCTTTAAATCTGTTTATCTGGCCTTCATTGTTTTTCTAGGCTTTTTGTGGGAATCCTCATTTTTGATACTATCTCTATGCATTATGGAAGATGTTATATTGCTTCTAAAATGGAAAATCTGTAAGCTATCTGGACTGTCATAGTTTTTTCTTCTTCTATGTGGGGTATCTGTATAATCTGCTGCTCGATCTTTTCTGAACTCTGTTCCAGGATGGGACGGTCTCTTTGTATGTATTCAGAACTTTATATTTTCTTAATATAATCTATGATGATTTTCTCTCTGAAAAAAAAAAACTACATTGATCTTGACGAATTCAATAATCATCATTATCAACAGAATTAAAATTATAAATATTTATTTTTATATTCATATAAAATATTTATATTCATATATTATATACTTTATTAATATATATCTATTAATTTAAAAAAATATATATTTAAAAAATTATTTAATTAAAATTATAATAAAAACCTGGTATTAATTTATAAATATTAGAATTATTTATAGTTTCCCACTAATAAAAAACATATTCGTCGTATATAACTTTTCCTTTCCATGTCTGGGCGAGATTAAACTGCAAAATAATGCTGGCTATTTTTACGTTGCAAGCAAAACATGAATGCCATTTTATTATATTTGCTATTAAGAATAGAAAATCATATATCACTTTGTACTGGAATTTTATTTGGTTGCGGTAACATGAATTTATAATTTATTTTTATAAATATAATAATTTAATAATCTTGTATTGGTTTTTATTTTTAGATTAATAAAATAATATTTAAATTATTATGTTTATAATTATGTTTTTTAGAATAAGATTTTCAAAGTTTTATGTGGATGGTAAAGATTTAATTTTTATGAAATATATTAAAATATTCATAGTATATAAAAATGAAAATTTGAGTGAGTTATTGGTTGTGGTATTTTAACAACCTCTATTAACAAATTAAAAATATTCATTATGAATCAAATTTCATGGTAAAGTAGAGCTCGATCTCCATTATTATATTTTTTTGACATGTATATTGAATTAAATTTCATGAATTTTCTAACTTAACAAAGTTAAATATATTACGAAGTAATTGTTTTGATACATCATCAAATATTTTTTTGATTTTGGTTATGAATTGATTCCTAAAAACATTTCCCGTCTATTTATTTTATATAACCATATATATTTCCATTTACATCTTGTTTTCATATTAAACTGCAAAATTATGATTGCCATTTGATTTAAGGATTATTAATTTAATATTAAAACTGGATAATCATATATCACTTAACATGTGTTAATAAGATAAATTTTTAATTTATTTTTACCGGCCTAGATCCATTGAGATGCAAACATCTTTCAAAGTGAAATAAAATTTGATCCCTCTAAATGCTTGGTAGATCCTGAGTTAAGATAATATACACGTGTGTAATATCCTCCGTTAATGTAAATAATATTTCTTTTTACTGTACCAAACAAACTATTATTTTTCCTAAAAACATAAACTCTTTTCAAATAAAGTTATGAGAAGTTATTTTTGCAGTTATTAGTGAAAAGAATGTTTCTTAATCAATTAGTTAAAAGAAACAGTTACATATTCCAAGAAAGAAAAAACGAAATCTTGGCATTATTTAAAAGAAAAATGATCAAGAGGATGGGGATCTGAGATCAGAGGAAGAAAAATGAAACTATGCTGAGAAGTGAAGCAGTTGTACTAGCCAGGTCTGGTTAAGAATCGATGGTTGAATGCACTCTTAAGTTTTGAAAGAGAAAAAAAATTTCCCTCAATCAAGGATGGCACGGGGGTGTCACGCCCCCAATTCTTTTTTCGTTAATTGGCAAGGGTGCGGCACCACCTAAGTAGCTAGCATGTTCAATTGTTAAGTTAGTTTGCCAACTACGCCTAACATTCATCATCTTCCATTAACAATATTAATGTGCGGAATCCATTAACATCATAAACATTCAACATAAACATTCATAACAGTAGAGAGGACACCATCATATGCAATAATAATCTTTTATTATGAATTTGTAGAAATACAAATGACCGGGAGCAAATGCTCCACTGGTGTTTTTACCCATGTTGGGCACCCACCTCGTGCACGCCTTGCACGGTGGTCACTCCCCACACTTCACCGTTCAACCCACAAACTCCTTGAACAAGTTAGGCAGGCATGCCTTCGTGTGGCCCTCCACCCGAACTCCTCACTCGAGCTCGTGTCACCGTCGGGCGGGTGCCTTCGTCCAGCCCTCCACCCGAGTACACCGTTGGGCGGGTGCCTTCGTGCACCCTCCACCCAAGTTCACCAACCAGCGGGTGGGTGCCTTCGTGCAGCTCTCCACCCGCACTTACAACCGATGGGCGGGCGCCTTCATGCATACCTCCACCCACACTTCCAACCGACGAGCGGGCACCTTCATGCAGCCCTCCACCCCCATACTCGTTCACCAAAACTCGTGCGGTTCACCGTGTCTTTCTGCCTGACTAGTGGGCGCATCAACCTGTGGTTCTGCTCGTACCCACTATGGCTACCTTGCACTTCCTATGATGAGCGATAGTTGATCGAATGATCCATCTCCCCAACCACGCCATGTATTCATATGGAAGGTGGGTGAGTCGTGCCACCCGGCCAACTCGTTCACCTAGCTCAGCCAACTTGCCTTTGGTTTGCAAAACTTGTTCCAAGTGTTGCTCAGCCCACCCATCCCATGGGACCACCCCACCACAAATTTCTCGTTTCATAAACTCGTGTGGTTGCCCCGCCGGTGGCTCGTTCAGCTCACCTGAATATAAACTCACACAACTACACCCCGTCCGCATTGTTGCACTGTCCATTTGGTCATGTTCTGACTCATGCATTTAGTTCGTTCGTTCGGTAGGCGTGCCCGAGCGACTCACCAGCAGTAGGGCATTACATTCTCCCCCACCTGAAAGCATTATCATCCCTGGCAATCCGACTCTCCTCCATAGCTTCCTGTCATACTTCACAATCTTCCGCTTCCATCTCCAAAGTGAGTCCTCCGTTTCCCAGCTTTCCTCCTCTGGTGCATTCTTCCATCTAACAAGAAATTCCCGTCTCATGTGGCAACCAATCCCTGTAGATTGAACACTCAGAATCTTGTCCATCTCTAGATTCGGCTTGTCCACAATCATGGCTGGTCCTCTCAGTGGTTCATCTCTCTCTGGATGATCAACATCAAGTCTACATCTCTTCAACTAACTCATGTGAAAAACTGGATGCTTCATGTGCATATGGCATGGAAGCTCCAACTCATAAGCAACTTCCCCCACTCTCTTCTTCACTCAGAATGGTCCCTCATATTTCCTCGTCAGTTTACTCGCAGTCCCCTTAAGTGGCTGAAACTGCTCTCTGGTGATCCTAAGAAACATTATATCTCCCACACTGAAGTGTGCATCCCGTCTTCCCTTATTTGCCCATTTCTTCATTCTCCTTGTAGCTTCGTGCAAGTGCAACCATGCCAGCTCTAAGGTCTCATCCCAAGCCTTCATGAACTTCTTCGCATGAGGACTCCTCAACAAACCTCTTATCACTACAGTATGCGGTGTGACTGGCATCTGTCCATTCACCAACTCAAATGGACTGTACCCTGTCGCAGAACTCTTTTGTATGTTGTAGCTAAACTGAGCCACATCTAAGAGTTCAGGTCAATTCTTCTAATCAACCATCACATAATGTCTCAAGTAATCCACCAGTAATGCATTGATCCTCTCGGTCTATCCATCTTTCTGCGAATGGTAACTCGAACTCATCAACAGCTCTGTCCCGACTAACTTGAACAATGTAGTCCAATGTCTACCTATAAAAACGCGGATCTCGGTCCAATATGATGCTTAATGGCATCCCCCAATACTTCACTATGTTCTTGAAGAACAACTCTGCAGTCCGCTCAACTCCACATGGTATCTTTGTTGGAACAAAGATAGCATACTTGGAAAAATGGTCAACCACGACCATTATCCCATTATAGCCCTGAACCTGTGGCAACTGAGTGATGAAGTCCATTGAGACATTCATCAATGGTCTTTCAGGAATCGATAAAGGCTACAACAGACCTCCTTGCCTCGTATTATCTGATTTGTCATGCTGACAAATGATGCATGTATGTACATACTCCTCTACATCCTCCCGCATCTTCCCCAAAAGAATCCTCTTCCAACAATGCCAAAGAATGACGCTACCATGGGTGGCCAGCCCATGGTGAGTTGTGGCACTCCTTCAAAATGTGCCTCCTGAGCCCAGATGACTTTCGAACATAGAGTCGGTTTCCAAAGAACAAGAATCCATCTCGGAGAAAGAACTTTCGTGTCTTCCCCTCCTTTATCTGCTTCACTATATTCTGCACTTGAGTATCGGTCTCAACACTTTCCTTGAGGTTATTCTGCATCTCTTCCAACATCTGAACATGACTCCTACTCCTTGTTGCCTGGTCTTCCCCTTCCAATGCTGCAAGTTGTCCCTTCCTGCTAAGGGCATCTGCTACCACATTGAGTCTCCCCAATCTATACTCAATATTCATGTCGAATTCTACCAAGAAGTCTTGCCAATGAGCTTGCTTTGCAGAAAGCTTCGGTTGTGATGCAAAATAAATTGCTGCAATGTTGTCCGTCTTGACAACAAATTGCTTCCCAATCAGGTAATGGCTCCACACATGAAGACAGTGAATGATCACAGTCATCTCCTTCTCATGGACTGGATACCTCCATTCTCTCTCCTGCAACTTCCGACTCTCGTACACAACTGGATGCCCATCCTGCATAAGAACCCCTCCTATGGAAAAATCTGAAGCATCTGTGTGTACCTCAAATGGTCGCTCGAAGTCTAGCAACTTTAGTATCGGTGTTGTAACCATCCTCTTCTTCAAATCATCAAATTCCACCTGACATTTATCTGTCCAACTCCATCTCTTTTCTTTCTTCAACAGGTCTATCAGTGATGATGTTACCTTGGAGTACCCCTCTACAAACTTCTGTTGGTAGTTGGTCATGCCCAAAAACACCCTCATATCATGGACATTCTTCGGTTCAACCGAGTCCTTGATCACCTTCACTCTGCTCGGCTCCATCCATATGTACCCTTGACCCACTATCTGTCCAAGGAACAGAATCTCAGTCTGAGCGAACACACACTTAGACTTCTTCAAGTACAATTGATTTGCCTTCATTGCCTCGAATACCATTGCCAAGTGCTTCTTACGATCCTCCATGTTGTCATTGTACACCACTATATCGTCCAAGTACACTACTACGAACAAATCCAAGTACAGACGTAGAACATCATTCATCAAAGTGAAAAACATAGTAGGAGCATTGTACAACCCGAATGGCATAACAAGGAATTCAAAACTACCATACCTTGTTACTATCGCGGTCTTCTTCTTGTCTCATTTAGCTATTCGCACCTAATAATATCCATGCCTCAAGTCCAGCTTGGAAGACACTCAGGCTTTCGGAAGCTTGTCAAAGCAATCAACAGCCAATGGCAAGGATACATGTTCCTTACCATCTGCTTGTTCAGTGCATGGTAATCACAACACATCCATAGCTCATTCGAATCCTTCTTTCATTGGAACAATACCGGAGCTCCATAGGGGGACCTTGAAGGTCTGATGAAACCTACATCAGTTAATTCCTTTAACTTTCGTTTCAATTCCTCCAACTCAGGTCCTCACAACCGATAAGGTGCTTTAGCTGGAGGTTGCCTCCCTAGCTCAAGCTCTATGCTATGGTCCACTGCATGCCTTGGTGGAAGCTTCTTTGGTAGCTCATCAGGCATCAAATCTGCATATTTGGCCAATACCTCAGAAATCTCAGCTGGAACAAGCGTCCCCACTCCATCACCTTCAACTCCCTTAAACATCACCGCATATGTCTCCATATCTGACTCCTTCATAGCCTTCTTCAAACTTAGTGCAGAAACATGCTGCACCTTGACTTCCTGCCTTTGCCTATGAGTGGGCAAAGTCCAAGTCTGTGACTATCCAACCAGCAACACCTCATCACTGAAGGGACAATAATTTCCTTGTTGCCCTTCAAGAAATCTTGCCCCAATATCATATCAAAGTCATTCATCTCCATCACAGTGATGTCCAATTGGCCCTTCCAGTCTTTTATCTGCACAAGCACTTCGTGTGCCAAACCTGCCACTTTAGCTCTAGAGTTCACCACCTTGACTTCCACATTTGATGGAAAGATCATCCATCCAACCCATTTTGTTAACCGTGTCGTCATGAAGATATGAGTGGCCCCTGTGTCCATCAGAGATTGAATGGTTTTTCCATGAACCATCAAGTCCACGAAACACAGACTGTTAATCCATTATTTCTCCATTACTTTTCCCTACATACATGTCTATTCTTTGCATGTAGCTCTAATACTATCTATCATGCCCCCGATTCTTTTTTCGTTAATTGGTAAGGGTGTGGCACTACCTAAGTAGCTAACATGTTCCATTGTTAAGTTACTTTTTGAACTAGGCCTAACATTCAACATCTTTCATTAATAATATTAATGTGCATAATCCACTAACATCATAAAAATTCAACATAAACATTCATAACAGCAGAGAGGACACCATCATATGTAATAATAATCTTTTATTATGAATTTGCAGAAATACAAATGACCGGGAGCAAATGCTCCACCGACGTTTTTACCCGTGTTGGGCACCCACCTCATGCATGCCTTGCACATTGATCGCTCCCCACACTTCACTATTCAACCCACAAACTCCTTACACGAGTCAAGCGAGCACGCCTTCATGTGGCCCTCCACCCGAACTCCTCACCCAAGCTTGTGTCAGCGTCGGGCGGGTGCCTTCGTGCAACCCTCCACCCGAGTTCAGTGTCGGGTGGGCACCTTCGTGCACCCTCCACCTGAGTTCACAAACCGGTAGGCAGGCGCCTTGATGCAACCCTCCACCTGCACTTACAACCAATGGGCGGGCGCCTTCATGCAGCCCTCCACCCGCACTTCCAACTAACGGGAGGGTGCCTTCGTGCAGCCCTCCACTGGCATACCCGTTCACCAAAACTTGTGCGGTCCACTGTGTCTGCCTGCCCGACCAGTGAGCGCATCAACCTATGGTTCTGCGCCTACCCGCTACGGCTACCTCGCACCTCCTCACACTTCCTATGATGAGAGATGGTTGATCAAATGATCCATCTCCCCAACCACACCATGTATCATATGGCGGGTGGGTGAGTCGTGCCACCCAGCTGACTCATTCACCTAGCTCAGTCGACTTGCCTTCAGTTTGCAAAACTCATTCCAAGTGTTGGTCAGCCCACCCATCGTACAGGACCACCCCACCACAACTCGCCTGTTTCACAAACTCGTGTGGTCAGCCCGCGGGCGGCTCGTTCAGCTTGCCAGCATATAAACTCACACAACCGCACCTCGTCTGCATTGTTGCACCGTCTGTTTGGTCGTATTCTAACTTACACGTTTAGTTCATTCGTTCGTGGGCGCATCCGGGCGACTCGCCAACCACATGGCGTTACACGTGGGGTTCTACTAATATGGTAGATCTCATGGTAGGGGTGGTAGATCTCATCGTAGGGAGGTATACATACTGAAGGTCTAAGTGTACACCAAAACGGAGCAACTAAAGACAGATAAGTTGAGGATTCGATTTTAAAACGTAGCTTCAGATAAGTGTTAACCGTGTTTAATGTTTTCCAGCTTGCCTAGATTATTGTATTTTATTTTATGAAATGGAATGAATATGGTTCAATAAGTTTAATTTCTAATAGTTACTAGATTAGAGTAGAGCCTATGATAGAGGCAATAATTTCTGTGTAGCTATTTTATAGTACAGAACAAGAAATAATAATTTAGTTTATTTTTCCCTAAAATAAATGCAGCTTAAAGCAAAAAAGACTATTGTTGTAAATATCTATTTTGCAGTAAATAAATAATAGTAAAATAGCTAGAATGATAATATACATGAAATCTAAGATAGATAACAAGAAGAATGGTAACTAAGTAAATTCTTGTCAAGCTAGGGTAAATATATTATAGTGTCATACTTGCAAGCAAAATGCTAAAGTCAGATTGAAGGATTTATGAGTTTGCATCAGCTATAAATCCTTCACTAAACCTACAATCAAACAAATTTCATCAGAGGGTAATCATTCTATTTAAAAATAATAATAATTAAAGGATAATCTAAGGGTTTGGTGCCTAAGTAAAAACCAAATCCTAAAAATAATAGTAAACTCGAATAGTTTCATGCATTTAAATAAATAATTTGAAACCCTAGCTGTCTCTCCTAGGCTTCATAGATCAAAACACCGAGGAGGTAACAATAATCATGTATACAGTTTGGTACTCTGAAGGTTTCATGTGGATGGAATACCCACAGAGGAATAGTGGGTCTTCTAATGTAAATACTATAGGTGAAATAATAACAAGCCGACTAAACCAAGTACATCGAGCCATAGCTCGAATAGGTATACATTGATATCAACACCTACATGTTAAATAAAAGCGTACTGGTAAACCCTTTAAATACAAGATTAAAACAACAAGATAGAAATAGCCTGTATCAATTGTTATTAACCATTAATGCAACAAATTACATATATAATTGTTCTTAAATTGTCCAAGACTCAAGCTAGGGGTCACGATGGACGGCTGATAACCAACACAAACTTTATATAAAAACTATGAAATGCAAAAACTACTGCATATGCTTTAAAAGTAAAACACCAATAACTGAAACAATATGAAAAAAATTGGAACTGGGACTACAAGGAATGGTCAGGCCGTTTTAAATTAAGAACACAGCTTTTGTCTTGGTTGATAGCTTCCCATAGCCAAAGCCAGAATGTACAACAACTAACATAAACTTGAACAGACCATAAGGTAGGCTGGCCTTTTAACCGAAACCCCAAATGTGTAATAACTTAAACATTGAAATACCCGGTACTCAGTGGATCCATCACTCAAAGGAACGAGCCCTGAAATGGAGACTTGGCCCCATATCCTTCGACACTTGTAACACCTGAAGGGGGTTTGTACAAAGATACATCAAAAATCAATTTAGGGTTTAAGCTAAAGACTTAGAAAATTATTCACAAATAATATAACAAAGAAAGTATAGGGTAAACAAATTCTTTACTATCAGTTTAGCACTAGAAACCTTGTTGTCGAAGCCAAACTCTAGCTCACTCGAACACTAAGGGCATTGCCAAGAAAAATCCATAAGTATACCAAGAGCTCAGCAACAGAGCCATGGAAATAGATAGTTGCCACACCAAGCAAAGGATACCATCTAATCAAGATTGCAATCAAAGGAGCGAAGCAGAGCCGAAGTCCTTCAAAATTGTCGAGAAACACAACATTGAACCAAAGCAAAATCGCCAAGGAGTAAAATTGAAAACCCTTAAGGATCAGATGATCTCCCCGAGCAACCAACATCGTTGATGAACAAAGCAAATACCAAGGGAATTGCTATAGGTAGGCCACGTGGTGTGTGACAGAATGACACCTAGGCCAGTACAACCAAGTCTTAAATAAGGGACGAACAGATGTCAAGCCTTGAACTTATAAGAATATCAGTTGTAATTAAAAGTACCGTAGCATAATTTGTTAATAGTGCATGCAATTAAGTTTTCAGTTGGGCATATAAATGTATCTATGGATGTCCCTTCATAGTTGATAATATATTAATCAAATATTTTCTATGGTTTTTAATGTATGATAGTCTAATACTTGCTGCAAATCATAACCAAGATGTCAGACAATGAAAGACTCATGTAGGAATAAGAGAAAATCTTAAAGATCTTGTCGGGTAGATAGAATCACCGTCCACTAGCCCCTAGTCAGGAGCACGATCAAACAACCGGGGAATAGGAATTTTGATTTGAAAACATGGAAATAGAAAGAGGAGAAGAAAATGAGGAGGAAGAATCTGGAAATGTGTCATATCACAAGACAAAGAAGAAGCAAAAAAATGAACTCCAAGGAGAATTCTGAAAAATCAAGCCTCCTCTCTTTGACGGGGAACAAGAAGAGGTTGCAAAAGCATGGTTAATTAATATAAATAAATATTTCCAACTGTATGAATATGATTACAATTGAAGCCACGTCTAGCCATTTTCCAGCTTCAAGGGAAAGCTACATTATGGTGGGAAGAAGTAAAATAGTCCAGGGGGTCAATGAATAGAGTATAACCTGGGATAAATTCCAAACATTCTTCAAGGAAAAGTATTTGACTGAGAGATTTTATGATGAGAAAGCTAAGGATTTCCATGACCTCTGCTTGGGCCAAATGACCATGGATGAATTTATAACAAAATTCACCTCATTGATGAGATACGTTCCTTATATTCATGAAGAAAAGGCCAAACTACAACGGTTTGTCAATAGTCTTCTGTTATTTATGAAAGAACAACTAGAGTTTGACAACTCAAAAACCATGGACGAGGTCATTCGGAAAGCACGAATTTGCTATCAGTAGAATAAACCAAAAGGAGATATGAGTAAAAGGTGGGAAAACAACAAGGGAAATAAATTCATTTCCAACCTTATGGGAAATAAGAACAACAACAACAAGGGATTATTTAAAGGTCAAGGTAATCGAAATATGAATAAGCCCAGATTTAAGGCATGAGGAGAAACTAGGACCAATGAAAAAACTGGCAAAAATGAAGAAGGAATAGTTAATAGACCGCATGTACAGTGTTGGGGATGCGGAGGCCCGCATTATATTAAAAATTTCCCTCAGAGGAGGGGAGAAGACCAGATTTCGCAAATTCAGGAGGCCTCCACTATTGGAGAAATGGCTAGAAGCATCCCTAAGATCAATGCAGCTCTTGAAGATAATCAGGCGAGTTTCAGCCAACAATGGTTAAATTTGAAGGTACTGTTTTTTACCAGACTTGCTCTATTTTAATAGATCCTAGAGCTACGCTAAGTTACGTTAGTCCCAAGATAGTAGAAGGATGTAGATTACAAGTGGTTAAATTTAAAAACCCATGGTTACCATAGCTGGCCACATGAGCAAAAAGTAGAGTTTTGTCTAAGGTAAATAACTACCCCTTGAAATTAGATGGTAAATCTATTATAGCTAATTTAAATGTGCTAGCCTAGGGTCTTACGACATTTTGATAGGTATGGACTAGTTAGAAAATCACTGGTCTTTGGTAAATTGTAAGACAAAAGCTATTAGCTACCGAGATGAAAAGGGTGAAAGACAGGAAATTCTAGGTGTTCATAAATCTCTGCAAATAAGGCCAATAACAACTTCCCAACTAGCCAAATGCATCAGGAAAGGTTGCCAAATATATGCTATACAAGTAGGGTATGCTGACTCTAAGGATAAACCCACATCACTAGAAGACATACCTGTAATACAAAAATTTCCAGATATATTTCCCAAAGAAATACCAGGCCTACCCCCAAAAAGGGACATAGATTTTACTATTGAACTGATTCTGGGAGCTGCCCCAATGTCCCGAGCACCATACCGAATCAGTATCCCTTAACTAACAGAATTAAGGATGCAACTCTAGGAGTTGCTTCATAAGAAATATATTCGTCCTAGTGTGTCTCCTTGGGGAGCTCCGATATTGTTTGTTAAAAAGAAAGACGAAACACTGCGAATATGCATGGATTACCGCCAGCTAGACAAGATGACCGTTAAAAAAAAATACCCCCTTCCTCGTATAGACAATCTTTTTAACCAAGTGAAGGGTGGAACTGTCTTCTCAAAGATCGATCTTTGTTCTGGGTATCATCAGGTCAAGATCAAGGAGGAGGATATTGCAAAAGCTACTTTCAAGACACATTATGGTCATTACGAGTTTCTGGTTTTACCTTTTGGATTAACTAACACCCCAACTACCTTCATGTGTCTCATGAATAACATTTTCCATTAGTACTTAGACAAATTCATATTAATTTTCATTGATGACATTCTGATCTATTCCTGGAATATAGAGGAGCATAAGGAACATGTCCGAATTGTACTGTAGGTCCTAAGAGAATATCAATTGTACACTAAGTACAGTAAATGTGACTTATTTAAGGAGCAGATCCAATACTTTGGACACGTCATCACCAAGGACAAAATTGTGGTTGATCCAGAAAAGATAAGAACCATTATGGAGTGGCCAGTGCCAAAGGATGTGGCCGATATAAGATCATTTATGGGCCTCGCTGGTTACTACAAAAGGTTTATGGAAGGATTCTTGAGAGTGGCCTATCCTATTACCTCCTTACAAAAGAAAGGGAGAACTTCCAAGTGGAGCCCTAGATGTCAAAGAAGCTTTGATCAGCTCAAACATCTGCTTACCACCGCACCCATTCTGAGCATCGCTCATCCCAACAAGGAATATGTGGTTTGCGCGGATGCTACTAAGGAGGGAGTGGGTGGCATACTTATGCAAGAAGGCAGGTGGTGGCTTATGAATCTAGAAAGCTAAAGGAATATGAAAAAAAATATTCAGCATATGATTTACAGTTGGAAGTGGTCATCCATGCCTTAAAAATGTGGTGCCATTATCTTTAAGGTAAGAAATTTTTATTAATGACTGGCCACCATAGTCTAATTAATTATTTCAAGCATCCAACTTTAAATGCCAGACAAGCTCTTTGGGGAGAATTCCTAAGTGAATTTGATTTCAAGATCAAACATATAAAATGGAAGGAAAATCGAGTGGCAGATGCTTTAAGTTGAAAGGTAAGTTGTTTATATGAAATTGCTTTTAGTGAATCACGAACAACTTTTCTTGGGTAGATTCAAGAATGAGCCATGCAGGATTCTACATATAGACACTTATGGCAGCAAGAAAAAGTTTCTAACAGCCATGAACAACAGTTGGGTTATGAAATTAATGCAGAAAATTTATTAATCTATAGAAAAAGAATTTATGTGCCCAACCAGCAACATCTTAAAAATTTAATTTTGGATGAATACCTCAAGATTCCTTATGCATGTCATCTTAGATACCAAAAGATGATTTATGCCTTGTGGAGAGAATTCTTCTGGCAGGACATGAAGAAGGATGTGGCATAATATATAACCAAATGCTTAGAGTGCCAGCAAGTGAAAGTTGAGCACCGACAACCAGCAGGGTTACCTCACCCTATGCCCATTCTGGAATGGAAATGGGAAACGATATCTATTGATTTCATCAATAGATTGCCTAAGTCAAACAAAAAAATTACTCCATCATGGTGGTGGTGGAAAAACTAAGCAAATCAACTCATTTTATACCTGTCCAATCAACGTATAGAGCAGTTCAAATTGCTAATATTTTTATGCAACACATTTTTAAACTACATGGGATTCCCAAGATGATCATTTATGACCGAGATGTAAAGTTTACTTCAGCCTTCTGGAAAGCCCTCTTTGAAGGTATGGGAACCCAACTGCACTTCAGTACAACTTATCATCTGCAAACGGATGGGCAAACTGAACGAGTGAATCAAGTGATTAAAGACACATTTCATGTTTTTGTCATGCAACAACCCACCAAATGGGAAGATTATATTCACCTAGCAGAGTTTTCCTATAATAATGGGTACCATGCGTCCTTGCGAATGAGTCCCTTCCAGGTACTATACGAGCGCAAGTGTAGGACACCCCTAAGTTGGAGTGGACCAGAGGATAACTTGTTGCCCAGACCTGACATGTTGGAAGAGATGGAAGAAATGGTGAAAAAGGTAAGAGTCAATTTAAAAGCTACTCAGCACGGGAAAAAGAACTTTGCCGATCAGAAGAGAAGTTTTTGTGAATTCCAAGTAGGGGAGCATGTCTACATTCGAGTTCGAGCCAAGAAGAGTACCTTACAATGGTCGAGTGTGCTAAATTAGCACCCTGATTTTCTGAACCCTTTCAAATCCTAGCTCGAATCAGACCAATGGCTTATCAACTTGCCTTAGCTAGTCACATTCATGTATAGAATGTCTTCCATATCTCTCTACTTTATAAATATGTTTATGATGTTAAATATGTAATCAAGTGGCAAGACATCCAGGTAATATGTAACTGTGTTATGGTTTCCACTTTGGAATATATATTAAACAAACTAGTTTGGACTTGACATTTTTTTTGTGTGTTGTTCAGGTTGAACCGGAAGGCAAGTTCCTAGTCGAACCTCTCATTATACTAGATCAAAGAGAAGTAACGTTGCAAAAACAAGTTATCACCCAGGTTAAAGTGCAATGGCATCACTATGGGCTGAAAGAGGCCACCTGGGAAGATGAGCAACTTATGAAAGAAAACTTTCCGGGTTTATTTGCAGGAGAAGAACATCGGGACGATGTTCCATCTTAAGGGGGGAAGATGTAATATCCCCCGTTAATGTAAATAATATTTCTTTTTACTGCAACAAACAAACTATTATTTTTCCTGAAAACATAAACTGTTTTGAAATAAAGTTATGAGAAGGTATTTTTGCAGTTATTAGTGAAAAGAATGTTTCTTTAATTAATTAGTTAAAAGAAACAGTTACATATTCCAAGAAAGGAAAAACCAAATCTTGGAAGTATTTAAAAGAAAAATGATCAAGAGGATGGGGATATGAGATCAGAAGAAGGAAAATGAAATTGTGCTGAGAAGTCAGGCAGTTGTACTAGCCAGGTCTGGTTAAGATCAAATGGCTGAATACACTCTTAAGTTTTGAAAGAGAAAGAATTTTTCCCTGGATCAGGGATGGCACAGGGGGAGTTCTATTGATATGGTAGATCTCATGGTAGGGAGGTGTACACACTGCAGGTCTAAGTGTATACCAAAAGGGAGCAAATAAACACTGATAAGTTGAGTATTCGATTTTAAAACATAGCTTCAGATAAGTGTTAACCATGTTTAAAGTTTTCTAGCTTTCCTAGATTATTGTATTTTATTTTATGAACTGGAATGAATATTGTTCAGTAAGTTTAATTTATAATAGTTACTAGATTAGAGTAGAGCTTGAGTAATACAGTAAAAGAAATATAGCTTACAACAAAAATGACTATTGTTGTAAATATCTATTTTGTAGTAAATAAATAACAATAAGATAACTAGAATGATAGTATACATGAACTCTAAGATAGATAACAAGAAGAACTATAACTAAGTAAATTCTTGTCAAGGTAGGGTAAATATAGTATACTATCATACTTGCAAGCGAAAAGCTAAACTCAAATTGAAGGATTTATGAGTCTGCGTCATATGTAAATCCTTCGCTAAACAGATAGCCAAACAAATAGCATAAGAGGGTAATGATTCTATTTTAAAAAAAAGAATTAAAGGAGAATATAAGTGTTTGGTGCCTAAATAAAAAAAAAATCCTGAAAACAATAGTAAACTCAAACAGTTTCAGGAATTTTAATAAATAATTTGAAACTCTAGCTGTCTCTCCTAGCCTTTATAGGTCAAAACATCGAGTTAACAGTAATTATGCATACAGTCTGGTACTCCGAAGGTTTCATGCGAATGGAATACCCACAAAGGAATAGTGGGGTTTCTAACATAATTACTGTAGGAAAAATAATAAGAAGCCGAATAAACGAGGTACACCGAGCCATAGCTTGAATAGATATCAACTGCTATCAAGAACTACATGCTAAATAAAAGCATAAGGGTAAACCCTTTAAATACAATATTAAAACAACAAGATAGAAATAGCCCGCATCAATTGTTATTAACCCTTAATGCAACAAATTACATATATAAATGTTATGAAATTGTCCAAGACTCAAGCTAGGATTCGCGACGGAGGACTGATAACCAACACAAACTTTATATAAAAACTACGGAATGCAGAAAATACTGTATATGCTTTAAAATTAAAACCCCGATAACTGAAACAGTATAAAAAAAGTTAGAACTAGGACTACAAGCAATGGTTGGGCCATTTTAAATTAAGAACACAGCCTTTGTCTCGGTGGATGACTTCCCATAGCCGAAGCCAGAATGTACAACAACTAACATAAACTCGAATAGACCATAAGGCAAGTCGGCCTTTTAACCAAAACCCCAAATGTGTAATAACTTAAATACTAAAATACCCGGTATTCAGTGGATCCATCACTCGAAAGAACGAGCCCTGAAATGGAGACTTGGCCCCATAATCCTTCGACGGTTGCAACACCTGAAGGGGGTTTGTACAAAGATACATCAAAAATCAATTTAGGGTTTAAGCTAAAGACTTAGAAAATTATTCACAAATAACATAACAGAGCAAGTAGAGGGTAAACGAATTATTTACCGTCAGTTTAGCACTAGAAACCCTGTTGTCGAAGCCAAACTCCAGCTCGCCCGAACACTGAGGGCATTGTCCAGCAAAATCTAGAAGTATACCAAGAGCTAAGCAACAGAGCCATGGAAATAGACAGGTGCCACACCAGGCAAGGGATACCATCTAATCAAGGTTCCAAACAAGAGAGCAGAGCAGATCCAAAGTTCTTCAGAATGTCCGAGAAATGCAACAATGAACTAGAGCAAAATCGCCAAGGATTAAAAATCAAAACCCTAAGGACCAGACAATCTCCCCGAGAAACCAACACCGTTGATGAACAAAGTCAATCCCAAGGGAATCGTTGTAGGCAGGCCATATGGTGTGTGACAACACGACACCTAGGCCAGTACAACCAAGTCTTAAATAAGGCACCAACAAATGGCAAGCCTTGAACTTTTAAGAATCTCAGTTGTAATCAAAAGTACCATAGCATAATACGTTAACAACGGATGCAATTAAGTTTTCACTTGCGCATATAAATGTATCTATGGATGTCCCTTCATAGTTGATAATATATGAATCAAATATTTACTATGGTTTTTAATGTATGACAGTTTAATACTTGCTGCAAATCATAACCAGAATGTCAGTATTAAAACATAAGGTAAGAACTCATGGTAAGTTGGTAATTCTGAAGATTTTATTTACTATTAATTTAATATTATTTTTTATATATTCGTTATATATATGGATGTGTTACAATGTCGCTGACATTGAAATATTTTATTGATAATTCACGTTCTCCACATTAAAATGTTAAAATATTCTCCCTCATATCTTTTTCCTGTATGTATACATTTAATTTTTATTTATTAATAATTTCTAAAATATTAGATATAAATCGATATTAAACATTGAAAAAATCACAAATATCCCTCATATATTTAATTAGAAAGAAACTATTAATGGAATAAGAATTCTCTCATTTTTTTCACTAAATTGAAAATATAAGAAAATTTTCAATTTAAATTACTTTATTTTTCTCTATATAAAGTATATATAAAATTATGGTATTTAATATGGACATTGAAATATTTTATTATGGTTGGTAGTTAAATATTTTTTGTTATAAATATATTTTTGTTTTAAATGTCACGGGTAAATGGAACGTAGAAGGAATTACATATAATGTAATATCAATAATACCATTTTTGAAAAAATTACATTTTTTCCTCATAATAAAATATAATTTTCTTTTTTTTCATTTCTTACTTTATATCTCTATATTAAGTTATCTTTATATTAAGTTATATAATATTAAGGTGTAATTTCAAGTATTACAATTATGGCCGACATTAATTTTTTTTATTCCTTTTTTTAATTTGTTAATTTAAATTATTATTTTACTATTTTTAAATGTAACATTACTTGGCAACATCTATACCATATTGAGTTGTAGAGAGCCTTTGGGTTGAATAAATACAATAAGTTAATAAATTCCTATAAATTTATTCTGTTTTTTAACTTAAAAAATAATATTTTAATTTTAAAGCGTAAGAATTATTAAATTTTAAAAACTATTAAATTTAAATTAGAGCAATTATGTAGATTGTATGGTTGGTAAAAATATATAGACATCAATCCATAATAAGAATCAAAACACTTACTCAATAATATCTCTCACATTGTTTAGATTGCAGAATATCATAAACATTAACTAAATTATTTTCACGGTAGTTTGGTATACTTGACGCTAGGTAGTTTTGGTAGTTTTGGTATACTCCATTAAGTTAACGATATTTTTCAAGCTCTAGGTTTATGAGAACTCATGTTTTTTCCCATTGTATTAATCTCTCCTATAGACTATTTAAAGGTGGATAGGCTCCTTGTTAACTTGTCCTCATAGCCATTGGCATCGAAAGCAATGGTCTCATTAAAGACCACCGCTTCTTTTGATTTCATCATCTTAACAACTGGTATCAAAGTTGTGGTCAATGCTAATGTGTGTTGTTGAAATATGGGATGGCTTGGTAGAGTATGTGTGTATAAAGTCATGTGGCATGCAAGAGAGAATATTTAGAGCAAGCGAATGAGACTAATCAATCGACAAAGTGAATGGTGGATAGTAGTATATATATTCTGGTAGAATTCATTGGAGTGTGAAAAAAATGAATAGTGTAGTGGTCTAAGAACTAGGTGTGTGTGGAGAAATGAAAATAGATTGGTTGCATAGAGGCCCTTCAAACTAAGACCAGGGTTGGTGGTGACCCCAGTGGAAAAAAACAATGGTCCTTGAGGATAGAAAATTAGGTTGAATCATTACAAAATGTAAAACTAAAATACACGAGCTAGCGAGATGGCTCTATGCATTGGAGGAAGCCTAAGGCTAACCAACTAGCTATTGATGTAAGAGTGGGGTCAGTGTTCCAAGCCCTTGTGTAATCAAATGCTGGTGAAAGCATGTCTTTCTCTAGAGGATATGAAGTGGTGTATGGTCCCATGAAGGAGACCCAGACCTATAGATTGATACAAAAGAGTATTTAAAGAATAAAAATAGATAGCTAAATGATTGGATTTTTACCTTTGGTTTGAGAATCATCAAAAAAGGAGAAAAAAATCGTTTCCAAATGAAAGTTGGTAGTGGCTAGGAAATCCATAGATGTAGCCACAAGTGCATCTAGAAAATTAGATAGTAGTATCGAGGCCTCTTGAGAACCAAGGAGGTATACAACACTTGTTGTCTGATTGGAATGACATAACAAAATATACGTTGTGTATTCATATGCGGCTTTAGAAAATGCGTTGTTGCAAATAATAGAATTGTAGAGGAACATTGAACTATTGTGGTTAGTTGTAAAATTGTAATGACAATGTGTAGGAGGATATGAATTGTAGGAACATGTTGGCTATTTAAAACAGTATGGAGACTGATATCCAAGATCAAGAGAAACCTGACAGGGTTTTTTGTTTTATGATTAGAAAAGTCTATAAATATGTGGTGATATTGGCAGTAATTTATCTTTTATGTGAAGCCAGGTGGTTTTTTGGATACATTGGTCTATAGTTTTCTTGTAAGGACTTTTCAGTTTGTGTGGGGAAGAGAATATGTATGTGTTGACATGGTAAATGTGTCATATGCCAACAAGGGGAACTAACCCGATCACAAGCCCCAATTAGACCGGCTTTCGTTTGGGTTGGCTAGCTCCGACGGGTTTCAAGGGACCTCGTAAACCCCTTCAACATGTCAAAAGATTGCTTTCGAGAGGAAGACTCCAATTAAATCCATAAATTGAAATGCCTAACCTCTATGTATTAAATCCTATCTATACTACTTCTAACTATTCTAATCTAGTCCTGGCTACTTTATTCTATCGTGCAAGAGCATGATATAGATGTTTAAAAATCATATATATGCTTAGCATGAGCGTGATAAAGAAGGTTAAACATCATGCATAGATTCAAGTCCAAATAAATCAATCACTGAATTCACAGCTAGACAAGACTGTATTAAAGCTAAATTTGCAATCCAATCACTCATATAGGAATCCACATTCTTCTATGGAATTAAAACTGCGACTGATGTTTTAATGTAGTTTCAAATCAGAGACCATTCAAAATTAACCATGAAACTGGATCACATTCAATTTAACAAGACTAATAGTGAAATGTAAGTCATTAATGTGCTTAAACACAAATCACATTTATATTCATGCCAGTAACAACATCTTGATCCCAAACAATACAATGAGACTGAAGCTAATGGCTCCTTCTTCTCCTGAAACAGCCCCCCTTATTCACAATAAAGCAACATTGTTCTCTTCAAAAATCAAAAGCCCTTTCTCCTCTTCGGAGGTGATACTTATGCAGCTCTAAACGACCCTCGGCCTTCCATGCCCTTTCCATTCCCTCTTGTCGTTACACAGATCAGTTTGTATAGATGTGATAAGTTGGTGAACTATGCACCAGGCGAGGTCATCCTGTCTCTTCATCTTCGCACTGTTTCTGATATACCCATCGAGTACACAGTGATAGGATCATTAGTGTGACCAATGGCAAGTGGAAGGCATAATGGTCGGGTCGATTCCTTTCCTGAGGAAGAGACAAGATGTTGGTGAAATGGGCGCCTGTATGTTGCCTTCCCACAATGAAGACCAGGACAACTTTTCTTGTGGACTGTACAAGCAACGCGTGGGGTTGTGGCCAGATTCTTTAAACGTAGCGCTTCTGCATACATGGCCCTTCAAATACCCCCTACATCCTTTGCTTCTCACCTGCAACGATAGCCATCATTAGCTTGATGATTTTAAACAAGAGAATAAAAATGCATCAAATGTAATGTTGCCTTCATTCATTTTACAAAACTACGGAGCAAGTGTGAAAAGGTTTATGCCTGATACACATTCAATCACAAGGTTTCCCGCTCAACCCATAGGCTCCGCATGGTTTTTGAAGGTTTACCTTCATTGCAATCGGGTATCAGTGCTCTCTTAGGTTACAGGACCCATTACTTCCACCGCCCCGATGCACAATTTCACTATCGGGATAAGCCCTGTGCTTCCCGATAACGATGAGTGATTAACTCCAGACCCAATATATCATATGATATGCTTAATAATATCGGCATGTCTGCCACATTGCTGTGCACGTTATGGTCAAGCCTTGGGACCTCGCCAATTGCGATATGTGAAATGCTTCGGACCCAAAGATATATGTATTCTGGTTGATAAGGCCATCGGGTCCAGAGGGTAGCGGCACGCCATGTATGCATATGCCTTGGACTTGGGCCGATTTTGATATGCGGTGGGGTTTTCGAACCCGAAACATATATATATATATTGTGGTTTATCACTCCGTCGGATCCGGAGCCTTATGGCATGTATTATGTCAACTGCGATAAGCCCCAAAAATGGATTTATGTATGGTTTGTAAGGGATTTTCATTATAAGGAGTTAGAAAAAAATAAGGTGTGATAGAAGTGAGTGTGGAGGTGATTATAAGAGTGAGCATAGAAGTGCCATGAATGCATATGAAAATTGAAAAGTTTGATTGGGGGAATGAATGAAGGGTTGAGCTGGGCCAAGAATGAACTATGAAATGGAGATTTATCAAAGGTGGGTCTTGACCATTACGAATTAAAGATTTGACTTGGCAACGAGTTAAAGTCTCGGGGATAAAATGGATCATTCGGAGAGGTGGACGATCAAAATTCTGGGGGGACCCATGAAAAATTGCTATCAGGACAAGTTTTAATAGGGTGTTGGTTGTGGCCACAACAAATGGCAAACCGCTGGGTGAACCAGTTATCTCTGTTTCCAAATAACCTTCAGATCAATAGAATGTCAGGGTGTTAAAATAAACTTAAAATGCAAACTACACAGATTGGACAAGCATGGGTTCCGCTTAACCATTACTCCTTCAGATGGGATGGAGACAAATAGCTTCTACTTGCTGATATGATTTTGATAGGCATTCTCCAATGGTAGCATTATGGGGTTTATTGACTTCCCTTTACCTATTTCCCACTTTCAAAAACCCATTTAGGGTCGTCACTGGTCTATCCATACCTATTTAGGTGTGTACCTCAACCCTTTATTACTCATCAAGCTTGATGTAGACATGTTTTTCTTGCACTCTATATGACAATTTCAGTGCTATATTTATTGATTGAATGGGGCACAGTCATGGATCATGGAATATTTTTAAACCGTTTAAGCAAGGTTGGGATTGCTATGTCAACCGGTACTCTGAGCCCAACAACAGTCCTTACTCTAACCGGCTTCCCAAATAACCTATCCTTCTAGATTGGCACAAGGACTTGACATCTAATTTCCTTTTAGATAAGTCCTTCCAGTTTCAGGCATAAGTACTAGAGCACAATTAGATATTCCATAGGGTATGAGTCAGTGAACTTAGCCCATGAGAGGAGGTTTACTTGTGAGTAACAGGTATTGAGCCATTTAGTGTGGTGGATGGGACCAATGGAGAGAAATTGTAAACCTTACAAACAATTATAGGCTAGGTCTGAGTGGGATTTATTAAAATTCAACATTCCTCCATGCTAGTCCGGTTGTAGTCACACATTTTTTGTTTTATAAGGAAGCCCGTACATGCTCCAGATGTTCAAGTTATCATCAGATTTCACAGAGTTCCCAATGGATGCCAATGAGGGGTTTCGGTTTGCATTCCACTGCTGATTCTCGAGGGCCCATTGGCTGTTAGAAGGTTCGTTTGATTTGCGAGAAAAAGATGGATTCAAGAACAACAGAATCATCAGCGAGCTAATGAGGCAAGGAAAGGCTAAGAATAGCGAATGACGGCAAATCTGAAAGGTAGAACGAGACTGGAGGACTACAACTAGCTGGCTGAAAAGGAATGTAACTCAAAACAGCAAGAGAACAGACTTGGTAGAAAACAAAGGAAAGGAGAGAAAAAAAACTAAACTAACAGCAAAAGGGATGAAGTCTAACCTACTTGGGAGGCAACCACCAATGCGATGGCTACTGGAAGTATCTCTTCAAATGCTAGCCATTAACAGGGAGCTTTTCAGTCTCCCCTTGTAATGTTTTCAACATATAGGTCCTTGACCAATCTTTTCAATGACTTGGAATGGGCCCAGCCATAGGTGTTGGAATTTTGTGTGCTTACCCTTTGGCTCACTCAGCTTGTCCCATTTTAGAACTAGTTCCCCCACTTGGAAATATTTTTCTCCCACCAGATGATGATCAAACCATCTTTTTACAATCATTTGGTGATTTTTGAATTTAATTCTGGCTCTATCTCTTAACTCCTATAGCTTCATTAGTTAGCCAATCCTTTCTTGAAGTGGGGCTAAAGGGGTTCCTCTTAAATCTTGGGAGAGTTGTAAGGATGGGAGGGCAATGTTTGGGGGCAATATGGCTTCCTGTCCATAGACTAGGAAGTATGGAGAGTTTTCCAAGGCCACTTTAGAGGTGACCCTACTAGCCCAAAGGGCATTTGTCAAGGCGTTGTGCTAGTTCCTCTAGTTATCCATGACTGTCTTGCGGATTATGTAGATAAGGTTCTTATTGGAAGACTCTGCAACTCCATTTCCCTGGGGATAATAGTTTGCTACGTATTTTATGTATATTGACTTATCAATGGTGAACTCAGTTAGTCTCAGAGATGAGAATAAGAACCGTTATCAAAGATGAGAGCATCAGGGATGACATACCTATTGATGATGAATTTCTCAATGAATGATATTACCTCATCTTTGTTCACCTTCCGAAATGAGATGGCTTCGATCCATCGGGTGAAGTAATCGGTAGCTATGAGTATATATTTGTGCTGCTGTGAGGAGTTTGGAGTGATCTCGCCTATGACATCTAAGCCCCATTGCTGGAACAGTCGGTAAATCATGTCAGACCTAAGGGGAACAACGGGCTTTCTTTCTCGTCTTGCAGCGGTTTGGCATGCCTTGCATTTGGGAGCATAGACATGCAAGTCTCTGAACATTATGGGCTAATAATATCTAGCTCTCAATATTTTATGTCAGTGGTCTCTCCACCATAATGACAACCTGCTAGACCGTCGTGCATTTCTTTCAATACATGGTTGGCATCATCTTTCTCCAAACACCTTAGCTAGATTCCATCACAATTTTTTCTGTATAAGCTGTTATCGGCCAAATAATACAGATTGGATTTTAATCTGAGAGCTCTCCTTTGTGATGAATCCATGTGCTCAGGACACAAACCCCACACTATATAGAAGCGTATGTCATGGTACCATGACTCAGGGTCCAAAAAGGTTTCTGATGCTTCTCGCTCATACAACAGTGCTTCGTTACTCCATAAGATCTCCTCCATGAGTTCCCTTTATGCATGTTGTACGCTTGGTGTTCCTAATTCTTCGCGTGCCTCCTTTTAGTCCGCTAAGGCTTCTGCCGCCAGCCTACAAAGTCCCTGCCCTCGAACTATCTGCACCGGCTTTCTCTCCAAGTCGAATTCTTGCAGGGCGGTCATCTAGTTTCCTCTTCGTTCACCCATTTCTTTCTGCATGAAGAGGGCTCTTATAGTAGGATGAGGCACGATGACTTTGGTATTCGCCTTTAGTAAGTAAGGGCAGAAATGTTTAATGGCCTTGAAAACTACGTAGCACTGTTTCTCCACGTCTAGATAATTCAGCTCCACTCCTTGGAGATTTGAACTCATGTAGGCACGAGATTAGCTACCCAGCAGATGCGTCTGAATAGGAATATGATTTTGGCATCCAACATCTTGTTCAGTTCTTTCTTCACCAATGGTTCTAGGCTTAGATGTATCTTACGTAGCTTTTGTTGTTAGGGCTTAGCCTCCTTTTCCAAAGGGATCACATGCTACATAATACTGGTATCAAAGGTCTTTAGGTCTTCATATGTCCATGCAAAGACATCCTTGTATTCTTTAAATAGTTTAACAGATGCGGCCTTTTCTTACAGAGAGCACCCTAGGCCGAGATTAACATTTTTGGGTCCTTTTCAATCCCGAGGTTGACCATTTCATACTTCATTGATGAGCTGTGTGTTTTGAAGTTAGTAGGTTTCTTGAATTTGTCATGCAAGTCATACAAGTGCTCCATCCTAACCACTGATTTTCGGATCACATTGGGCTGATCCTTTTCCTCATCTTCCCTTTCATTCATAAGCTTGTCATTTTCCCTTTCATCATTGACTGCACTCTTGAATGTCTTCTCGCAGTGTGGGAATTCCTGGATTTGCTCATCATCTTCGAAAACTTGCCAATTTGAGACGTTATCAGGCACCGATGGTCTGAAAATCAATTTAACTTAACATTTATTTTTCTTCAATCTAAAATCAAGCAAAAGTTTAGCAGCCATATTAGCCATCAGATCAACATCTTGGTTTTGGCCTCGAGGTATGTATGTAATATTAAAGGAATCAAAACTATCGATTAAATCCCATACCTCATGCTAGTACCACACCAGGTGTGGAGAATTGCAATGTATCCTTTTCCCTACCTGATCTACTATTATCTGTGAGTCACCAAAAAACTTAAGATTTTTCACATTCATACCAATGGTTTTCTTCAGGCCTTGCAGCAGGCCCTCATA
Source organism: Pinus tabuliformis (assembly GCA_031772625.1). Taxonomy (NCBI): domain Eukaryota; kingdom Viridiplantae; phylum Streptophyta; class Pinopsida; order Pinales; family Pinaceae; genus Pinus; species Pinus tabuliformis. The sequence goes on along the minus strand of CM062820.1, from coordinate 1,005,025,446 downwards.
TTCTGTTGTGTTTTTGGTGCATGCGAACTCCAACCGGCTAGCCATTAGATGTTGGTTCCCTTGTGGGTCAATGAGAACACTTCCAGCAGTTGCACCTTCAAGGCAATTAGAGCCGTCAAAATAGAGTGTCCAGAATATTGCTCCTAATGTTACATCAATTGAACTACTATCTAAGAAATTGGTCCTATCATCTAGTAAAATACAGGATAGCTCATTAGTTGGATTATAGGAGGGAATTCCCAACTGTGTGTGTATCAAAGTTTCTTCAACGGTTTTTGCATGAAACTCTCCAAAACATGTTTCTGTATTATAAACATTGAAACTATAGTTCCCAAGGATGGAGTTGGTAAACATTATAGGTTCATTGGGACCATTTAGTTCCATTACTACATACTTCATGTATCTCTCTCTATCGACTCTTAGCATATCACCCTTTCCTTTCTGAGGCAACAAGAGATGGGACCAATCAGTCGAGAAGTATCCATTCAATTTTGCTGACTAGTCCTTGCCAAGTAGCATTCCATAGGCCTCAGGTATATCAACTACCACTATATCAATCACCTGTGTATATTGTGGTTTAGCGGCCATCCGAATCAATACATCCTTTAGTTCTCCAATTACTGTCACATTTGTCCTATCTAATTGCATGATTCGTGTTCTAGTTTCTTCAGGTATGGCCTGAAGTATTTTAGCCACAGCATAAGGCATTACAGCGGATGAGGCACCGGAATCTACCAAGCAATTGTGGACGTTCATGTTGAAAATTTCAAACGTAATGAGGAACGGTGGGGTCATAGATTTTGATTTCCTCCCTATCATGGCTGCACTGACATCTTTGGTTTTCGATTCATTTTAGACAATGTGGCCTACATAGCTGAGGGTATTTGGGTTGCGCTAGTGGTACTAACAGGCTTGGACATTGGATTCTTGGTTTAGGTGCTTGAGGTGGTGGGGGTTTTGTAGTTCCGCTCATTCATAGCTTTGAGCAGCAAATCTCTTTGTTGTGTTAATTTTAACAAGCCAAAATATGTGATATTGGCCCTAGACTTATTGAGATCATCCATGATATTATAATTTATGTTATAGACAGGATAAGGCAGAGTAAACATACCAATTTTTCCATTTTTAAGTGGGGGTTTACCATGTTGAGTAGCCTTCGTTGCAGTGGGAGGCGCATTTTCTTTCTCTAGGTGACTTACAACAAGGGTATTCTTGGGTTAACTACGAGGACCACTCTTCACAACAGGAACTCTGGGAACGGACGCTTTCACAGTGCGAACATTTTTCTTTGTTTGGTCTAAGGGCTTTTTCGGACCTAGAAGCAGCTCTTTACTGGGCATGTGGATTTCATTAGCGTTAATTTCTACAGTCTCATCTCCCTCATCATCATTCTCATCATTAGGGAAATCCCACAGCACATTAATTTGGGTTTCCTCATCCAAGGGTTCCTCTACTTGGTAGTCCTCTTTGTCTCCCTGTTCTGATTCGAGCTCCAGTCTAGGTTCTTCTTTGTTGAGGAACGATCTAATCAGAGCCAATTCTTCTGTGTTCAAATCCCCTTCATTAGGTGGAGTAGGCAATGCGAGCTGATCATGACCACCCTCCGTATTCTTTCGGTAAAAAGGATTGAAGGGTTTTCTATTATTATAATCTCCTCCCTTACCACTAGTACTGTCTTCATGATTCCTTCTCATATCAATTACTATGTTCATAAGTTTCTTAATAATCTGATGCAACCCTTCCACATCTGTGGTGTCCTTGGCTTTAGTTTCAACCCCTTTGTTATCATTTCCATTATTCTTCTTGGATGTTTCAGGGGCTTTCTTTTCTCAAGTTCTAGGGTGGCATGCCATGAGGCTGATGATTTCATTTTCAACTTCCACCGCTTCATCGATAACACCTTGTAAGGTTTGCACATTACTCCTTTTAACCCATATTGTTGTAGGGAGAGGGAGAGCAGAGACATAGAACTCCATGAGCACTTCCTCAGTAGGTCTAGCAGTGGCTAGGATTCTATTGAATAAGGTGTTTAATCAGATATTAAAATCCTTAAACTTCTCCTTTGTTTCCATTTTCAAACGGGACAATTCTAAAACTAAGGCCGCAAGTGTTTTGTCATCACCAAATTTGTCTGAAAAGGTTTGTTGAAAAGCGTTCCAAGAGGTAATCGACCATATCCTCAGACTGAAATACCATGTGGAGGCTACACTAGTCAAAGTAAAAGAAAATAGGCGACACACCACATCTTCATCAGTGACCCCCAATCTGCGCAAGGCTAGCAAGAAAGATCGAATATGGTTATCAACAGTATCTCCCCACTCAGGGTCGAAATTGGGTAACACTCTTTCTATATTTTAGGGTAAGGGGTGTGTTGGGTTGTGTTATATTCTTTCCACGACTAGCCCACGTAGTTAACCGGGGGGTTAGAGGTGGGGCAGAGGCCCCGTTCGTTGCACCGATTGTGTAGTTGGGGGGGGTCACAGGGGGTTTGAGGTGTACCCGTAACCCCACTTTATGGGGTCTGGGACAACACCCCAGAAAATTTTGGTTTTGGACCCTATGTTAGGTTGGGTGGACCCACTTATGGTTTTGTGCATGATTTTCGCACATGTTTTTTGGACGCGATGGTTTTCGGTCCATGGTATTGGATGCTTCGGCATGTATAAATATGTATTAAACATTGAAAGGAACATAAAGAAAAATAAAGTTGGTAGTCCTGGTTTTAGGATCCATGGGAAATCTCTATGTATATGTGTTTTATATGTTATGCTCTTACATTGTTTCTTTTATGTGTTTTAGAATTCGTATGCAGGTAATTTCTGTACAGGGTTAAAACATACATTTGGTATTCGAGCAGTTTTGGCTTCAAGGGGACGCCTTTGTTGCTGAGGGGTTTCGCTCAGGTGTGTGGTAGACCTTGTTCAGTGGGAGATTTGCGAGATTGATTGTAGTGGTGAAAGAAGATGGCAAGCAGTGGAAAGATAGAGATCGAGAAATTTAATGGTTAGAGTTTTGAGTTGTGGAAACTCAATATGGAGGAGCTGTTGGTGGATAAAGATCGATGGATCGTGGTAGATCTGGGTACTAAACCAACGGGAGTGTCCAATGAAGAATGGAAGAAGTTGGATCGAAAGGCAAAGAGCACAATACGATTGTGTGTCTCAGATTCAGTATTGCCGAATGTATCAGGGGAAGCTATGGCGAAGGCTTTGTGGGACAAGTTAGGGACTTTGTACCAATCTAGGTCTCTGGTGAATAAACTATTCCTTTAGAGAAAGCTATATAATCTGAGGATGAAAGATGGAGACTCGATGACAGAGCATATGAACGCATTTAATATTGTGGTAAGTCAGTTAGCATATGTTGATATTAAAATTTCAGATGAAGATAAGTGCATCAGTTTGTTGTGTTCTCTACCAGATTCATGGGATAGTTTGGTTATTGCAATAGGTAGCAATGTAGCTTCCTTGCATTTTGATGAAATAGTCTCATCCTTGCTAATGAAGGAGATGAGATGGAAAAATAAGTCATTGTGTCAGAGATCTAAATGTCCAGGAAAACCTGTAAAGGTCGCGTGATAGAAATGTGGAAAGGAAGGGCACTACAAAAGGGACTGTCATGAGGCATGGTTGATTGACTCAGGTGCACCCTTTCACTTCACTTCCCATAGAGAGTGGTTCTACGAGTATGAGAAATATGATGGTGGTGATGTCTTCTTAGGGGATGATAGGAAGGCTAGAATCATTGGTCACGTAAAAGTAAAGTTGAAGTTGCAAGGTGGAAGGGTTAGAACACTTCCAGGTGTTCTACATATTCGTCCGTTGGCCAGAAATCTGATTTTTGTAAGCAAGCTAGATGATGTAGGTGTAAAATAGTGTTCGGGAAGGATACCTACAAACTGGTTCAGGGAGCACTGGTATTGATGCGGGGAGTTCAAATTGGAACTCTGTACAAGCTGCAAGGTATCACTGTTATTGATGGGTGCAACAATTCTGTGGTTCTTGAAAGTGGAGCAAAAAATCTAGAGAGAAGACCATGTTATGGTATCAAAGTTTTGGACATATTGGAGAGAAGGGCCTTTGAATACCTCATGGTAAAGGTATGGTAGAAGGTATGAGTAATAGCTCTCTGGATTTTTATTTCTATGAAAATTATCTATATCTGAAGCAGAATTGGGTGAGTTTCCCTTGTGGTAGTAAGAGGGCGAAACATATATTAGAACTTGTGCATAGTGATGTGTTTGGACCTGTGAAGGTTCCCTCACTGGGTAAGTCTGTGTACTATGTATCATTTATAGATCACTTCTCAAGGAATACATGGATATATTTCCTTAAGAATAAATCTAAAGCCTTTGACAAGTTTAAATAATTTAAGACTCTCATGGAAAATTAGACAGAGAAGAAGATAAAGGTGCTAAAGATAGATAATGGTGGACAGTTTTGTAGCAAGGAATTTGAAGAATTCTGTAAGAAGTGTGGTATAGCATGACAGAAGACTACTCCATACACACCTCAACAAAATGGAGTTGTAGAAAGATTGAATAAGATGTTGATGGAAAGGGCAAGAAGGATGCTCAGTGGTACCGGGTTAGGACAAGAATTCTGGGCAGAGGCGGTTGATACTGCATGTTACCTGCTCAACAGGTCACTTTCATCAGCATTGGAGGATAAGACTCCACAACAGGTATGGAATGATAAGAAACCCTCTCTTTCACATCTGAGGGTATTTGGATGTGATGCATATCTACATGTTCCAAAGGAGAAACAAACCAAGTTGGATAGTAAATCTGAAAAGTGCATCTTTAATGGGTATAAGGATGGTTTAAAGGGTTATAAGCTTTGGAACCCAGTCACACGGAAGGTTGTGTATAGCCTAGATGTGGTGTTCAGAGAGGTAAAAGATGTTATTAAACATGAAGTCCAACCAAAGGAACCTGAGAAGATAGAGTTTGAGCTTAAGGAAGAAGATTAAGGCTCTACAGTAGAGGAGGAATTAGATGATGAAGAGCCACAAACTCCGGGTGTAAGAAGATCAGTTCGAGAAAGAAGGTAGCCAGAAAGGTATAGTCCATCTGCTTTCTGTTCAAATTTTTCTTTATCTATTATTGACGACGATCCCAGAATTGTGAAGGAAGCAATAGATTCAAAGGATGGCAAACTCTGGAAAGAGGCCATGGTTGATGAAATGGCATGTTTGCACAAAAATGAGGCTTGGGATCTAGTGGAGTTGCTGGCTGGAAGGAAACCCATTGGCAGCAAATGGGTGTTCAAGAAGAAGACAAATACAGAAGGAAAGGTGGAGAAATACAAAGCTCGGTTGGTAGCAAAAGGTTATTCCCAATTGCTGGGAATTGATTTTGGTGATATTTTTTCCCCTATTTCCAAGGTAACTTCTATTAGATTACTTTTATCTGTTGTTACTGCTTTTGATTTTGAGGTAGAACAGATGGATGTGAAGACATCATTTCTTCATGGGGATCTGGAAGAGGAAATATACATGAAGCAACCTGAAGGCTTTGCGGTGAAGGGTAAGAAAGAACTGGTATGCAAGTTAAAGAAGTCTCTATATGGGTTAAAACAGTCACCAAGGATGTGTTATCAAAAATTTGATAAATTTATATGGGACCTGGTTTCACCAGAAGCAGAGCAGATGACTGTGTGTATTTTAAATTAATTGGTGACTGTGTTATTTATCTGGTCTGCTACGTGGATGATATGTTGCTGATTGGAAATGACAAAGAAATTATCCAGGATTTGAAGACCCAATTGTCCTCCAAATTCGACATGAAAGATATTGGTGCTGCAAACTATATTTTGGGCATGGAAATTAAAAGAGATCAGGCAAAGAGGAAGCTCTAGTTAAACCAAAGGAAGCATGTCGAGACAATATTGCAGAGATCTAATATGCAAGATAGCAAACCAGTGAAGGTTCCTATTCTTGTAGGTGTGAGGTTATCTACTAAACAGTGTCCCAAGACATAAGAAGAGGAAGAGGACATGTCCCGTGTTCCATATTCAAGTGCAGTCGGTAGCTTGATGTATGCAATGGTCTATACTAGACTAGACATTGCACATGCAGTAGGAGTATTGAGCAGGTTTATGTCAAAACCAGGGAAGGAGCACTAGACAACAGTGAAGTAGGTTTTCAGGTATTTGTGTGGCACTAGTGATTATGGTTTGTTCTACCAAGGAAGATCAAGATTTGACAGAATGTTGGATCTTCATGGCTTTGTTGATTCAGACTGGGCTGGAGATCTGGATTAGAGAAGATCTACAAGTGGGTATGTGTTTAACCTATTTGGACGTGTAGTCAATTGGATGAGTAGGAAACAATTTTTAGTGGCACTATCAACTACAGAGGCAGACTACATGGCAGCCACTCATGCAATCAAGGAAGTAGTTTGGTTGCAGAGATTGTGTTCAAGTATGGGTTTAGTACAGGGGGCTATAAGGATAGACCGTGACAGCCAAAGTGCAACTATCTTGGCAAATAACCCTGCATATCATTCCAAGACAAAGCACATTGATGTTCAATATCAGTTTGTGAGGGATATGATAGAAGACAAAAAGGTGTTGCTCGTAAAGGTGGACACTTCGACGAATACTACAGATGCATTGACAAAATCTGTGAGCTCTGAGAAGTTCTCTTGGCGTAGAGAGACAATGGGCATTTCAGGGTTGGAAAAATGACTAATCTCTGTTGTGGCCCCCTGTGGAAATAAAACAAGAAGTGGGAGAATGTTGGGTTGTGTTATATTCTTTCCATGACTAGCCCACGTAGTTAACCGGGGGGTTAGAGGGGGGGTGGAGGCCCCGTTTGTTGCGTTGATTGTGTAATTTGGGGGGGGGGGGTTCACAGGGGGTTTGAGGTGTACTCGTAACCCTATTTTATGGGGTTTGGGGCACTTTTGGTTTTGGACCCTATGTTAGGTTGGGTGGACCCACCTATGGTTTTGTGCATGATTTTCGCACATGTTTTTTGGATGCAATGGTTTTCGGTCCATGGTATTGGACATGATGGTTTTTGGTCCATGGTATTGGATGCTTTAGCATGTATAAATATGTATTATAACATTGAAAGGAACATAAAGAAAATCAAGCTGGTAGTCCCGGTTTTGGGATCCAGTGGAAATCTCTGTGTATATGTGTTTTATGTGTTATGCTCTCGCATTGTTGATTTTCTGTGTTTTAGAATTCGTATGCATGTAATTTCTGTACGGGGTTAAAGCCTACAGGGTGCTATTGCCTGGGTACCGCTACAGGATCCTATCCAAGCTAGGGAGGGAGTCCTCCTAGAGGAGACAGGTGTTGATTCCCACCTAGAGGAGGAGGTAGAGGTTGATTCCCACCCTGAGGAGGAACATTGGCCATATTATGGATAGTATCATTTTGGTTGGAGACTTCTTCATTAGGATTCTCAAAATCAAGCGAGGAGTTGCCTCTAGAAGTGGAATCCTCAGGAATTTCTTCCCAAGGGGTGTCGATACTTTGCAAGGATTCTAGCACAATATCTTCGAGAGAAGTTGTTGCAGGTGTATCTTCGCTCAGGGTACATATCCTCGGCTTTCTCTTAGTTGTCAGAGGTAAAGATTGAAAGATGGGAAGCTGAGAGAGGGAATGAGCATAAGCTCAAGTAAGTATTCTGACTCGTTGTTCCTGAGTGACAGGATACTCCCATAGTCTTTTTTCCTTGGGTGACCTAGAAACAAGACTTAAAGGGGTCTCTATTTCTTCAAAATGAGGCTCTTTCAAATGTGGGGCAGGATCCCTCCGATCTTTACCATCCATACATTAATCCTTTTGAACCTAGGCATAACACTTATAGATGAAATCTTGAAAAGTTGGAGAGGATGGTTCAGGCCCTCCTTCTAGTGCCAATTTGTTGACATGGTAAATGTGTCATATGCCAACAAGGGGGACGAACCTAATTGCAAGCCCCAATTAGACTGGCTAGCGATAAGCGATTAACTCTGGACCTAGTATATCATATTATACGCTTCATAAGATCAGCTGGTCCACCACATCATTGTGCACCTTATGGTCAAGCCTTGGGACCTCGCCGATTGTGATATGCGAAATGCTCTGGACTCGAAGATATATGTATTTTGGTTGATAAGGTTGTTGGGTTTGGAGGGTAGCGGTACGCCATGTATGCATATGCCTTGGACAAGGGGAACTAACCCAATCCATGACTCATTCACCTCCTCACAAAGATAGCTAGAAGAAAGTTCTAGATTCTCTTCCTATGGATCATCTTCATGGATGTTTTGTTGCTCTTCTATCCTTTGAGATAAAGATTCATCCCTAGTGAGCATTCTAAATTGAGGACAAGAACATGAGAATAGTTTTGTGGTGGCATACCCTCCTTCTCTAAATGATTTCTTTAACTTTATTTTTTTAGATCTTGTCTTACAAATGGATTTTGTAGTTATTTGTTATTTTATTTTTTGTTGTTGATGGTTTTGTTTTGGGAATCTACTTTTAGGATCTCTATTTCTAGGCATAAAGAAACATAACTAAGAGAAATGTATCTTAACTAAATATTTTTATCAAATTTTTAGTGTTTTTGTTTATCTTATATTTGACAATGCTGATAATTACCTCCCAGGCAATAGCACCAAAATGTTGAGCTAATTTATTAACATAAATTAACACAAGTATTTAATTATCAATTTGTGTTTGCAAAACTTGGAGGAAAGTCCACAATGTATGGATATTAGATGTAGCCAAGCTTAGAAGATACAATTTGAAGAGTTAAGGAAGTACATATTACAAATATAAACCTATTTTAACGATTTCTAATTCACTTATGTAATATGTGAGGGATGAGGCTCCTAACTTAGGAGAACCAAGTTGTCCTTCCCTACAATACTACTTTCATGAAGATAAATCCAAATCACTAATTAAAAATGGTTTATGATGTAGAAGATGTAAAAGAAGGGGATCCTAACTAAGGAGAACCAGATTATTCTTCTTCAGAATTCTACTCTATCATAATCACCATTGCTTCAAACCAGAAATGCATAAATAACTTCAAATAAGAAAAGGAGAATGAAATTCAGTTTTAGTTCAAGATCAAATAGAAGGGGAACTTAACTTAAATTCCTGTGTGTCCCTTCATATGTAGATTATAATTAAACCAATATCCATTCAAAAATCATCACACATTAATTCAAATAAGCAAATCTGAAACAAAACAAGTAAACAAATCTAAAGCAACTAGTTCATGAAAATTAAGCTAGTTTAACAATGAAATGTACTTAGCTTGGAGTGGGGCCATCCACCCTTGCCTTGCACACTTGAGGCTGCTATCAAATGTTGAAACTTCAAGCACTCATCTACATGCAAAATGAAAGTAGAACAATTTCTTCTAATTAATCTCCAATACTCAAATGTCTCTGCATAAAGTTATAAAAAAATTACATATATAAGCCTTCAAAGTTTTGGCTTAAATAGAAGATCATGAAACAAACTGATCTAAAGTCTCTCTAACAACTATATCTATTCATATCCATTTACCCAAGTCTAAGCCATCCAATCTATTGCTAGAAATATGGACAATCCCATGAAATCATAAAACTGCCCTATTTCCTATGGATTTTCTCGATGACTAGTCATGTTTGACCAGCCTTGACCGGGCATGATTTAGCTTGTTCTAACTGAACCAATTGGAATTAGTTCAATCCTAGTTCCAAAGCTTTCCAATCGTGTATCTAGCTCAAGCCCAAGTGTCCTGCAAATATGTCATCCACATAGCCATTATGGGAATTTTTGATTCTGTACAAAAATACTCTTAAAATTCAATTTTCATAAAAACTTCTCGAAATCTCAAAATTAAAATTAAATACCTAAATATGCATAAAATACATCAAAATGAGATGGATGTGATGGAAAATATAAGGATTAAGTAAGTTTACTTAAGAAAAAATGGACCAAAACTAAGGGCCAACAATATGTGACGGGGTTTTCAGACCCGAAATATATATATATATATATATATATATATATATATATATATATATATATATATATATATATATATATATATATATATATATATATATATATATATATATATATATATATATATATATATATATATTGTGGTTTATCACTCTATCAAGTCCGGAGCCTTATGGAATGTATTATGTCAACTATGATAAGCCCCCAAAATGGATTTATGTATGGCTTGTGAGGGATTTTCGTTACAAGGAGTTAGAACGAAATAAGGTGCGATAGAAGTGAGGACGGAGGTGATTATGCGAGTGAGTATAAAAGTGCCATGAATGCATATGAAAATTGAAAAGTTTGATGGAGGGAATGAATGAAGGGCTGAGTTGGGGCAAGAATTAACTATGCAGCAGAGATTTATCAAAGGTGGGTCTTGACCATTATGAATTAAAGATTTGACTTGGCTACGAGTTAAAGTCTCTCGGATAAAATGGATCATTTGGAGAGGTGGATGATCAAACTTCTGGGGAACCCATGAAAAATTGTTGTCATGACCTGTTTCAATAGGGTGGTGGTTGTGGCCACAACAAGATGAAAATATAACTATGTTGTAAAGGAATAAAGAAGTTATGCTAAATATAAATAATTTAATGAAATCCATTATAGTTGGTTGTGTGGCATTGTTAACAAGATTGTGGGTGTTATTAAATGGCCATGATAGGTGTTGATTGCACTATGTCAAACTTGGGAAGAGATGATTGTGTTTTCCAAGGTTGCAATGGGAAGGTAGTTGGACAAGCACACCTTATTTAAGGTGCTCAAGGATGACTCATTAGAGAATGAGTTGGTTTATGATCCATGATGAAAACGATTGATAATTATGTAAGAATGTAGGTGTGTAGCGATTTTAAGAATGGTAGGAAAACATAGGAAGAGGATGTATAACAATAATTAAAATGCAAGTGAATAACATAAGGAGAGACAAATTAAGTAGTGATATAGGCTAGGTCAAGGTATGGATCAAGAAACCTAGAGATATAAGGAGAGAGTGGTTGTATGGATGAAAAAACGGAGATGGAGACTACAATTTGATTAACATTGAAGGACCCAATGTGTCATGAGAGCCTTAGTGACATGATAGCATTGGTGTTGTCTCAACACCCTAAGGATTTTCAGTCCAAGTTATTAAATCCTACCATTGGGAGATGCATTCCACAAGTAAGTTGCAAGACCTTTTTTTAGGCATCCATGTTGTGTAGGAGCAGGTGATGAATCAAGTTGTGGAATGAACTAGTTCGACAAGTATGAGGATGGTAGGTTGACTTGTATGCTAACTTAGGGTTAGATGTTGTAAGAAAATAAGGCTTTGATCAATCATATATCTAATTTAGTGGTGCATGATGTTATGAAGTTATGGAAATGACCACTTATACAAGTACTAGGGTGGCAGGTGTACGAGTATCCTTGCTTGATGGGGATAATATGAGAATGTGAGATGGTTGATTAATCATGTATATGAAAATGTGTCCTAGATAACTCACAGATACAACATCTAGTTACACATGTACTCCATTAGATTGTAACCTTCTTATATGGAATTCAAACGAGTAATTAAGGCTATTTTAATCTAACATAATAAACTTTAATGGGGGGATTTTTAACTTAGTTTAGGAAAAATTGACTTGGTCAATTTACCAAAAATGTTGAAGCTCCAAGTTTATGAGAACTAATGATATTTAAATTGGTATTCATCTCTAATGTAGCATATTTAAAGGTGAAAGGACCATGTTAATTGGTCCTCCTAGGAATTGGGATCACAAAAAATAGCACCACTTCTCTAGAATTCATGACCCTAACAATCATAACTTTATTATTATTACTATTGTTATGAATTATAAAACAATTATTTCGAAAATTCTCTTCTCATATCCTAAGAAGCCCCAAATAATTATAGAATATTTCCTAGTGTTTATTATATTTATTATGGTCTGATAGAAAAGGTCCAGGATTTCCTTCAATGCACAGAGGTGTGAGTAGAGACCATCAGGGAAAATCAGGATCATCCACAAAGAGGATATTTTTTAGGGAATAATGGGGGCTAATGTACATCCCCTTAAAATTAGAGGACATTTAAACCTAAAAGTGGCCTCCTAAGCAAAAACCATGAAATTAATCGTGTGAACAATTTTATAATACTATTTTTCTTTTACCTATGTTTGACAATACACACACACACACACACACAGACACACATATATTTGTAGGTAAGCACCCATGGGGGATTTGAACCAGTGACCTATCGCAAGGAGTGCCTTAACAATACATCCATTCACCATCAATCTAAAGCCCCATGGGCTATGCTCGACAATATTGATTAGCACGAGATTTAATAGAAATATTTAATATACTTGTTACACAAAATATTGTCACCATGACTTTCTGCAGTCAGTGTGAGTCTATCACCACTCATACTGTCCTCCTTTGCAAGTCTCAAACCTCAGATCTTCATGTCAATCTTTAAAAATGAGAGAAAGTCTTTGAAAATCTATAAAACTCTGGTTCCACACTTTCTCTTACCATTACCTACGGTCCCGCACCCCTTGGTCATGTTACTTGCGGACCTGCCAGCTCTGTCTCTAACGAAGTGGGTGCGGACCCCTGTGAAAGTCAAAAAGGCACAAGTTTATTCTTAAAAACTCACTTTCGGTTAATTCTGGACGCTTCTAGAAGGAATCTTGACGTGGTTGGTTCGCTCCTAGGTGGTTCACACATCCGATAACTAAAGGAGCTAACCCCTTGATGAGAGGAGCTTATCCCTTTGAAGGAGGACTCTATCCCTTTGAAGGTGGACCTAGTAACTTCCGTTGCTAGGGAAGTTAAAAGTTGAACATTTTTTAGGGTAAATGCTATTGGAATTGAGACTTCCTAGTTAAGCTTGAGAGGAGAGATTACATAGCTTTTGGCTTTTTGGGAAGAGAGTGAAACTTGTCAAAGTAGAGGAGATTCTTGCTGGACCCTGGGAGGAGCTTGTATAGCATCAAGGCACGAAGGTTGTAAAGTTCTTATTTGATTAAATTTAATACAATCAGATTCATTTTTCTCAATAAATTGTCTTCTATGGTTTATTTCATGAATTCCTTGATCATCATGATAAATATGGTTTATTATATTGGCTTTTCAGGTGTTATTTGATATGTGTGCCTGTTCATGTTTGCAGATTCTTTACAAAGTAGCTCATTTGGACAAATGGAGCATGGCTTCCACAAACTAGCATTGGACCCGAGGTAGGCGTAAAACACCTAGTAACCTTTATTTGTAAATCGCATATTTAGAGAAAGATAGAATTTGTTTGGTTTGCTTGTCACTCGATATCATTGGATACTAGGGAGATCGGTCTTGTCCGCAAGAATGATTCATCCACCCGACAAAATGGCGACTCCACTGGGGACTTGAATTTTTGGTTTTTGCCTTTTCTTTTACATTGACTTGAGAAACTATTTCTCTGTTTCTGGTTTGTGCTTGCTATGTGGGATTGGGTAGGTTTTTAGATTTTGAATTATTTTTTGTTTTTCACGCTTTTGGAAGAGGACCGCACCCTCTGTTTGTAACACAGTGTGGAATCCCCGCACGTTTGTTTTGCACACAGAGTGGTACCGCACCTGGTTATACTGGGAGCTTGCGGACCCTGTCAAAATTTTGAAAAACTTTAAATATTTTCATTCAGTTAAGCCTAGGACTTGTTTATGTGTTTTAGCCTCTGCCCAGATCTGCACATGTCTTATCAGAAACTTTTCGTAGGTTAATTCCATTGGCATTTAGGTTTTAGGTGAATTTCTAGAAGCTTTGTGTGTCTGGCTTGATTTTAGTTTGGTATTTGTAGTAACTCAGATCTTAGAAGCCTCAGAAACCTCAGATCACCCTGGTTTTTGCTGGTCTTCTTATGAGTCTGACCGATTTGTAAAATCTGCCTTTGTTGAGGAATACATCTCATTTTTCTCTTTGCGAACCTTTGAAAGAACTTGTTTTGAAAGTTTTGGATTTCATTTTTAAAAATGAAAACAAAAGCTGGTTGTTTTTTGATTAATTTGTGATTCTGGACAAATTAGTCCTTAGTTTGCTCATAACTAAGTAAAACATCCTTGAAAAGAAATCTTGTAAGCTTTTACTTCAATTAGGTTTCTAGAATTTATAGATCTCAAGATTAGATTTTTCAATAGTTTTGAGTGTTTTATAAAAATTAAAAAAATCTCTTTTGAAAAAATTTGTTTTTGTAGTATTTGAGTGTTTGTAAAGAAAGGGAAATTTTTCGTGAGCATAACTAGTTGTCTCATTTTTGAGTTCATTGGAAAAGACAAAAAGTTCTTCTTTTTATTTGTTTGTTAGGGAATGATTTGTTTTCAAGCATTTGCATTCTCAACTCTTTCTTTAGCTAGAAATTCATTGAAGAAAAGGATTGTTTTTCATCTTAAGTGCATTTTTAGTGTTTCGGATTCGAGTCTTCACACCATAAAGTTTCATCTCCGCACCTTTTGACTTAAGAAAAAACCAATAAAAATAACACTTAAAGTAAAATCTATCTAGTAATATTTTTATTTCTAGGTCTTTTTATCACCAACATAGCTTAGGCTAGTATCTTGGAGTAGGAAGTAATTAACTCTCCAAGATAGTAAAACAAACAAGTAGTTGTATCTTGCGGTAGGAGATAAATTCCAATTGTTACATCTATGCTCTAGGAAGCTCCTCTTAAAGGAGTCAAGAACAAGGTCATATCCGAACCAGTGGGGTAATCAATCCTTCCTCATTGGGAATGATAGCAGATATACACGTATTAAAAATGGTAAACCTCAGATTAACCATTATCGAGGAGCCTGGGGTCACTTGTTGGTAAACCTTGGATTATGTCAAGGAGCCTTCAAGGGGATTGAGCTTGCTACTCTGCCCTTGCGTGTGTATCGGATCACAGACTGTTCCCCCAGGTATATTTGTTTCCGTTGGTAACCATAGTGACCATAATCTATAGGATTCTTTCCTAAGGTGATGGTGGAGGGAAGATCCCACTATACCTGGAGTAGACGTCGGCTAGACTCACTTGGATTTTCTCGGGGTTTCTCTTCACTTGAGACAGTTTAGTGGAGAAACTTGTGGTAGTCTATTCATTAAGCAGGTTGTCAGGGTAACTGTTCCAACCACCATTTCTGTATTAAATTCTGCAACGTTGGATTTCATCACCAACTAGTGTTTTCGGTACAGAAAGTTACTATTTGTGTGTGGTTTGAACTCCTAGATTCTTTAGGCGTGTGATTCAAAATTGTTTGCTTCTTTAGAGACTTTAGGTGGTTTTCATGGAGATTTTTCTTTGTTTGCATGTGAGGTAATTAAAATATTTAATTGTGGTTGAATTACCGAGGAAGTCCCGTAGAATTTGGGGCCAACCTCCTGAGTTTTCACCAAGCCAGCTTGAAGGGTTATGAGCCCTTGTAACTCCTAGTGACAGTAGAGTTGGGTCACCTGAAAAAGGAGAGTCTTCTTTAGTTGTACATCCTGATTATCAAGTGCAAGCACCAGAGTATATTATTGAACGTGTTTCATTTTCCAAAGTTATTGGTAGTTTTTCTTCTACTAGTGAATTAGCCAAGGAACCTGAAATATCTGAACCTGAAACTGAACCTGCTGCTACTCCATCATCAGGATTTGCCTCTCCAAATTCCAGTGGTCGTGGTTCACCCAGGGTAGAAAGAGTCATTACCCAAAATCTTCCTTCAGGACTTATTGCTATTGAAGAACTTGTTACTCTGGAAGAAGGTATACCTATCCCTAAAAATCAACCAGCTATAGAACTTAGGGAGCATGAATCAATCTTTTACAGTCCACCTAGAAGGGACGCTTGGTATCTTTCATTGACCATTTTTTTGGAAAACCCAGGGCTAATTTTTTCACCACCTCGCATTCCTTTTCATCCAACACCTAGAGGTTATTATCCTCCTTTGAATATGTCGAGACAGTCATCCATGTTTTCTCAATCTCCAGAAACATTTTTATATGGCGGTCCTTCTGTTCCCTCTGGGTATCAGTCACTTACTTGTACTTTTTCAGGAGCACCTCCTCAACCTGTTGAACAAGGGTTACTAACCGGTAATAATGGAACTAAACCGTTGAGTGTAGAAGATATTCTTGTGATGTTAGGTACCATTCCAAACCCGCAATCTCAAGGTGGCTAGTTACCACCTGGGGGGCATTCTCAAGGTCCTCAATTATCACCTGCGGGGCAACCTCAAGGTACCCAATTACTGCATGGGGGGCAACCTCAAGGACAGTACATACCTTCGGGACAGTACATTCCTCGAGGTCAACCCCAGACTCAGTATGTACCTCAAGGTCAGCCCCAGTATCAATATGTACCTCAAGGTCAACCCCATTATCAGTACGGGCCTCAAGGTTATCAACCTCAAGGTCAGTACCCAACCCAAGGTTTCCAACCACCTTCAGGTCAGTCATTTGTCCAAGGAACTGGAAATGTACCTTTGAATTATCAACCCTACCCTCAACCCGGTTATGGTCCTCAATATGCTCAACCTTCTATGGGTCCATACCGCGGAATGAACTTAGTGTGGGATCCATCTCAGTCTCAACAGATCTTACAACCGAATGTGCAGTTGTCATCTCAATCTGGACAACCCTTGGTTTCTGGTTCAACCCAGCAACCTGTGTAGCCTACTATTCAAACTTCTGCACCTTCTGTAGTTTCTCAGCCTAGGCCTAGTTCGCCTTGAACTCTGCCTCAAACAACTACTGCAACTTCTGCAACATCTATTCCATCTACCCCACCTACTTCTGGAGTATCGACAGCTCTGGTTTCTACTGTTCCTGAATCAATTCCTCAAGCATCTTTACCTCAGTCTGGACCTACAATTCATACTTCGGTTCAAATGCCTGTAGGACAACCTAGTCCAAGTACGGTTGTCACAAGTCAACCGCAATTTACTTATCAACTGTACCAGGGACAGTACCAATTTGGTGCTCCTATGCAGAACCCAGTCTATTAGTATCAACCGTACCCTGGATATACTTATCAGCAACCTCAACAACCCCAGTACGGTTTGGTTAATCCTAGTTTTCCGGGAGGATATAATATCCCAAATGCAATTCCAATTCCAAGTTATCCTGGATATCCTCCTCCTGGGGCTGGTCTTATGACCCAGAGTTTTCGTGACCCTAACCGTCAGTTACCGTTCATTGCAACTTTGGACTTGCCTGATTTGTAGCGCTTTACGAACGATCCGATCAATTATCTTCCGTTTTGGCCGCCGATGCCGAATAAGTTGCCTAGTGATATTCCTAAGTTTGAAGGTAAATCAAGAGAGGATCCGTCGAACCATGTGATGACTTATCACCTCTGGTGTGCATCTAACTCCATTTCAGATGATCCAATTCATTTACAGCTTTTTCAACGCATTCTAATTGGTCTTGCGGCCAAGTGGTCCATTGAGTTACTACGAGCCACTTTTTATAAATTTAGTCAGTTAGCTACTTCGTTTTTAACTCATTTTCAGTTGCCTGTCAGATATGAAAATGGCACAGAATTATTAACTTCATTAAAACAATCAATGTCCACTTACATTTTAGATCACATTCATGAATGGAGACGTCGATGGCGTTTAGTGAAAGTTTTTATTTCGGATCAGTTCTTAGCAGAATGGTTTGTTAAATCTTTATTACCGAAAATCACTGAGGATGTAGCTAAGGCAGGAGTCGTTACTGAAGAGCAAGTAATTGCTCAAGCTCAATACCTTGACATCGTTTATACCCAGTAGAGTACGTTACACGAGAAAATCCCCGATCTTCCTAAACAAAATCAAATAACTGCAACTCCTTCAGGGTCTCGTGCCACTGATGGTATGATTGGTACAGTTAATACCAAAAGTAAGAAGAAATCTTCTAAGAATTCTTCTCCTATCATAACTTTACCAGATTCCCTGACAGGAGATTCTTCCGCGGAAATTTCCACCAATATTCATGTTGTAGAGTCATCTGCAACCAACTCAAAATAAAATAGAAAGGGAAGAAGAAAAATAAAACAGAGAAAAATTCGAAAGAGAAACCAGAAAAAATAGAATCTACTGATGAGAAACATAAACCTCGTTATCCTTGTCTCATTTTTGATGAAGAACATTTTACAAGAGACTCCCCTCATCGTGCTAAGGTTACGAAAATCATCAAAGTTTCTCAAAAGCCTGCTGTTTTGAAGGATCCTTTTCCTAGTCAAGACAGTGAGATGATAGGTTCTTCGTCAAATGCCTCAGAAGAACCCATAATGATGATGTC
Organism: Pinus tabuliformis; assembly: GCA_031772625.1. Taxonomy (NCBI): domain Eukaryota; kingdom Viridiplantae; phylum Streptophyta; class Pinopsida; order Pinales; family Pinaceae; genus Pinus; species Pinus tabuliformis. The sequence goes on along the minus strand of CM062820.1, from coordinate 1,005,007,174 downwards.
CCATGTTAGGATTGTGACACGATCGCAAGATTATGGAAGTAAAAGTCCTGTTGGTGGTAAGAAAGCAGAATCTTCTAATTCGAACCCATCAACTACAACTCCCGGTTCCGATCCACTACAGATCGAGAAACCTAACCCAGAAATAGTAATCAAACCACCCGCAAAGGGTATACTTTGAAAGTCAGCTTTCAATCCACATGTGAGAGCTGCTCAGAACTATAACATTGTTGAAGATTTCGCTATTTCGCCTTCAACAATGTCGGCTTTGGAGGTGCCGCAATCATGTCCAGCACAGCGTAAATTTCTATTGTCGGCTATAGGAGCTGTTGATATTCAGGACTCGAACCTTATAATTTTCAATCTAGAAAATAGTACATCTCGCTTACCTCATCAAATGGCTTTCTAGATTCCAGTATTAGTCAAAAACAGACCTTGCTATAGGACTGTGATTGATGAGGGAGCCTCAACGTGTATTATGTCGATCCAGTGTTGGAGATTGCTTGGTTCTCCTACACTCAATCAATCCCCCATGATTCTAAAGGCTTTTGATGGTCATGGGTTCCATCCTTTGGGCATTCTACAGGATTTACCTATAGGGGTTGAAGGAAAAATTGTTAATCTATATGTGGAGGTGGTTGATGCCCCTCTAGATTACAACCTTCTCTTGGGTTGTAGTTGGTCTTACGCTATGACTGTTGTTGTTTCATCGGTCTTTCGGCTTATAAAGTTTCCTCATAATGGAAAGATCATAACTATAGACCAACTAACTTACTTTTCATCCGACCCAGCCTCTTCTGAAAGTATCCAGCATGTCGACAAAACAACTATCCCTTATAAGGATGTTGGAGTAGGACTAGTTAAAGATTCTGGTTTACTAGGAACTTTTTCCTTTCCTCCTCCCAACATATCACCTTCTACTGCAACCATTCATATGATTTCATCATACACTATTGTTTATGATGATCCTTGGATCGTACCTTCCGAATCTGAGATAGATTCATTTGGTGATGCTATGCCTTTGAGTCCATATGAAATTGCGTATCAGGCCGTACAGTCATTTTTCGACCCTTATTCAACTGAAATTGACTTAATGAATGTAGTCCATGAAGAATCACTTTCAACATCAAACTCAGATTCAACAACTTTTTCCAAATTTGTTCACACTAATGAGAAAGTTCGTGAAATCTTGTCTGTTGATGATTTACCATGGGAAGATCTTCATCATAGATCTTCATTTTTACCTGAGATTGATCACTTTGAAAATGATTTTTCATCTATTTTTACGACTGATTATGTCAAGGAACCTCAGAATCCATTGAAAAATCCTGATTCTGAATTAAATTTGGAAAAAAAAATTCTCAACCTATTCCTATTGACATTTCGGTTAAGCCTGGAATTGTTGAAAACATTCATATAGGTGCCTCTTGTAATGAAAATGAAATTCAAACATATAAGGCTCTATTTCAAGAATTTCGCGACGTGTTTGCCTGGTCATATGAGGAAATGCCAGGAATTGACCCAGCAATTGTTGTTCATGAAATCAAAACTTACCCGGATGCTAAACCCATCCGGTAACGTTTGCGTCAGATCCACCTGCAAAAATCTGCTGCTATTAAAGCAAAAGTTGAGAAATTACTTAAAGCAGGTTTCATTTATCTAATTCCATTAACGAATTGGGTATCGAATATTGTTCCTGTTAACAAAAGGCAAGGAACAATAAGAATATGTATCGATTATAGGGATATTAATCGAGCCTGTCCAAAAGACAATTACCCAACTCCCTATATCAATCAAATCATTGATGATTGTGCCGGCAGTGAAATATTCTCCTTCATGGATGGTTTTTCCGGATACAATCAAATAAATATTCTACCTGCTCATCAACCAAAAACAGCTTTCATTTGTCCATGGGGGACATTTGCTTATTGCAAATTACCTTTTTGGCTTAAGAACGCCGATGCAACTTTTCAAAGAGCCATGTCTTACGCGTTTCATAACATCAAGCACATTGTACAACCCTATCTCGATGATTTACCTGCTCATTCATTACATCGAGCTGATCATCTCATTCATTTACGAGCAATCTTTATGAGGTGTAGGCATTATCGAATTAGGTTGAATCCACATAAGTGTGTTTTCTGTATAGAAATAGGTCGGTTACTGGGATTTGTTGTTTCAAAAGCTGACATTCGTGTCAATCCCTCGAAGGTTGAAGCTATTGTCAAATTTTCTCCTCCTTTGAGTCTTTGCCAACTCCAAAGTTTGCAAGGGAAAGCAAACTTTTTACGTTGATTCATTCCTAACTACGCCGAGATAACAAAGGGTTTTACCCGGTTGTTGAAACAGAATACTCCATTCTTTTGGGATGAGATAGCTGACAAATATTTTGATGCACTAAAACACGCATTGACCCATGTATCGTTATTGCATCCTCCCAACTACAACCAGGACTACTTCTTATATCTCACCACCTCTCATTCCACCATTGGAATGGTGTTAGCTCAGGAAGATAAATTCGGTAGTGAACATGTGATTTATTACCTTAGTCGCACTTTGAATCCAACTGAGCTAAAATATTCACATGTGGAGAAATTGGCCCTGGCAGCTATTCAAGTTGTCCTACGTTTTCGTCATTACATTTTACTATGCAAAACTACTATAATTTCTGATTGCAACCCTATGATCTATATTTTGACCAAACAATTGCTAGGGGGCAAGTATTCCACACAGATTGTTATCCTGCAAGAATTTTATTTGGAGTTTTAGAAATCTAAGTCAAAGAAATCTTTAGTTTTTGCGGAGTTGATGTGTGACTTCCCACGTGCTGATACCGAAACTATGGCGGAAGAGCCCATTATGGACGAATCTTTTTTTCTAATCAGCACTCTTGATCCATGGTATGGGGATATCATAGTTTATCTCCAAACCCAATCCTTTCGGACTGAAATTTCAAGATCTCAGCATCGGAAAATATGATTCCAATCCCAACAATTCAAAATTATTGGAGATACACTTTATCGTCGTGGGGCAGACTCTATTTTCCGACATTGTTTAATTCATGAGGAAGCTGAAAGGGTTCTAAATGACTGTCACTCTGGAGCATGTGGCGGTCATATGTCTAGGTTTGCCAGAATCCAAAAGATATTGTGCGCTGGCTATTTCTGGCCGTCTTTGTTTAAAGATTGTATTAACGTGGTCAAAAATGCCACAACTGCCAAACTTTTGATCGAAAGATGCGCACTCCACCTGCTCCTCTCCACCCTATAATTGCCGTCGATCATTTTGCAAAATGGGGTATCAATTTTATTACATGTAACCCTCACTCAGCCGGGGGGCATGTGTATATCATCCTTGCGGTAGATTATTTTACCAAGTGGGCCGAGGCAATGCCTACATTTTTGGCAGACAGTAAAACTGCTGCGATTTTTGTTTTCAATCATATAATTGCTAGGTTCAGTGTTCCGAAAGCGATTATCACTTATCATGGGCGTTATTTTCGAAATATTATGATGACTGAACTAACAGACCAACTTGGCCTGCATCACGATAGTTCAACTCGATATTATCCACAGGCTAATGGTCTGGTTGAAGCCATCAACAAAGTTCTAGTCATCATGATCTGAAGAATCATTGGGATTCATAGGTCGAATTGGCATAACATGCTATTTTCAGCGCTTTGGGCGTATCGAACCTCAGTAAAAACATCAACTGGTTTCACTCCTTTCCAACTAGTTTAGGTTTGGAAGCTGTGTTACCCATTGAATGTGAAATCCCATCATTGCAAATGGCCATAGAATTACTTCCAGCCACTTCCGAAGAGGAAAAACGTTTGTTGTACTTGGCTTAGCTAGATGAGAATCGACGTGATTCTACACTAACAATCGAAGCTCATGCCAAACATATTAAAGCTCAGTATGATCGAAATGTTACACCTCGTAATTTTTCAGAAGGAGACCTAGTCTTACTGTACGATCAATCAAATAATAAATTAGGCGCTGGAAAATTCGTACCCATGTGGCATGGTCCTTATGTTGTTAAGTGAAAGCTGGCAAAAGGGGCCTATGAATTGGTAGACTTTGAAGGGGTCTCTTTAGGTAAGCCCAGAAATGGTCTTTATCTGAAGAGATATTATGCTTAAATTTGGGTGTGGAGATTTTAGTTAGGTTAGTTTTCTTTCTATCTGGTGTGTTTTAGATTAAAAAGTGTGCTTAGCTTAGAGAGTGTTTTTGTCATTATTCCTGCTTATCTTGATTTTACTCTTGATATTGCAGATGTCGACGTCTCTCCAAACATACATTGGTTTTGCTAATGGTGCTTGTCGTAATACATGGAACATTTCTTCCGCAGCTTGGGTTATCTATTCACCCTCTGATGAGTTGGTATCTATGCATGGGGTAAGCCTCGGTCAAATAACGAACAACATTCCAGAGTATAGTGCAGTGATTGAGTTATTACCTGAATCCATCTCATTTGGGATTCAGAGTTTGATTGTGAGGTTAGATTCTGAACTCGTTGTATTGCAGCTTAATAGAGTTTATGCCATTAGAAATCTAGTGTTATTGAGATTATTTTTGAGAGTTCGTCTCTTGGAACGTGAATTTGACTATATTGAATATCAGCATATTGCAAGATATTTAAATACATTAGCAAATGCAATTTCTTCTCGAATGTTAAGTAGACATTTGCAGTAATCAAGAAAGTAAATTTAAAAACATTCCATAACATCTTTTACAAGATAGTCGGTAATAGTGATATAGCATAGCATAGAAGTGTGTCAAATATACATCCTCTTCAATCATAGGTTGAAAAACACCTTATGATCGGCAAAAATGATAGTACAAAAAGAAAAAATGTCATATGAGTCTACAATAGGCGATCATCCTATCACTAGTGATGATCACGATAAGAAACCACTATACGGGCCACCCTACAAAGGAACCTCCTGAAAGGTCCTGGGACCCCAATCACATAGCACTGTAGCCTAAGAGGAATGTCATCTATGCTAGTCTCTGGAATGTCTATTTTCAAACGCTCTAGATGGTTTCCCAATTCAGCCAAGGTCTCTATAGATTCGTCCCATGGGGCTAGTGCTGCTACAGCTGGCTATTTCGTCTCATAGGTCTAGAGAGTGGGTGGTCGCCATGGACCTACATCTGCATTTGAAACTTTTTACTATCAATTTTTAGATGATTTAAAAACAAAAAAAAATTAATTAGAAAAGTTTGAAATGATTTTACTTGAGTCATCCCATTGCTCTCCTGGTGGAAGAGCTATGTCTGGGTCACCACGATAATCCATCCCAGCATAAGGAAAATCTTGAATAGTAAAAACTTGCTTCTCCAACCAATGAAAATACTCAGGAGGAAATCGAACAACTTCTGAACCCTCCGCAGGATGACGGGCCATAACTGCAACCCAACGCATCAGTTTGGGCTCTCGGGGAAGTCCAGCTCCAACGGAAAGATGTTGTGGGACCAACATTGGGACCCTCTCTAAACCAAAGCTCACAACTAAGAAACCATATCCAAAGTTTTTCAGTTTTCCATTCTTTGCTCTAGTCAATTGGCCTTTTACATTAGCTAACACAGCTTCGCATGAATTGAAGATGGTGCCCCGAAAGCAGTCTCCTGCCATCCGCGTTTGGGATTCAGTGTCCATATGTAGTCTTGTGCTTCCGTAGATCCTGGTGATAGTAAATGCAATCACTTTGAGTTCAGGACAGGAGATGGTTTTGATATCAATCCCTTTGTCCTTGGTTTGGTCGTTACAAAACTCTATTCGAAGGCTATCGACAGACTGGCCACCTGGCCTAGCCCCAAATAGAGTCAATTGTTCACCTCTCTTAGGCAAACCAGTCAAAAAGTAAATGTCTTTGGGCTCCATTTCTATCTGGTGGCCACCAATCAAGAAACACCGGTCCTATGCATTCAACCTGTCTACCAGCCACTGCAAAAAGTCCACCTTGGCCCTCATGTCAGGTATGGCCCAGAATTTGAATAAACTACATGCCTTTAATGCATCAATTGAAGGTTGATGATTGATCTTGGTGAGGTCCACATCCTCGTGCTCCCGTTCCCACCAGTCAAGCATGGTCTATACCCACATTCAAAGAAAAAGGCGGATTAGAATATCTTAAATCAAATTTTTTGGGTGGAATTTGAAAAATTTATGTTTGAAAACCTATGCCGCAGGGACCACACTCTCTAGGTTAGAGACAGTGCGTAGTTCTGTACTCTGCCTTAACAGCTGGTGTGGGCGCCTGACTTTTTTCCTTTTACGAAAAGGTCGGGGTTCGCAGGTTTCGCATGCTGCACCTGCGGACCCCCGCGCGCGGTCTTTTAACCTAAATATTTCCTAAAAATGAAAATACAACCCTAAAAAAAATTTCAAACAGATGAAATGCAAGAGTAAGATGATGTGGATTACCTGGAGGTGACGGTGTTCGATTCCAACGGACGGATTTTCCACAATCTTCACGAGAAATTTCTTACCAAAAGATCTCTTTTCTCACTCTGAAGTCAAATGGTAAAAATGAATTTACAAAAAGCCTTTTTATAAGCTTTTTTGAATAAATGAATTTTTAACTTGTTTATTTTTCACTTTAAACAGGTAACTTTTGAAGCATTTTTATTTATTTTAAACACGTATGAGTAATGTTTGAGATTTTGTGCAGGATAATGGATTTTTCAGGCAAAATTGATCATTTTTGACAAAAAACATTAGAGTCACCTTTAAGCTCTTTTCTGACTCCTAAAATATGAAAATATTGCTGAGTTTTTCTTTTTAAGCTCATTAAAACGGAATTAAAAAGACAGTCCACTTACAGCCTTTTTCTGACCGTAAAAACATGAAAAGATTACCGGATTTTTGTCATTTCAAATTCGATATTGGTTATAAAACAACGTGTCATTGATTGCTTTTTTACTTTTTCAGATCAGAGGCACTAATTATGAAAAGTACTTCTTGATCGTAATGGTCAAGTGGTTCTCTCAAGTATTATTTTATACTTTTTCGGGCTTGGGAGATACAAATTTACGAAAAAGGACAACCGTGGAGTTTTCTTAAGTTTTTTCAGACTCCCTAAAATTGAAAAACACCGAGTTTCTTTTATACTAGACTCGTTAAAATTTAACAGTAAAGGACTTGTTCAATTATAAACAGGAACGGACCACTCCTTCTTAGGGTTCGAATTTAAACTAAGTTTAACTCATCTGAAAGATGAGCTTATAATCAAGCAAATGTTATCCTCCTCAAGCTTGTCAAAAATAAAGAGGTACTTGCGAGAAATGGTGGGGGGAAAGAGAGAAAAATGAACCTATTTTTCATACTTTGTGTCTCAGAAAAACATTTAACCACTCTTGAACACGACACTTTTTGTTCACCTGGGTTGGGAAATCCTTTGCCTAACAATTAATCAAACCATATTTGAAAGTCTTCAGCCGGTTTTTGGGTATTAGCTTTGGGTCAATTGTCACCAAACCATCTGCAGTGTCGTTATGTGTTCAAGAGGTCAGTGAAAATAAACCATTCATCTGCAAAATATCTGTCATCCATCTTGACCATCCCTGAGTCAGTCCTTGCAACTATATTTCTTCAAACTTGATTTATGATTTTGTGTTGTGGGCTTGCCTACGACGGATCACTTTCTATCGACTTCAACTCATTATTTAGAAAGATGATCTAGAAATCGTCAGTACCTTGGGATCTGCATGTCTCAATGGCAGGTTTCTCGCCTTCGACAATAGGTTGCATCATTGACCTTCGATCAAAGGATTCCGTGACATGTTTGACATCAACACATCTATTCACATTTCATGGATTGTACTGAGTACTTTGAGAGCCATTGACATTAATGGTGGTTTCTCTCACACTTGTTAACAGTTTACATCATTGACTAGTAATCAAGTGGTTTCTACCATGTTCGACTTCAACACATTCATTCACATGGATAGAATCATACTATTTCGGGAAGTAGAAATCAAGACCCTGGATCTAGTTTCCACCATCCATGCTGCGAGGAATTTTGTATTCATTATACAGTGGACTATTCATAAACAGATGGTTGCATCCATATTGTGTCTACATGTGTCTATACTTATGATGTATTACAAGATCATTCCTATATCATAGCAGTTTAGTTAGTTTTCTAGTCAATTTTGATCTGAGTATGGGAATGCTTACCTCAACGATGATATGATCTCATATATATATTTTGCATTGAATGTTTTTACAGGTTCTAATCAGGCTCTCCAAAAGATGATCCTCGAAATGATAAAGTATTTCACTCTTCTTAGATGATAAATGAAATCCTCATCTATTACAGACTTCACACTTTAGGGGGAAATATCTTACACAAAATATTGTCACCATGACTTTTTGTACTTAGTGTGAGTCTATCACCACTCATACTGTCCTCCTTTGCAAGTCTCAAACCTCAGCTCTTCTGTCAAGCTTTAAAAATGAGAGAAAGTCTTTGAAAATCTATAAAACTCTGGTTCTGCACTTTCTCTTACCATTACCTGCGGTCCCGCACCCCTTGGTCATGTTACCTGCGGACCTGCTCGCTATGTCTCTAAAGGAGTGGGTGTGGACCCCTGTGAAAGTCAAAAAGGCGCAAGTTTATTCTTAAAAACTCACTTTGGGTTAGTTCACTCCTAGGTGGTTCATGCCTCCCATAACTAAAGGAGCTAACCCCTTGATGAGAGGAGCTTATCCCTTTGAAGGAGGACTCTATCCCTTTGAAGGTGGACCTAGTAACTTCCTTCCTTTGCACTATAAATTGAGGCATTGGGCTGGTTGCTAGGGAGGTTAAAAGATGGACATTTCTTAGGGTAAATGTTGTTGGAATTGAGACTTCCTAGTTAAGCTTGAGAGGAGAGATTACATACCTTTTGGCTTATTTGGGAAGAGAGTGAAACTTGTCAAAGTAGAGGAGATTCTTGCTAGACCCTGGGATGAGCTTGTACAGCGTCAAGGCACCAAGGTTGTAAAGTTCTTCTTTGATTAAAGTTAATACAATCAGATTCATTTTTCTTAATAAATTGTCTTCTATGGTTTATTTCATGAATTCCTTGAGATCATGATAAATATGGTTTATTATATTGGCTTTTCAGGTGTTATTTGATATGTGTGCCTATTCGTGTTTGTAGATTCTTTACAAAGGAGCTCATTTGGACAAACGGATCGTGGCTTCCACAAACTAGCACTGGACCCAAGGTAGGCCTAAAACACCTAGTAACCTTTATTTATAAATCGCATATTTAGAGAAAGATAGATTTGTTTGGCATGCTTGTCGCTAGATATCGTTAGATACTAGGGAGATCGGTCTTGTCCGCAAGAACGATTCATCTGCCCAACAATACTATATCCAATTTTTTAGATTTATTGAAATCTCTCTCTCTCTCTCTCTCTCTCTCTCTCTCTCTCTCTCTATATATATATATATATATATATATATATATATATATATATAGATATATTGTGTATTTAACAGTCTATATATATTTTGTATACTTCACTATTTTTTTAAATGACGATGTTTATTGACTCCATAATTTTTCCCGGAATATAATTTTTGGCTCGAATGTGGTAATTTATCCATTCTACAATATGCCTTTTAACTATTTAAATATTTTATATTTAACCTTAATTGTCTATATTTATATTTTATATTTATCTTTCTACATATATTTTATCATTTTAACTATTTTTTTGGTGTTTCTTTTGGCCATGGTTATTAATGTCAAATGTGCCAACATTTTTAATTTATATTTCTTCACTAATTTCAATCTTTACATTTCATCAATAAATTTTTTATATTCTAATTCTTATCAGTAAGGTATGTAAATAATATTAGTAAAATGTTTCATGAATATCCAAATTAATAGTAAAATATTTCACATATACCTAGTAATTATTTAAGACATGTACATATCTTAAAATTTAGAGAATTTTGATTGGTTAACATATCATGACATGAAAATTACATGAAAATTTCATGGCCACTTTTAGACAGAAACTTCTTCTAATTTGAAACATACCGCTTTGAAATTCTTTAGAAATGATCTTTCTTAAGCATTCTTCCACCAATAAGAAGAGGATGTTGGATAATGGATAGTCTATCTTGGCCCTCTCTCACCATAGAAGAAGTCAGAGGCCTCCCCATTAATTAAGATGGTGAAGGAAGATATGTTAATAAAATTCGTTAAGCAAGAGAAGAAAGAGTCAGAACCCCATATGGATGAATAAGAGTTTGTGGTATGATGAAATTGCCCTATCAAAGCTTTTTGATAACTCAAATTTGTAGATTAAATATTTTTGACAATTGGTATCTATTGAATGTAGACCTTACTAGGAAATTCCAATAGCTTGATGGATTTTCTTCTTCGATAAGAACCGAAGCTGTTCAAGGGAAATGTTTGTGGATAGGACCTCCTTTATTATGAAAGTAAATGTCTATGAGATTACTTTATAGCTAGATTTGCAGAAAGAAATGGCTTTGAATAAGTCAAATAAATCAATAGATAGAGATTTTGGGATGGAGGAAATGAAGGTGGCATTAGAAGTGAAAAAAATTAAGTAGTGGTCCCTTAGTTTTCAATAATAATGAGGATATCATCATGAATAAATCCATATATCTGGTGTAAAATTCATTTACATATCCATCCTAACTACCTCTTTACCTTCTTAAAGATGTGGAAAAATCCTTCAATATTTTGTATTGAAACCTCTAGCATAAGGGAATAATTTTCTCTTGATCAATGTGCTTGGATAAAAACCTTTCTATAGGGAATATATCCTCAACCATGGCTATATTTTCCTAGTGGAAGATATCTTTCAAAATTGATTAGCACTTTACAAGAATATATGAGAAAGAGGTAGCTAAGAAGCCCTCGGAGTTTTTGATTCTCCAAATTGAATTGATGGATTTTATATGGTTTGCCTCATGTTCAAAGAATTTTTTGTTTTCATCACCTTCTTTTATTTGAAGGGCATGAATCTTCATTTTCCATTCCCTCTCTCTATCTAAAGTGATTGTCTTTCTATTTTTCCAAGTACTGAAATTCGAACCTTGAAGTTCTCGGGAACTTTTTGAGAGGCTTGTAGTTCAAAAGTGGATTGAAGATTTGATTTGATGTCAATGAGGGATTTAGAATCATCCAACCTTTGTATGTTTTTCCAATTCAATAATGATACCCTTTGATCTTGTGATATTTCATTGGAACTGAATTTTAAGGGATTCCTAGATATATCGAGAGATGTGTGACCAATGTTTTTTTTTCAAGTCCAAAATTGAGGTTTTTTGGGCCAAGAAGGGTTATATTTAGTAGTATTGAGGGGCGTTATTAGAAAGAGATCCAATTCCAGAAATATTTCAGATTGATATGAGTCCATCCCCATCAAATTCCACTACTTAGTCTTAGGATTGGTATTTAGTAGGGCATCTACGATACAAAATTGGTCCCAATGTTTGCCAATTTTAGTTGATCCAGATCTTTTGTCTGTCCAACTAGGAAGATGTTTGGGGTCAAGGATGTCACAATGAATTAGGTCATCAAGGAGGGAAACAAGAAAATCCATGAAAGGATCAGGTTTGGCAGAGGGCCCCTAGAATTAAAAATTTATGAGACAGAAGTTAAAATCCCTTCTTATTTGAACCTTCCACATGTTAAAAATAGGAAGAGCATTGAAAGTAGTGCATAATTCCTTCGTTTTGTAATATGGACCATAGAAAATGACACAGAAAAAAGGCACCTCCAAATCATAAGCATGGAGTTCCAAGACTAGGCTTGACCTAATAGACCAGGTAGAGAAACTTTGGATATGATGGGTATTCCAATCAAAGATGACACCTTGTGATCTAGTACGAGCACTTATTGCCATAAAACACCAATTCGAGAGAAGTGGTTTGAGGATGTTTATGACATTATCCTCTTATTTTATCCTTTCTTGTACCAAAAGGACATGTGGAGAGTGTAGGTCAATAAGTATTTTTATTTCTATTTTCTTGACGATTTGGTTGTACCCATAAATTCTAGAGAGCTGAGCATCATTTGAAAATATAGAGAGGGATTGATGCTCTAAGCTCCCTTAGAATCGATTACTATTTTCCTGATTTCATTTCAAAATGGGCTTGGATCTATTACTTGGAGAGAAAGTGTTTGGATCCCTTAGAACATTTTGGATGAGAGGGTTCGAGTATAAACCCCAAGCCCCAATAAAATTTAGTGTTGAAAGGTTGGAGGAAGTAGAGGAAGGGGAAAAGGGGGTGCAATGACCCAAGGAATGAATATTATAATGAAGTAGGAAATGGGGGATGTAGGGGAACAAAAGGAGGGGAAGAAGGAGAGTGCATGATGAGGGAAGGTAGGGGGAGGATAAGAGAAAAATTGGCCAAGGGTAAGTAAGGGAGAATATGGTTAGGGAAAGCAGGAATAGTGCAAGAAGTTTTACAATGCTAGAAGAGAAATTATAAAATATTGTACAAACAACTGAGCGAATAGGTCTATAATGATTCAAACGATAATATGAAATAGGGATAGACTTAGGAAACTTTTCCATTGAACATGAAGAGGGATTTCCCTCCAAAAGGGTTTTTGTTATGTCTTTTGCTTAGTAAGCATATTCGAGAGGGGTCTCTATAAGGACTACTACTTCCATCTGGGAAGAAAATATAGGTGTATAATATTCCCTACAAATGTCTTCTTCTAATTCAGTCATACGCAAAGAACCATGATACTTTGAATGACTTGGGGCTACTTGGGGGAATTCTAGAGAGGTTAAAGGGGAGTTTGATGTAACAACCCTATGGATCTCCTTTTTAAACATTTACTATTTTAGACATTGAATTATTACTAGATTTAATGGTGATGGAAGCCATGATGAGGCTTATGTGATGGTGTAATTATTTTAGTTTATCTCAGGGCAGAACTTGTGGATTTCGTTTTTTGTAAGGAGGAACGTATTTATTTCTTGATTATTTCCCAAGCACATTATTATGATTAGTTGCAATATTGTTGGGTTGTACTTATTTCATTTGAAATTATGTTATGCTTTACTTACAGATCTGGAAGTGGTTTAGTGACGTTATAGTGGAAATGAAAAAAAATAAAAATTAAAAAGTATGGTTTGGCTACAGAAATTAAAATTTACATACATTAGATATATGATAGAATACATTATGAGTTGATAGGTTTTGGATTCATATGGTTTTTCCATGATTTCTAAAATTTGGCCTAGAGCAATTGTAGTTTATTACCGCTCAGAAGAATTAATATATTATTAAAGATTAGAGGAACTATATTATATTACAGTGAGGAAGTTATTGGGATATCTTAGAATAGAAACTATGTAACAAATAAGGTAGGCTGAATTTCAGAGATAAATTTTGTTTGTACATGCATTCTATTAGTACATACATATATATGTATCCATATAGATTTAGACAATCTTTAGAATTAATTACATAATTCTATGTCCTTTCATTTTAGCACTAAAACAGAGGAAAAATAAACGAAGGGTACGCACTAAAGGGTTATAAAAATATAATATAGTTAGGAGATAATAGTGCAGCATGTAATGAAAAACAAATTAAGGAATGGTTTGTGATTTTTGGTAAAAAGCTACACTTTCATAAGTACTGTAGTTATTGGTTGCATGGAATACTGACTGAGAAACCCTTATCTTAGTAAGACTAGGGAAATATGCTTATGATTAACTGAAGACCAACAAATTATGGTTGAAGAATATGGGGCATGTAGGGCATCCTTATGAGAAATTTGTATAGTTGTAAATCTAGTTGTAATGAGAGTATAACACCATGCAAGATTTTTATATATATGCATTTCTGTATCTCATCCCATAGTGTCTAAATCGTGTAATTGATACTTATGAAATCGGGACAATAAGTAACCTTCCACTGCTCATAACAAATGGAACGTAACATGTATAGAAATAATAATCGGAGCACCTATATATATGAACTCTACTCGGAAAGAATAAATTATTAAAAGAAAAAAATAGTTCTACTTGGCATGAGTAAGTTTGTAAAAGAGCATAAAGTGATAAATGATTTAGGAACTAGTTCTTCACTAATAAGGTCTAGTAATCACTAAAAAATTTAGTCTGAAATCCTTTTAACACCATATAGAGATGTACAAGAAGTATAAAATAGAGAAATCGAATTGGAAGGTTGTTATATTCAGACATATTTTGATAGAAATAATTACAAAACCAAAGATTTAGATATAACTACATAAGAAATTTTGAAAGAATATTGTGAGTAAGAATTTGTATTCAATCTATTAAGCTATTGAACAGTGAAAAGAGAATACCTCTTAAAAATATTCAAAGGAAGTGGTTGAAAATAAATGTATACATTCTGGCCTATTACAATCATGTACTTCAAATAAAGTTGAGAAAAGGTTTTTATTAAACAATTAAACAAGTTATAGGGCTCGAAAATGTATGGAGAAATGATGATTTGTTAGGGTCGCGAGGGATGTATAAGATAAATTAAAATCATGTAGGGTGGAGAAATTGATAACCAACGTAAAAATCAGCTTCGGGTTTTGACTCTTAATGCTCAAATTATAACACCATGCCATGTAGAATGTAGGAGGAATGGAAAAAAATAGATGTTGACCTGTAAGGGCCATGAAGTCGAAGAGTTATTGTCCAAACGAGCATGTTTTCTTCCATGCTACTAGTTTATTGGAAACCATACCTCTAACCAAATTAGTAATTCCCTTTAGCAATGGAATCTAGATTTTCATTCAACATTTTAAATAAATTAGGAAGGTATTCATAGAGTCAGAGTACGAAAGAGTGAATTCACTTACCTGAGGTGTAGACTAGAAATACATCCTCCTTTATAGATGCGGGTATAAAGTAATAAGTATCCAGGCACATGGGCTTCACTGGGGGAGCAATATACCACGTGCATTCATAAGGGGTATATATATTGAGTAAGAAATGACATAATATATTGAGCATATAATAGGGGGTAAAGGGCTTTTATATTGGCAAGTACAAAAAATGGAGTTGAAAGTTAATGAAAAATATAAAGGGGAATGAAAAATGTTAATGAAAAAATGGATACCTACAATATCTAGTGAAAGTAGGGATTTTTTAAATTGGGAAGGTGTATTGGGTATGTATTGGTAGGGGGTTAAATCACATGATTTTTAAAGGTATTTTCCAATATCTAGTCAAATTAAGGGTATTATTTACTATGCCATGAATGCACATGCTATGTTGGAGGTTCATTGAGTGAAGCCCCCGTGTATCCAGGCGATAACCATTTTTTGTTCTGGCTTGGAGATTAAACAGTAAAGAAAAAAATATATATATAGAGTGATAACTTGACCCATGAGAGCCCTGACTAAAATGAACTAATAAAACACTCATGGTTTAAATTTGTCGATCTTAAAAAAAACAGAAGATGGGTGAGGGGGAATAAAATCACTACCCTACTGGAATATTTCCAACCTCTTAGGCATGCTCCACTCATAAAGTGTATCAAAGAAAGAGGTTTTGGTAATATATAACCTTGGCACTTCAAAAAACAAACAACCAAAGAAAAAAAATAAAAGAGAAACTGCATAAATAACTAGGTTTGGCCCTTGGCATGTAGGGAAATGGCAGAAATGCCATTAACCTCATCATTAAAATGAGGGTATTACTGGTGGAAGGCGTTATGGAATATCTTTCCCATTGGCGTAGGGTATTCTAGTGAAAAACATTAGCATAATTGAATATAAAAAGTAAAATTACAAAGCTACAAAGTCCTAGCAAATTTTCTATATAGAAGAAATAAATCCAGATTTCCAATAACCTTAATTACAAATGCAAAAAGGAAAAAAAAAATATTGTGCTAACTCAACCTCAAGAAGTCTCAGTGTAGGAAAAAAAAAAGAAGCTTAGAAAGTAGGAAAAATTGATACCTTCACTCTAGACGAGCAAAGAGTAGAACAACTGTCATCGATAGCCGAAACACAATGAGAATAACCATTAATACCATACTTGAGGCCTCTAGTTGAACATAAAATTATGTCTTCCCATCTTCACTCACTACTCTATTTCCATATATATTTATATATATAAATGGTGGGGTCTTATTGTATAAATTGTGATCAAAATTAATTCAATATCTGAAAGATTGAAGATACAATCATAAGTTAGAAGTATTGTACATATGTTGAGAAGGAGAAAATAATGTGCAAGTCATATATATAATATTAGAAACAAAATGCAATAAAGTTATATACTTTTATGGTAAATATAATAATAGAATATTAAAATGGATAATGGGTAGTATATAGATAAAAAAAATATAAAGGATCAATTTTCTTGGAAAAATGATGTTAGGAAAATTACCTTAGGTATGTTAGGTATTCAAGACAAAAGTTAAATCTTGGGAATAAAAGGAAGGCTTACTAAATCAAGTGTATATTGATGGAAGTTATTGATTATTAAAAGAGCAGGAATAATGTATAGTAAAGTAGTGTCAAGAGTTGATAAAGTGTTACCAAGGGGGTTATTCTGCACAGGGAGATGTAATATCAGTGGCGATAGAATAACAAAGATTAATGGGAACAATAATGGGATAACTTCTAGTGGTTTTCTAACAACATTAGAGCTAATTACACAAGTTGATAAGTAGAAAAATATGTAACCGTTTATTAGAATCATCGAACAATTCATAGTAAGATGTGAGGAAACCTTTTTCTCATAATTATATAAATATAAGTATGGCAGTTTACGCAGTGCATTATATTAGATATCATTTTACGATTCCACTGCGTTAAGTATGTCATTCACGTATGACCATTTCCATGAGAGGTAGTCGTAACTGACTAATTTCTCATGATTTTTGAATAGTTCACTTAGCACTCATTACATCGGGTGATGCTCACAGGGGTGAAGAAGTGGGATTGAAACTAGTGAAATGAATCACATAACATCAATCATCACTTCCGGGGCTTGCACCCAGTAACCAGGACTTCCCAGGAGGTCACCCATCCCAGAACTCCTCTGGCTCAAGCGCGCTTAACTGTGGAGTTTTCCCCACAGTCAAGCCCCCCATCCCAGAACTCCTCTGGCTCAAGCGCGCTTAACTGTGGAGTTTTCCCCACAGTCAAGCCCACTTAGCTTGCTACCCCATTTGCAAAACCTTAGCAAGTATTGTGCTTCATGAACCATTCAAGTAGAGATCCCTTGACTCTTTTTGAATTTATGTATGGGGGTTTACGCAGTGCATTATATTAGATATCATTTTCGGATTCAACTGCGTTAAGTAAGTCATTCACGTATGACCATTTCCATGAGAGGTAGTCGTAACTGACTAATTTCTCATGATTTTTGAATAGTTCACTTAGCACTCATTGCATCGGGTGATGCTCACAGGGGCGAACAAGTGGGATTGAAACTAGTGAAATGAATCACATAGCATCAATCATCACTTCCGGGGCTTGCACCTGGTAACAAGGACTTCCCAGGAGGTCACCCATCCTAGAACTCCTCTGGCTCAAGCGTGCTTAACTGTGGAGTTTTCCCCACAGTCAAGCCCACTTAGCTTGCTACCCCATTTGCAAAACCTTAGCAAGTATTGTGCCTCATGAACCATTCAAGTAGAGATCCCTTAACTCTTTTTGAATTTAAGTATGGGGGTTTACGCAGTGCATTATATTAGATATCATTTTGGGATTCAACTACGTTAAGTAAGTCATTCACGTATGACCATTTCCATGAGAGGTAGTTGTAACTGACTAATTTCTCATGATTTTTGAATAGTTCACTTAGCACTCATTGCATCGGGTGATGCTCGCAGGGGTGAAGAAGTGGGATTGAAACTAGTGAAATGAATCACATAGCATCAATCATCACTTCTGAGGCTTGCACCCGGTAACGAGGACTTCCCAGGAGGTCGCCCATCCCAGAACTCCTCTGGCTCAAGCACGCTTAACTGTCGAGTTTTCCCCACAGTCAAGCCCACTTAGCTTGCTACCCCATTTGCAAAACCTTAGCAAGTATTGTGCCTCATGAACCATTCAAGTAGAGATCCCTTGACTTTTTTTGAATTTATGTATGGGGGTTTACGCAGTGCATTGTATTAGATATCATTTTGGGATTCAACTGCGTTAAGTAAGTCATTCACGTATGACCATTTCCATGAGAGGTAGTCGTAACTGACTAATTTCTCATGATTTTTGAATAGTTCACTTAGCACTCATTGCATCGGGTGATGCTCACAGGGGTGAAGAAGTGGGATTGAAACTAGTGAAATGAATCACATAGCATCAATCATCACTTCCGGGGCTTGCACCTGGTAACCAGGACTTCCCAGGAGGTCACCCATCCCAGAACTCATCTGGCTCAAGCGCGCTTAACTGTGGAGTTTTCCCACAGTCAAGCCCACTTAGCTTGCTACCCCATTTGCAAAACCTTAGCAAGTATTGTGCCTCATGAACCATTCAAGTAGTCAAGCCCACTTAGCTTGCTACCCCATTTGCAAAACCTTAGCAAGTATTGTGCCTCATGAACCATTCAAGTAGAGATCCCTTCACTCTTTTTGAATTTAAGTATGGGGGTTTACGTAGTCTATTATATTAGATATCATTTTGGGATTCAACTGTGTTAAGTAAGTCATTCACGTATGACCATTTCCATGAGAGGTAGTCGTAACTGACTAATTTCTCATGATTTTTGAATAGTTCACTTAGCACTCATTGCATTGGGTGATGCTCACAGGGGTGAAGAAGTGGGATTGAAACTAGTGAAATGAATCACATAGCATCAATCATCACTTCCGGGGCTTGCACCTGGTAACCAGGACTTCCCAGGAGGTCACCCATCCCAGAACTCCTCTGGCTCAAGCGCGCTTAACTGTGGAGTTTTCCCCACAGTCAAGCCCACTTAGCTTGCTACCCCATTTGCAAAACCTTAGCAAGTATTGTGCCTCATGAACCATTCAAGTAGAGATCCCTTGACTCTTTTTGAATTTAAGTATGGGGGTTTACACAGTGCATTATATTAGATATCATTTTGGGATTCAACTGTGTTAAGTAAGTCATTCACGTATGACCATTTCCATGAGAGGTAGTCGTAACTGACTAATTTCTCATGATTTTTGAATAGTTCACTTAGCACTCATTGCATCGGCTGATGCTGACAGGGGTGAAGAAGTGGGATTGAAACTAGTGAAATGAATCACATAGCATCAATCATCACTTCCGCGGCTTGCACCCGGTAACCAGGACTTCCCAGGAGGTCACCCATTCCAGAACTCCTCTGGCTCAAACACGCTTAACTGTGGAGTTTTTCCCACAGTCAAGCCCACTTAGCTTGCTACCCCATTTGCAAAACCTTAGCAAGTATTGTGCCTCATGAACCATTCAAGTAGAGATCCCTTGACTCTTTTTGAATTTATGTATGGGGGTTTACGGAGTGCATTATATTAGATATCATTTTGGGATTCAACTGCGTTAAGTAAGTCATTCACGTATGACCATTTCCATGAGAGGTAGTCGTAACTGACTAATTTCTCATGATTTTGGAATAGTTCACTTAGCACTCATTGCATCGGGTGATGCTCACAGGGGTGAAGAAGTGGGATTGAAACTAGTGAAATGAATCACATAGCATCAATCATCACTTCCGGGGCTTGCACCCGGTAACCAAGACTTCCCAGGAGGTCACCCATCCTAGAACTCCTCTGGCTCAAGCGCTCTTAACTGTGGAGTTTTCACCACAGTCAAGCCCACTTAGCTTGCTACCCCATTTGCAAAACCTTAGCAAGTATTGTGCCTCATGAACCATTCAAGTAGAGATCCCTTGACTCTTTTTGAATTTAAGTATGGGGGTTTACACAGTGCATTATATTAGATATCATTTTGGGATTCAACTGCGTTAAGTAAGTCATTCACGTATGACCATTTCCATGAGAGGTAGTCGTAACTGACTAATTTCTCATGATTTTTCAATAGTTCACTTAGCACTCATTGCATCGGGTGATGCTCACAGGGGTGAAGAAGTGGGATTGAAACTAGTGAAATGAATCACATAGCATCAATCATCACTTCCGGGGCTTGCACCCGGTAACGAGGACTTCCCAGGAGGTCACCCATCCCAGAACTCCTCTGGCTCAAGCACGCTTAACTGTGGAGTTTTCCCCACAGTCAAGCCCACTTAGCTTGCTACCCCATTTGCAAAACTTTAGCAAGTATTGTGCCTCATGAACCATTCAAGTAGAGATCCCTTGACTCCTTTTGAATTTATGTATGGGGGTTTACGCAGTGCATTATATTAGATATCATTTTGGGATTCAAATGCATTAAGTAAGTCATTCACGTATGACCATTTCCATTAGAGGTAGTCGTAACTGACTAATTTCTCATGATTTTTGAATAGTTCACTTAGCACTCATTGCATCGGGTGATGCTCACAGGGGTGAAGAAGTGGGATTGAAACTAGTGAAATGAATCACATAGCATCAATCATCACTTCCGGGGCTTGCACCCGGTAACCAGGACTTCCCAGGAGGTCACCCATCCCAGAACTCATCTGGCTCAAGCGCGCTTAACTATGGAGTTTTCCCCACAGTCAAGCCCACTTAGCTTGCTACCCCATTTTCAAAACCTTAGCAAGTATTGTGCCTCATGAACCATTCAAGTAGTCAAGCCCACTTAGCTTGCTACCCCATTTGCAAAACCTTAGCAAGTATTGTGCCTCATGAACCATTCAAGTAGAGATTGTTATGAAACCAGCTCAAGAAAAGATAGAAAAGAAAGATCAACGCCTTAGAATTCAGCCTCTTCGAGGGGGCAACCTCCTTTACATTACATAAATGAACAATTCTTGGATGATACAAATGACAAAACCTCCTTTCTATATATAGGAGTCTAAGGAGTCACAATATAATCCAGCCGACCTAACAATAATAATATAAAGCCACAAAAATAATAATAGAGGGATTCTATGGGGCACAGAAATAACAATATGTGGGTAATAGGGGCACAACAATATAAATAAGGGGTATAACTACAATAGTAATGGGGTAATCACTAGTATTATAGGGACCCAACATGCCCCTCTCCTTCAAAAAAAGTGTTTTCCTCAACGCTTGAGTAGTTCTGGATACTTCTGCATAAAATTCTCATCCTCCCATGTGGAATCTTCAGCGGATAAGTTCTTCCACTTGATAAGATACTCTGAAATTGATCGATTTCGTAGCTGTCGAGTTCTTGTTTCTGTGACTGCTTCCGGTTCCAATATAATTTTTCCTTCCTCGTCAAGTTCTGGCAATATTGTTTGAACTGGGAGCTTGTCGCCTATAACCTTCTTTAAACATGAAACATGGAAAACTGGGTGCAATCGAGAAACTGCAGGAAGCTCCAATTTGTATGCCATAGTACCAATCTTTTCCAACACCTTGTACGGACCATAATACTTTGGTGATAATTTATTATCCTTCTTAGCTTGCTTTAGGGACATTTGCTTATATGGTTGTAGCCGTAGGAATACCCAATCACCTACATCAAAACTTCTTTCACTGCGATGTTGATCTGCCTGTTGTTTCATTCTATTTTGTGCCAACACGAGGTTATCCTTTAAGAGTTGGAGGACTTGTTGTTGATGTTTGATGTGATGTTCCACTGCTTGAACCTTAGAATTTTCTCTTAAATATGATGTGATTGATGGTGGTTGGTACCCATAAAGTGCCATAAATGGGGTCATTTTTGTTGCTGTATGGAAGGAAGTGTTATACCACCATTCAGCCAGAGGCAACCATTTGACCCATTGTGTCTGTTTATCAGATACAAAGCAACGAAGATATCCTTCCAAACATTTGTTTACTATCTCAGTTTGCCCATCAGATTGAGGATGATAAGATGAGCTATGAGCTAACTGAGTACCAAGACAAGAAAATAATTCTGTCCAAAAATTTCCAATGAAAATGGGATCTCTGTCACTTACAATAATCTTTGGGTTTCCATGTAGCTTTTGAACTGTTTCCATAAATGCAGTAGAAACTGTACTGGCTTTAAATGGATGTGATAATGCACAAAAGTGTGCATACTTGGTAAGTCTGTCAACTACCACCATGATGACACTCTTTCCCTCAGACTTGGGTAAACCTGTGATAAAATCCATTGAAACCTCCTCCCAACGTTGGCTTGGAATGGATAAAGGTTGTAATAGACCCGGTGTCTTAATTGTTTCAACTTTATTTTGTTGGCAAACCAAACATTCCGCCACAAACTTTTGAATATCTGATTTAAGGCCATCCCAAAAAAATTCCTTCTTAACCCTGTGGTAATTTTTTAAAAATCCTGAGTGCCCTCCTAAGGGAGAAGTGTGCAATTCCATAAGAATCTTTTGTTTTAGCTGGGAATTCTTACAGAGGTATAAGCGATCTTTGTACCATAACGAATCATTTTTCCAGCTAAATGTATCAGAAGTACTGGAATCTTGTTGTAGCTTTCGAATAAGTGCCCACACTTCTTCGTCATTCTTCCATTCCTCCTTTGCTTCGTTTATCCAATCTGGTTGGATAATAGAAATGGCACACAACAATGCTTCCATATCCTCATCCTTTCTTGAGAGTGCATCTGCCACCACATTTTGCTTCCCTTTTTTGTAGATGATTTCAAAGTCATAACCCAACATCTTTGTGACCCACTTTTGTTGCTCTTCAGAGGATAATCTTTGTTCTAAAAAGTATTTAAGGCTATCATGATCCGTTTTTACCTTGAAGTGTCTTCCCATTAGGTAGGGTCGCCATTTCTTAAGTGCATGGAGTATTGCCAACATTTCCTTCTCATAAATAGCTTTGCTTAAAAACTTTCCCTTGATTGGACGACTTTCAAAAGCAATGGGTCTTTCATCTTGCATTAGAACAGCACCAATTCCATTTCCTGAAGCATCACATTCCACAATAAAGGTTTTTGTGAAGTCCGGCGTAGCTAAGACTGGTGCTTGGCACATTGCCTCTTTAAGATGTTTAAAGGCCTTTGTTGCTTCCGGAGTCCATGAAAATGAATCTTTCTTCAATAATGTTGTTAGAGGTGCTGCTATTCTCCCATAATTCTTAACAAACTTGCGATAATACCCTGTCAACCCAAGAAATCCTCGCAGATGCTTTATGGATGTGGGGATTTTCCATTCCTTAATGGCTTTAATTTTGCTAGGGTCTACCTTAACTCCTTCATGAGATACAATATGACCCAAATATTCCACCTCCTGGACTCCAAAGAAACATTTGGATCTTTTTGCATATAATTGTTTCTCCTCCAATAGTTGTAGCACCTTGTCAACATGTTCAACATGATCCTTCCAAGACTTGCTGTAGATTAGTATATCATCAAAAAATACTAACACAAATTTTCTAAGGAATGGTTTGAAAATTGAATTCATCAAACCTTGAAATGTTGAAGGTGCATTGGTAAGGCCAAAAGGCATGACCAAAAATTCATAATGACCCTCATGAGTTCTAAATGCCATTTTCGGAATGTCTTCAATCTTCATTCTGATTTGATGATATCCCGAACGAAGATCCAACTTGGTGAAGTAAATTGATCCATGCAATTCATCCAGTAATTCATCAATGACAGGAATGGGGAACTTATCTTTAATAGTGAGCTTGTTGAGCTCCCTATAATCTGGACACATGCGCCATGATCCATCCTTCTTGTGCACCAATACTACTGGAGCTGAGAAAGAACTTTGACTCGGTTGAATTATACCAGCCTCTAGCATTTCTGCAACCATACGTTCAATTTCACTTTTTTGGACATATGGATATCTGTACGGCCTGATGTTTGGAGGAACACTTCCTGGAATCAGATGAATAGCATGATCATGATCACGCATAGGTGGGAGACCTTTGGGAGTCTCAAATACCTTGGAATGATTGTCCAGGACTTTTTGGAGATCTGGAGAAATAGATGATTCCAATGTGGAAACATCTAGCGAACATAATTGTGCAATTACACCTCTTTGCTCCTTTTTTAGAAGCTTTGTCATGCCATTAGAGCTGATTATCTTTCCGGTTTCCCTGCAATACCCCTTAATTCAACTTCCTTTCCTTCCACAGAAAATTTCATGAAAAGTTCTTGAAAATTAAAAGCTATTGTACCCAAGGATTGTAGCCATTGGACTCCTAGTACAACATCAGCACCTCCCATTGGAATGGAAAGCATTGGGCTAGTCAATACATATTCTCCCATGGATAGCTTGATATTATGGCACTTTCCAGAACAATTTATTGTTCCTCCATTTGCAATCATCACTTGACACTCTGGTGCTGGATATAGGAAGCAATTCAATTCTTTTCTACCCTACAATGAATAAAATTGTGGGTGCTTCCTGAATCAATCAACACTATTACCTTTTTCTTCTTGATTTGTCCTTCTATCTTGATGGTTTGAGGAGTGGTAATTCCCGCCAATGCATTACAAGATATGGTCGGATTTATTTATTCTTCATCTAGGCTTTGTTCCTGGAATATATCCTCTTCTTTTGACCTTTCTTGCTCCTTTTCTTCTTCCTCTTCACAATCTATGTAGAATAATTTCTTCTCAGCACACTTATGACCTTTTGTGTATTTGCTATCACAATTGTAACAAAGCCCTTTTTCTCTTTTTTCTTCCAATTGTTGTGGTGTCAACCTTGTAGGTTGTGGAAGACTATGGGCAACAACACTTCCGTCTTTATAGTTGTGAATGGTATGCTTCCTAGTTGCCATAATTTTGCTTTCCATTTTTCTTGCTAACCTGAATGCCTTCTCTAATGAATCAAGTTCCCAAAGGCGCACATCATGTTGGATATTATCCTTTAAAGACCCTATGAACACATTAATCCTATGCTCCTCTGGAATATATTTTACCCTTATGTTCAATTTTTGGAACTCCTCAATGTGCTCCATTATTGAACCCTTTTGTTTGAGACTTATCAATTGGCTAAAAAAAGTGTTGCTTTTTGTATCCTCATAATGTGCTATCAATTCTTCCGTAAAAATTGCCCAAGTGATAAATTGTTTATGAGAACAAAGCCATTGATACCATACAAATTGATTTGGTTCCAAATATAAAGTTGCCATACGTACCTTTTGTGTGTTTTGCACATTATTGAGATCGAAGAATTGCTCCATCTGTAATATCCATGTGGCGGGATCCTTGCCATCAAACTTCCTCATATCGATTTTTGGAACATGGTGAGTCTTTGATCCAACATTAGAGTCTATGGAATCATGATTAACATTTCTTTTGTTCTCATCATGAGTTTCCTTTAGTACTCTTTCACCCTTAGTGACCATTTCTTGTAGCAACTTATCCATCTTATCATCCATGCCATCAATTTTAGCGTCCATGCCATTCACCTTAGCTTCCATGCCATCCATCTTAGCTTCTACACCTTTCTTTAAACCGTCCATCTTAGCTTCTACATCTTTCCTTAAACCATCCATTTTATATTCTGTTGCTTTTTGTGCAAGTGACACTCGTTGCACTTGTTCTTGTAATTTTGATATATCATATAGCATTTCTTCTTCTTCTTCATGAGTCATGCTAGAGCTTTCAGGCTCCTTACTAGGTGTTTGCATTTTCTTTCCTCGGGGCATCAGTTACCGATAATAATTCTCTAATATGCCCTTTGAATTCATTCAAAATAAATTTTCAAACCAAGCTTAAGCAAAAATTAAAGAAAATCTACACATCTTTTTTCACTTTGTAGGAGCTCGATATTGCCTCCAATGTATCTCTATACTTTCTGATTATCTAGTTCTAAATTTGTGGCCTGTAGTAGCCCTCTGTGTCCTCTTTCCAATGCCACAAGTCTGACCCAAATTGGATTCTCCAAGGAAGAGTTATGCGAAATCTCCCACAGTGACTTGATTATAGCCTAGTTCAGTAGAGCGAAATTGTACGACGTGCCACATGTCACTGTTTAAACCTTTGACTCTAAAAAATATATAAACGAAAACTACAGTCCGTCCTCTTTCTGTAACTTCTTACGAAATTTCAATCCGATTCTCAGAAAGAAAGTTATGACGATTTTCCCCAGGTCACCTGTTTTGAGTGTAATTCAGGAGTCTGCAAAAAGACCAACTTCCTCAGATCATATCTCCGAAAATACATCGCGAAAAACTCTGAAATTCGGACCCAAGGTTCAGCGTGATTTCTTCTCAAATGGTTTTTTTTTGTGACTTCTGAAATGTCACAGAAAAAAAGTTATAGCGAAACTGCCACGATGACCTGTTTGGAGCAGCGAAACCCTAGAATCCAAAGCTCTGATACCAAATGTTATGAAACCAGCTCAAGAAAAGATAGAAAAGAAAGATCAACGCCTTAGAATTCAGCCTCTTCGAGGGGGCAACCTCCTTTACATTACATAAATGAACAATTCTTGGATGATACAAATGACAAAACCTCCGTTCTATATATAGGAGTCTAAGGAGTCACAATATAATCCAGCCGACCTAACAATAATAATATAAAGCCACAAAAATAATAATAGAGGGATTCTATGGGGCACAGAAATAACAATATGTGGGTAATAGGGGCACAACAATATAAATAAAGGGTATAACTACAATAGTAATGGGGTAATCACTAGTATTATAGGGACCCAACAGAGATCCCTTGACTCTTTTTGAATTTAAGTATGGGGGTTTACGCAGTGCATTATATTAGATATCATTTTGGGATTCAACTGCGTTAAGTAAGACATTCACGTATGACCATTTCCATGAGAGGTAGTCGTAACTGACTAATTTCTCATGATTTTTGAATAGTTCACTTAGCAATCATTGCATCGGGTGATGCTCACAGGGGTGAAGAAGTGCGATTGAAACTAGTTTCCATGAGAGGTAGTCGTAACTGACTAATTTCTCATGATTTTTGAATAGTTCACTTAGCACTCATTGCATCGGGTGATGCTCACAGGGGTGAAGAAGTGGGATTGAAACTAGTGAAATGAATCACATAGCATCAATCATCACTTCTGGGGCTTGCACCCGGTAACCAGGACTTCCCAGGAGGTCACCCATCCCAGAACTCCTCTGGCTCAAGCGCGCTTAACTATGGAGTTTTCCCCACAGTCAAGCCCACTTAGCTTGCTACCCCATTTGCAAAACCTTAGCAATGGAGTTTTCCCCACAGTCAAAACCACTTAGCTTGCTACCCCATTTGCAAAACCTTAGCAAGTATTGTGCCTCATGAACCATTCAAGTAGAGATCCCTTGACTCTTTTTGAATTTAAGTATGGGGGTTTACGCAGTGCATTATATTAGATATCATTTTGGGATTCAACTGCATTAAGTAAGTCATTCACGTATGACCATTTCCATGAGAGGTAGTCGTAACTGACTAATTTCTCATGATTTTTGAATAGTTCACTTAGCACTCATTGCATCAGGTGATGCTCAAAGGGGTGAAGAAGTGGGATTGAAACTAGTGAAATGAATCACATAGCATCAGTCATCACTTCTGCGGCTTGCACCCGGTAACCAGTACTTCCCAGGAGGTCACCCATCCCAAAACTCCTCTGGCTGAAGCGCGCTTAACTGTGGAGTTTTCCCCACAGTCAAGCCCACTTAGCTTGCTACCCCATTTGCAAAACCTTAGCAAGTATTGTGCCTCATGAACCATTCAAGTAGAGATCCCTTGACTCTTTTTGAATTTAAGTATGGGGGTTTACGCAGTGCATTATATTAGATATCATTTTGGGATTCAACTACGTTAAGTAAGTCATTCACGTATGACCATTTCCATGAGAGGTAGTCGTAACTGACTAATTTCTCATGATTTTTGAATAGTTCACTTAGCACTCATTGCATCGGGTGATGCTCACAGGGGTGAAGAAGTGGGATTGAAACTAGTGAAATGAATCACATAGCATCAATCATCACTTCCGGGGCTTGCACCCGGTAACCAGGACTTCCCAGGAGGTCACCCATCCCAGAACTCATCTAGCTGAAACGCGCTTAACTATGGAGTTTTCCCCACAGTCAAGCCCACTTAGCTTGCTACCCCATTTGCAAAACCTTAGCAAGTATTGTGCCTCATGAACCATTCAAGTAGAGATCCCTTGACTCTTTTTGAATTTAAGTATGGGGGTTTACACAGTGCATTATATTAGATATCATTTTGGGATTCAACTGCGTTAAGTAAGTCATTCACGTATGACCATTTCCATGAGAGGTAGTCGTAACTGACTAATTTCTCATGATTTTTGAATAATTCACTTAGCACTCATTGCATCGGGTGATGCTCACAGGGGTGAAGAAGTGGGATTGAAACTAGTGAAATGAATCACATAGCATCAATCATCACTTCCGGGGCTTGCACCCGGTAACCAAGACTTGGGATTGAAACTAGTGAAATGAATCACATAGCATCAATCATCACTTCCAGGGCTTGCACCCGGTAACGAGGACTTCTCAGGAGGTCACCCATCCCAGAACTCCTCTGGCTCAACCGCGCTTAACTGTGGAGTTTTCCCCACAGTCAAGCCCACTTAGCTTGCTACCCCATTTGCAAAACCTTAGCAAGTATTGTGCCTCATGAACCATTCAAGTAGAGATCCCTTGACTCTTTTTTAATTGAAGTATGGGGGTTTACACAGTGCATTATATTAGATATCATTTTGGGATTCAACTGTGTTAAGTAAGTCATTCACGTATGACCATTTCCATGAGAGATAGTCGTAACTTACTAATTTCTCATGATTTTTGAATAGTTCACTTAGCACTCATTGCATCGGGTGATGCTCACAGGGGTGAAGAAGTGGGATTGAAAATAGTGAAATGAATCACATAGCATCAATCATCACTTCCGGGGCTTGCACCCGGTAACCAGGACTTCCCAGGAGGTCACCCATCCCAGAACTCCTCTGGCTCAAGCGCGCTTAACTGTGGATTTTTCCCCACAGTCAAGCCCACTTAGCTTGCTACCCCATTTGCAAAACCTTAGCAAGTATTGTGCCTCATGAACCATTCAAGTAGAGATCCCTTCACTCCTTTTGAATTTAAGTATGGGGGTTTACGCAGTGCATTATATTAGATATCATTTTGGGATTCAACTGCGTTAAGTAAGTCATTCACGTATGACCATTTCCATGAGAGGTAGTCGTAACTGACTAATTTCTCATGATTTTTGAATAGTTCACTTAGCACTCATTGCATCGGGTGATGCTCACAGGGGTGAAGAAGTGGGATTGAAACTAGTGAAATGAATCACATAGCATCAATCATCACTTCCGGGGCTTGCACCCGGTGACCAGGACTTCCCAGGAGGTCACCCATCCCAGAACTCATCTAGCTGAAACGCGCTTAACTATGGAGTTTTCCCCACAGTCAAGCCCACTTAGCTTGCTACCCCATTTGCAAAACCTTAGCAAGTATTGTGCCTCATGAACCATTCAAGTAGAGATCCCTTGACTCTTTTTGAATTTAAGTATGGGGGTTTAGGCAGTGCATTATATTAGATATCATCTTGGGATTCAACTGCGTTAAGTAAGTCATTCACATATGACCATTTCCATGAGAGGTAGTCGTAACTGACTAATTTCTCATGATTTTTGAATAATTCACTTAGCACTCATTGCATCGAGTGATGCTCACAGGGGTGAAGAAGTGGGATTGAAACTAGTGAAATGAATCACATAGCATCAATCATCACTTCCGGGGCTTGCACCCGGTAACCAGGACTTGGGATTGAAACTAGTGAAATGAATCACATAGCATCAATCATCACTTCTGCGGCTTGCACCCGGTAACCAAGACTTCCCAGGAGGTCACCCATTCTAGAACTCCTCTGGCTCAAGCGCGCTTAACTGTGGAGTTTTCCCCACGGTCAAGCCCACTTAGCTTGCTACCCCATTTGCAAAACCTTAGCAAGTATTGTGCCTCATGAACCATTCAAGTAGAGATCCCTTGACTCTTTTTGAATTTAAGTATGGGGGTTTACGCAGTGCATTATATTAGATATCATTTTGGGATTCAACTGCGTTAAGTAAGTCATTCACGTATGACCATTTCCATGAGAGGTAGTCGTAACTGACTAATTTTTCATGATTTTTGAATTGTTCACTTAGCACTCATTGCATCGGTTGATTCTCAAAGGGGTGAAGAAGTGGGATTGGAACTAGTGAAATGAATCACATAGCATCAATCATCACTTCCGAGGCTTGCACCCGGTAACCAGGACTTCCCAGGAGTTCACCCATCCCAGAACTCCTCTGGCTCAAGCGCGCTTAACTATGGAGTTTTCCCCACGGTCAAGCCCACTTAGCTTGCTACCCCATTTTCAAAACCTTAGCAAGTATTGTGCCTCATGAACCATTCAAGTAGAGATCCCTTGACTCTTTTTGAATTTAAGTATGGGGGTTTACACAGTGCATTATATTAGATATCATTTTGGGATTCAACTGCATTAAGTAAGTCATTCACGTATGACCATTTACATGAGAGGTAGTCGTAACTGACTAATTTCTCATGATTTTTGAATAGTTCACTTAGCACTCATTGCATCGGGTGATGCTCACAGGGGTGAA
This sequence comes from Pinus tabuliformis, assembly GCA_031772625.1. Lineage (NCBI taxonomy): Eukaryota > Viridiplantae > Streptophyta > Pinopsida > Pinales > Pinaceae > Pinus > Pinus tabuliformis. Next base: position 1,004,976,622 of record CM062820.1, on the reverse strand, counting down.
GAAGTGGGATTGAAACTAGTGAAATGAATCACATAGCATCAATCATCACTTCCGGGGCTTGCACCCGGTAACCAGGACTTCCCAGGAGGTCACCCATCCCAGAACTCATCTGGCTCAAGCGCGCTTAACTGTGGAGTTTTCCCCACAGTCAAGCCCACTTAGCTTGCTACCCCATTTGCAAAACCTTGGCAAGTATTGTGCCTCATGAACCATTCAAGTAGAGATACCTTGACTCTTTTTGAATTTAAGTATGGGGGTTTACGCAGTGCATTATATTAGATATCATTTTGGGATTCAACTGCGTTAAGTAAGTCATTCACAACTATATTACATAAAGGTAAGGAATAAATTATCCAGACATATCCTTTATTTATCCATTAAATCCTTTGAATGACTTTATAGCAAAGAAATCTGATAGTTTAGGTCTAGTCTCGGCTCTCCTACATTTGTCCCTATGCCCTTTCAAATGTTTAATCTTCATAATGAGGTACATATTCTAACTACTTTATTTTATAAAGAGTCAATGTAGCATAGGTAAAAGGATCATGTTAAAGGATTAAGGTTTTTTAACTATTTCTCGGGCCGCTGACTATGGCTACACTATATTAAGGTTCTTGGACCTGTTGCGAGATACCATATACCTTTAATAATATGTATAGTTTATACTTATACGTTCTTCAATTTATAATATGAAAGAAAGCTCTAGAATAGGTCAGTGCCAATATTAATATTATGTGTTTGTTTTTTTTCATGAATTTTTGAATGGCATTGGTTACTCCATTTGTGGCATGCCAGGTGTGCTTGTCCACAACTCGAGCTGCAAATCTTTGACAGTTTGACCATTCCAATTCCACCAGGTCATGGTGATCATGTGATAGTCACATGGTTGACGGTACAATGGAGATGTGGATGGTAACGATTTGTTTCGAAAATCCAACAATTGTGACTTACTAGAGTAACCCTATCCTTTCACATTCTCTCGTTTGATGGCTCATTTGGTCTACGGATCATTTTGAATGTATCACACCGAAATTTGTTGCCACAAACACTTTGTATCCTTCTTGCAACTGGTTCTTACCTCTTAATTTTGGTGGCCCATGTATCTTCTCTGAACGTTGATGAAGCTTTGACAAACATGTCAGGTAAGGATTTTTGAAATGAGATTTGTAACATATGCTCTTTGCCTTCAAGTTTTCTTTATTCCTTTGTGGCTAACTTATAATCCCTTGTCCACATTCCAAGTATAGTAATGTGAGGCTAACATTGTGGTGGTAATGCTAAGTCTAGTACCTATAGGGCTTCTATCGGTAAAAGGTAAGTACCCACCCCTTGTGACAATTTTTGACAGGAGTAGGGTTTCTCTAGCTTTGTAGATTGATTATGAGTTGAACCATTACTAATTTCTTGTCTTTTCAACTCGAGGGTTTTTACGGGTCCTCATATTGTCCTTCACCACGTGGAAATGACCACAATAAGTGGAGAAGTCACTTCCTCCTATAATGTCCTTCACCACGCGGAAATGACCTCAATAAGTGGAGAAGTCATTTTTTCCTATAGGCGATTGTGGCATGTAAGTTGTGGGTTTCTAGTGTCTTTGTGTGTATGATTATCCGCAAACCAAATCCAAGGCTGAAGGAATATTCAACAACAATATCACTACGAGATATACATGATTTTTAGTGTTTTCTATATCATTGTTAACTTATTTATTTCAAGTTATAACTTGAAGTAATATTAAGTTAATGCTTTCACTTCTTCTCTGCAAATTCTAGGGTTTCTTCTACATAACCATATATGCTTGGATTTGTCAGAGGGGGCTCCAACCCCTCCTTTAGCAAGATTTTTTTGGGACTTCACAACGACTATGGATCTACTAGTATTTTTCATCCCTTTCCTCATTTTCAACATCCCTTTCATAGAGAAACTAGATGAAGTGAGGTTTCGAGCTTGACAGTAAACCCTCCATTAGGTGCACCATGGAAAGTTAGAAATCTAGGCCATTCCCTACCAAAAGAAGTGCAATATCTAAACTACCAGGTTAAATATAGTGAGATAGGAGAATATATCAAATATATGGAGGATCACACATCGATATGCAAATTTAATATATTATGGCCATCTAAAAGGGATTTCATTAGGTGGTTCTAAAATAAATTGAACCCTTAGGGTCAAATAGAGTTAGAGTAAGGGACCTAGGGTTTGTTTATATTCATTTTCTCTAACTTGGAAGATAGACTGTGGGTTCTTAAAGCAAGGTCATATTTTTTTCACAATGGAGTTCTCTTCATGTCATTTTGGAAGCAACAGTATAATCGAGAGAAGGAGGATTTCCTTGCAGCCTTAATGTGAATATGGTTTTTCCTCTTCCCAAGGAACATTGGGAGGAGGAAACCCTTGAAAGTATTAGCAATGCCAAAGCTTTATCAAATTATTGGAGGTTACCAAGAGATGGAGGTACACTTCATATGCATGGATCTATTTTTACACGAATGTCTCCTACCCTCTTCCAAATTCCATCGATATTCATTATCATGATAATGTTTGGAGGGAGTCTCTAGATTATGAACAAGTCCCGTTTAGATGTAGACATTTTCATGAATATGGGAATCTTTTTAGGGACCATTCGATGAATGTTAAGGAACCATATGAAAAAAATTCCTTCCCAAAAATATCTACTTGATATGGGAAAACTGTCCCAAAGAAGAAGAAATTTGAGTCCCGAGGATACCTCATACTTTGACTAGATCTTTAGATCTGAAAATATGATTGAGTCTCTCTCCTCTCTATGAGATGCTTCAAAAGAAGTCAACATTCAATAAAGCATGCAATCAAAATAAGGTGAATCCCATAACCCTATAGACGAAATGAAAGAGTCTATCAAAGAGCCCCAAAAAAATCCATTACCACAGGAAATGGTTAACTCTCCTTAGGAAGAAACTGAAGTGGAAGCACTACTAGAGGATATGGATCTCGATGACCCATGACTAATATCCATTGCAATAGAATGGGATTTAAAATATGAGAAGGAAATTCTAGATCACGATGCTAGGATTATGTATAAGGCTTATCATTGAAACAATCAATTTGACTTGGGTTCCTCATAGTCCAGTCTTGGGGTTCAAACAATGGATTTCAAGGTGGTCTCAAGAAAAGAGAAGGAAGACAAAAAAATGAAGCTAATGGATTTCCACCTTGAAGTCTTGAATTCTGTAAAGAGTTTTCTATATTGTTATGATTAGTATAGTTATTTTCTAAATGTCTATTATTATTAGGTAGCAAGTTAGTCTCAAGTATTTCCTAAATTTTAGTCTTTTTGGAAATTCAAATTATATATAACTTTTTCTTATTAACAAAAATATCCATTTATCCCTCAAATATATATATATAACTTATTTTTTTTAGTTTATATTTATTATCTCTAATTTAAATTTAATGTAATCATTTTCAAATTATTCGTAACTCATCTATTTATTATAATTAACATATTAACTTAAATATTTATATTAAATCAAATTGCAAAATAATTTATAACATTAAAAAAAACATAATTTTAAGATAAAAAATAATTTCAACGACCATTTTTTTTCCATATATACAAACTTACTAAAATTACATATTTATCATCACATAAACATTAAAAAACATTTAATACAAATAATTAAAAATTTAACATTCTTCACAAAAGTTCCTATGTACCACAATTAAAAATTTAACATGCTTCACAAAAGTTCCAAGGTACCACAAACTTAAAGTTCCTTTGGTCCTTAATGTACAACTATCCATTGAGGGATATTTCAAAATAAGGAGGAATGTTTCAACATAAGGGTTTGGATTATATAGTGGATGTTGTTTTTATTCATTTTCCATACATTCCTAAAACAAAGAATGTATAGTACTCTATTGATGAGTATTCCAAAATAATAGGGAGCGTTTTAACCTACAGATTTTGAATATAAAATTGAAATTCTTATTATTTATCTTCTATCGGTATGGAAAACAAAGATCTATTTAAATGGTTGAAATATATTTTTATATTATTATTATAATTTATAGAATTATATTAAAGAAATAATTATGTTGACATATACATTTAAATTAGTTAAAAATAATTTTTTTATTAATTATATAATTATATTTTGAAGTTTAATTTAGATTTATCTCAATTCAGGATCTACCAAGCTCCTAGAAAGATCAAATTTCTTGTGATTTAAACATCTTTTGTAGTGAAAGGAGATTTCATCTCTCTGGGACTATATCTGAAGTTAAGATGGATTTAGGTTGGTATAAGATATATATATATATGTGTGTGTGTGTGTGTCTAACATTAAATATTTTATTTATAATTCATGATCCCCACATTAAAATGTTAAAACTTGCCTCTTCAATTTATTTTTTTGTGTATGCATACATTTAATTATTTATATTATTAATATTTTCTAAAGTATTAAAAGTTCTCTCAATCTTTTTCTCTATATATTTGGTTCATGCTAAAATCTTTTACTCAACGAGCTTATTGAAATATTTTATAATATAGAAATTTTTTAATTTAAATTGATTTATTTTTCTCTCTATTAAATAAATATATAATTATGTTATTTTAATATGGACATTGAGATATTTTACTTATGATCGACATTAAATAGAACATACAAAAATATAATCTTTATTATATATTAAACTCTTCCATATTGACATATAAATTAAATTAAATTTATATTCTAAATAACTTATTGAAATTTACTTTGAAAAATGATATAAATAATATTTCAGTTCTATCAAATTATATAATAATTGCTCAAGAAAAATGTATCTTTGTTAAAATTACCTTATCATGTTAAATAATGTTCGATAGGTTTTACATATAGATAATGGAAAATTCGATAGGTTTTACATATAGATAATGGAAAAAAAAAGTAATAGGTAACAAAGAAAATATGAATAATTTAGAATTATGGTAATACAAAAATAGGGATTATTAACAAGGCTCATTGAATTATTCTTTTTATTTGTTAAAAGTTTGTGAGTACCATTGGCTTCTTTATCTTTTATTCTCTATTCATAAAATTTGAAATTAGTTATACTCTATACTATTTCATAATTGAATAGATAAATAAAAATTAAGGAAAATAATTTTGTATTCTTTAAATTATAAATGATAATATAAAAATAAAACTAATGATAATTTTTTTTACACATATAGAAAAAAGTAATAGTAATAGGTGACAAAAGAAACTGGTAATTTAAAATGACGGTAATAGAAAACTAAAGATCAGTGCCAAGGCTAATTGTTAAAAGTGGGTAGAGATGAGTGGCTCCTTTACTTTTACTCTCCATCCATAAAAGTTAAAATTAAATGTGCTTTGTAATATTTGATAATTGCATAGGAGTAAGTACTTTAATGATACTCATAAATGTGTATCTTTTTCAGGGGGATTTTAAAGATGACTTAAGATTGTTTTGCTAAATTGATGATATTTATCATAATAATATCTATCATATCATATTGATAGATAGTAATATTAATTAATAATATTTTTTTATATTAAATTTTTATTATAAAATAGATATGTTTTTAAAATATATATATTAATTTATTTTATAATAATAATAATAAATTGAAATTGAAAGAAATATTTTAATTTATTTTTTAAAATTTAACAATGTAAAATGTATAGTAAAAAAAGTGTTTAATACTTCTTATAAATTAATATTTATATATTTATTCATTATTTAATTTATATAATTATATAAAAAATATTTTAAAAGTTATATATATATAGATAATTTTCAACTTTTGATTCTTTTATCTCATTTAAAATAAAAAAAAAATTTGAGTATCAAGGTTGGAATTTCAAAAAAGAGTCACTCATAAGTTTACACATTTTTTTGGCCTGTTTTTAATATCAAATAAAGATTTTAACAGTTTTGAAAATTTTTGAACTGTATTTGACAAGCAAATCACCCCATAACAAGCAAATTGCCTATCAAATTCCATCCCTAAATGTGAGGCCTAATTTAAAATATCTTCATTTCCCTTTTAAGTGTGAGGATTTTAAGTGTGAGGAATTTACTTGAAATTTTGTTCATCGCTCTAAACATCGACCGAGAGTAAAATCCTGGAGTTAAAGTAAAGATAAGACCCCAAACGGGCCAGAACTGCCTTTGGAGAGTATAGCGGCATATGATGACCTAAACCGTACTAAGAAAATGATCAACGAGTTGTAGGCATCCATGATGTGTGCCAAGCTTGTATTAAAATGGTATAATTAGGATTTTAATGTTATCATGAAATGAGGTGAATAACAAATCAGCAATGATAGCCGCAACATGTCTAAGCCTAGGATGCAATCGACATTCTTAACAAGTCTGTTAAGGACCCAGAAAAATAAAGGAGGCGTTTAATTTTGACAGAGTCAACTAAATAGTTTTATCGTAGACCATAATTTTTTGTCCGGATCTTTCGACTTGCTCAAAAGGTGGTCATGCTGATAATAAAGACAGAAAATTAAAACAAAATAGCTGCAAAAGTTCTGATTCAGTCAGTCAGTCATCTTACATTTTCTTTTTCTTGTCCACAATTATTAACCTGACCTTGATTGTGGCCTTGGTACCGGTGCTGCCACTACTAAGGTGAATGCCATGGTCTTCAATTAATATGCCACGGCCCACAACAACTGGAGCAGGGCCTCTCCGCCCTGAAGATTCGAAAGGTCTACCCTCGCCTTCGTAGCCTTCAATTAGATGAAGATAATTCTTTAAACTGTGCGCGTAAGTAGGATCAAGATTATGGATGTCATCGTTATTCAAAACAATCGGTACACCCACGTGGAAATATGTCCAGGGAAGCCAATCCAACAGTTTTGTTATCCATCGCCATGAATTCTCGTTGAAAACAAATCCAGGAACTTTGGGAACAGTATCCCTCTTATTCACCAACCGCAACACTTTCACTCCTAGCTCCTCCATTCGCAGGGAAAATGCTTTATTCCCTATGCGCGGACTTGCTAATGCAAACGCAGTCACAGGTATAGGCAGTGCCGGAAAATTTGAGTTCAGAATTTCTTTTACATCATATCAACTTAACGTTGCCAGAGCAGCTCCTAAGCTGTGTCCAGTAAAAGTTACGCTCAAGGTTTCATCCTTGAATTCATCCACCAGTCTTTGAATTTCAGAAATAACAGTCTCTCTGGCACATCTTGAATCTTCTCCTTTAGAGATGTAGCAGCTTAAAAATCCTCTCTCTACTCGGATGCCCTTATCGGTTAAACTAGCTGTACTTGATAATCGGTGTCCCAGGCCTTTGTTCCTCAATGGAGCAGTAGTTGGAAATCCGGAACTGACAACCTTGTGCTTGAAACCACTAAAAGGTAATCGAGCAGGAACTAAGATATCTCTAGCATCCTGCGTCCATTCTTGGCGTGTTTCAGTTCCTCCCCACGCTACTACAATATCCCGCCGTCCTAGTCTTCGTATCTCTTCAGTGTCTGTGCAGACTGCAATAAAGCCAATCCAAACAGATTGCTCTATCGGCCTCCCCAGTGCATCAGTTTCTGCGTACAAATACTTGGTCACTTCATAGCCGGCACTACAGGAGTGACTAGCCCTTTCACTACTCTCAAACAATTTATCAAGGCTGTACTTACAACCACCTAAGTCATTGGTGGAAAGTTTAATATCAAATGCATCATAGCATAATTCTGCAAAATCACCATACCTTAGTATCTCCCTTTTCAAGACAGGATTCATGGGGTCTAGTAACCCCTTCCAGGAGTTCTCTCCCTGAATATCTTTCCACATATCCGCAAGTGCTATATTTTCGTATCTGGTGGGATTCGTCAAATCTTCCTGCAAAAGAGGGCAACTCGACGTTGTCGAGGATGAAGGGAGTAACCTCATCCTTCGTAGTACTGAACGCAGGTGATGTACGATTGGAAACATAATTTCTGATTTTCTAGGTTTTCAAGTTAAGAGAGGCAGGGCAAGTTAACGACTTTAACAACCGCTCAACCTTTACAGCTGTAAGCCGGATGTTCAATTATCTGCAACCCAAATCTCAATATGCATATTGCCATACGCGAAATGCCATTATATAAGGCAGATCAAAGTGGAAAACCTTGTGTATCGATATGACATAGGAAATTCATTTGCAGCAGCAAGGAGGATAGACTATATGAATTTGACTATGTTAAATTTGAAATGGTTGCATCAGGATGAAAAATCTCACCCTTACTGAACATTGACCGAAAACATTTTGCTTGAACTTGTTGAACATTCCACCATAAATTGTTCAATCGCGAATGTCTCATTCAAAATTTCTTCCCACCTGTACACGTTCCCTACAAAACCATCCATCCGATAACAACATTGATGGGCATTACTCTCCCACGTAATTGGCAAATAGGTCATAATCCCCTCCAAAACGTAGAACATATAGACTACGCCATTGCGAATATGTCTCGTTCAAAATTTCTTCCCACCTGTACACGTTCCCACATAGGAAGAAATATGTTGTTTCAGGCATTTTTATTTTAAATGAATATCAATCATTTTATGGTGGTGAAATACTCTGTTCCTCAGTAAAAAAAATTTAAACTTCCCTGTGCACAAAAGATCCTGGAAAGGTAGAAACAGATCATTGCCTCTGTGTGGAGTTTATTTTGTTTGTTTTTGGGATTTTATCAGAAAAATCCCCAACAGTGGTATCAGAGCAGGTTTAGGCTCTTTGAAGGTGACAAAGAAGCTGAAGGGAGGAGCTTGTTGTAGCAGTAAAACTTGTCAAGTAGAGTGAAGGCTCAGTCAAGAAAATACTCAGGTATTTCACAAAGTTTTTTTATGTGTTGTTGAAGAAGCAGTCAGTTGTTTTAAAATACACAGTCAAGAAATTGAAGCATAGTTGAGGCTGCAAGAATGGCTGGCACAAGCACCAGTAATAGCATGGGTATGCAGCTCCCATTATTTGATGGTAAAAACTGTGACTATTGGGCAATAACAATGAAAGCCTTGTTTGCTTCCCAAGACTTATGGGAAATAGTTGAGGAAGGTTTTGAACAACCAGCAGATGAAAATGAGTTTAATGCATTAACTCAAGGAGAGAAGGATCTATTAAAGAGCTGCAAGAAGAAGGATTCAAAAGCCCTTTTCTTCTTGTATCAAGCAGTGCATGGAAGCATGTTTCCAAGGTTAGCAGTAGCTAAGACATCCAATGAAGCATGGCAAACCCTCAAGACAGCCTATCAAGGCATGGAGAGAGTGAAGACAGCAAAACTACAATTGCTGAGGAAGGATTTTGAGAATCTGTGCATGAAGGAGTCAGACAACATTGACTCATTCTTCACACATGTAATTGGTTTGGTCACACAGATAAGGACTCATGGAGAAACCCTTGAAGATAGGAGGATTGTGGAGAAAATATTGAGGGTCTTACCCTCAAAGTTTGATGCGATTGTCACCACCATTGAAGAGACAAAGGATCTCTCAAAATTTTCAGTTGATGAGCTACATGCATCACTGATAACACATGAGCAGAGGTTGAGTAGAAATGAAAACTCATCTCTAGAGCAAGCCTTCAAGACCCAGATGTCCTTTGGAAGAGGAAGAGGTCAAGGCAGAGGAAACAAGTGAGGAAGAGGTAGAAGCCAGAACAGAGGTGGAAGGAACAACCCAGCAAATGCACAAGGAAGAGGCAGTAATCCAAATCAGAACCAAGGCCAAGGCAGCAGCCAACAAGGAGGACAACATCATGCTCAAGGACAAAAGTATGAAAAATCCAATGTCCAATGCTATTATTGTAAAAAATATGGGCATTATGCCAGTGAACGTAGGAAGAAGCAACATGATATGAGTAATAGACAAAATGCAAATGTCACTAGAGAAAACATCAGCCAAAATAATGTGTTGTTAGCTTGTAACATGGCTGAAACAAACAGTGAAGACATATGGTTTTTAGACTCAGGTTGCAGCAACCATATGACAGGGAACATAGCCTTCTTTTCTGCCCTAGATAAAAATGTGAAATCAGAAGTCACACTAGGAACCGATAACAAAATTTATGTTATGGGAAAAGGGGAGGTAAAAATATTTACAAAGCAAGGAGAAAGGAAAACCATAGCAAATGTCTACTATGTCCCCGGAATGAGATGTAACCTCTTGAATATTGGACAGCTTGTCCATAAGGGATACAATGTTTTCTTTAAAAATGATGTATGCACCATCATGGATATAGCACCCAGCAAAAGATGCATTGCTGAAGTGAAGATGACGAGGAACAGGATGTTCCCTCTCAGGATCAGGGCAGACTTGAAAAACAAAAATGAAATTGCAGCAGTCACCCAAGAGGCTTACCAAAGCGTGCCAAAGGATGAAAATTGGTTGTGGCACTTGAGATTTGGACATCTCAATTTTGGAGGTCTAAACTTGTTGAGTAGGAAAGGAATGGTAAGAGGACTACCATTGATAGAGAAACCGGACAGCCTTTGTGAAGGTTGCATTTTGGGGAAACAACATAGAGAAAGTTTTCCATCAGGGAAGAGCATAAGGGCAAACGCACCCTTAGAGATCATCCACTCAGATTTATGTGGACCGATGCAAGCTCCATCATTAGCAGGCAGCCAATATTTCCTAACATTCATTGATGACTTTACAAGAAAAACTTGGGTATATTTCCTTAAAAACAAAAGTGAAGTGTTTGAGAAATTCCAAAATTTCAAGGCATTTGTGGAAAACCAAAGCGGGCTGCACATAAAAATTTTGAGAACTGATAGAGGAGGTGAGTATATCTCCAAGGAATTCCTAAGATTTTGTAGAGAAAATGGAATTCATAAACAGTTTACAGCGAGGTACACTCCACAGCAAAATGGAGTTGCTGAAAGGGAGAATAGGACCATCATGGATATGGCGAGGAGCATGCTAAAGGCAAAGCATTTGCCAAATGATTATTGGGCTGAAGCTGTAAATTGTGTTGTGTATATTTTGAACATGTGTCCTACAAAAGCAGTGTTGAACAAAGTGCCGGAAGAAGCATGGAGTGGGAGAAAGCAAGGAGTCACCCACATGAGAGTTTTTGGATGTGTGGCCTATGCACACATACCAGATCAGCTAAGGAGGAAGTTGGACAGCAAAGGGGAGAAATGTATTTTCATTGGATACAGTGAGGAATCCAAAGCCTACAGGTTGTATATCCCATCCACCAAGAAGTTTTTTGTCAGCTGGGATGTTCAATTCATTGAAGAGGAAGCTTGGGATGGAAGCATAGAGAAAACAGTTAATGTTAAAAACTGTTTGTCTCATGATGAAGATGATGAGGAGGTGGCTGAAATGCATCCCCAAACAACAGCGCCAACACAAGGACAGCAAGGGACACCATTGAGGATAAATGAAAGTGCTTCTCCAAGCACACCACAAGGAGGAAATTCAAGTGCATCTTCAATCACTTGCACACCAAATGAACGAGGTAAGAAGTTTAGAAATCTAAGTGACATTTATGATGAAGGAATGAATTCCTTATTTGCCTTATATTGTCATGTTGATGATCCTATTCATTTCGAAGATGCAATTAAAGATAAGGAATGGATAGAAGCTATGGATGAGGAGATGAATGCCATAGAGAGCAACAAAACATGGGATTTGGTTGAGCTACCAAAAGGCAAAGAAGTCATTGGAGTGAAATGGGTTTACAAGACCAAAAGCAATGCTGAAGGCAAGATAGAAAGGCACAAGGCAAGGCTGGTTGTCAAAGGGTACAAGCAGCAGTATGGAAGAGATTATGAAGAGACTTTCGCCCCGGTTGCAAGAATGGAAACCGTGAGAGAAGTGCTGTCCATAGCAGCTCAAAACAAATGGAAAGTCTACCAAATGGACGTGAAGTCAGCATTCCTAAATGGAGTGTTAAAGGAAGAGGTTTACATTGAACAACCTCTAGGCTATGAGAAGAAAGGTGAAGAGCACAAAGTGTGTAGATTGAAGAAGGCTCTTTATGGGCTGAAGCAAGCGCCAAGAGCATGGTACAACAGAATAGATTCCTATCTATTGGATAATGAATTTGACAAATGTGAGGGAGAACCCACAGTCTATATCAAAGAAAAAGATGGTAAAATTTTAATTGTTGTCTTATATGTTGATGATGTGATTTTCACAGGTAATGATGATCAGCTCATTGAGAATTTTACATCAGTCATGAAAGAGGAATTTGAAATGACTGACATGGGTTTCTTGAAATACTTCTTAGGCATAGAAGTAGATCAAAATGAAAAAGGAATTTTTATCTCACAAGCTAGATATGTAAATCAAGTATTGAGCAGATTTAACATGCAAGAATGCAAAGCAGCGATCACTCCCACAGTAATGGGATTAAAACTCAGCAGAGAGGACAGCAGCAAGGATTTTGATCCTAGTTTGTACAAAAGTATTGTTGGCAGCCTTATGTATTTAACAGCAACTAGGTCTGACATTATGTTTGCTGTTAGTTTAATTTCCAGATTCATGGAGAGGCCAAAGGAGGCACATTGGCAGGCAGCAAAGAGAATTTTGAGGTATGTCAAAAGTACCAAAATGTTTGGAATTTTATATAGTGTCTCAGAAAGTTCAGATTTAATTGGATACACTGATAGTGATTGGGCTGGAAGTGTAGATGATCGGAAAAGCACTTCCGGTTACGTTTTTCATATGGGTTCAGGAGCCATTTCATGGGCTTCTAAGAAGCAGTCCATTGTAGCATTGTCTACAGCAGAGGCTGAATATGTGGCAACTACAGCAACAGCATGTCAAGCAGTTTGGATGAAAAGGATGTTGAGGAGCTTAGGCCAAGAGCAGGCAAAGGCGACAGTGATTTTTTGTGACAATAGCTCAGCTATTGCATTGTCAAAGAATTCAGTGTTTCATAAGAGAACGAAACACATTGATACAAGGTTTCACTACATCAGAGAATTGGTGAACAATGGAGAAATTGTCCTAGAACATTGCAGGACTCAAGAACAGGTAGCAGACATCTTGACAAAGCCTTTGGATTAGAAAAGCTTTGAATTTTTGAGGAAGTGTCTGGGTATGACCAAATGCCCAGCAGTTGAAATTAAAGGGGAGTGTTGAAATCTAATTTCAACTGGGTAGACGTACACGCCCAAAACCCCCAGAATGAAACCTCAAACCACCTTGAAGGATCTCGGACCGCTTTTGCATAAAATTGGTTTCCGTAATTTTGAACCCGATGCGATATGGTGCAGACGCGTGGCTCTCCCCATACGTAAGCAAACATAATTTCTCGGGTGTTATTGTTCAGTTATGTAATGCCTCCCGATATCCATTCCAGCCGTCCGATTTAATCCTTCGCTTTCCGCCGTCGATTGTCCGAAGCTGCATACAAACCAACATTAAAACATTACGTGGAGTAAAAGCCTTTGGGTTGACCGCCGAAAAGAAATTTAATGAATTAATTTTTGTTCGTAGATAGTAGGTGAAATGTCTCAGTTTTAATTGCACGAACGTATGGAGAATTTAAAGAAAGGCATGGTAAGTTTGTTTTTTTTTACCCAATGTAATATTTAAAAAAAAGGAGCTCATATATTATTTTTTTTGGTTGACTTTTTGTAATATGTGAGAGCTCGGGGGCAGCGAAAGAGAATAGAGAAAATTTGCACAGCAGTGCATGAACAAAAGAACAGGGGAGCGTAAAAGTATAGTGTGTGTTTTTGCTGAGTGGTGGTGAAGCTCGCAGCAGTGGAAAAACCAAGGGAGATGCACAACAGTGCATAGATCACTCTTTTTAATGTATTGGATTTGCATTGAAATGCAAAAAGAAAAGAGCGCACAGTTTTTTTATATAAGTGAATGTAATGAAATTTTTACTGTGTATGTAAAAAATTTGTTTTACAACAGTGATGTAAAATGGGTTTTACAGCAGTAAACCCAACTCAGTAAATTCGTGAAAACAGAGTTTTGGTTGAATGTTGTTTTTGGTAAATCCCTCTCAGTAAAAGAGGAAGAAATATGTTGTTTCAGGCATCTTTATTTTAAATGAATATCAATCATTTTATGGTGGTGAAATACTCTGTTCCTCAGTAAAAAAATTTTAAACTTCCCTGTGCACAAAAGATCCTGGAAAGGTAGAAACAGAGCATTGCCTCTGTGTGGAGTTTATTTTGTTTGTTTTGGGATTTTCTCAGAAAAATCCCCAACAATTTGCAGCAGGAAGGAGGATAGACTATATGAATTTGACCATGTTAAATTTGAAATGGTCGCATCAGGATGAAAAATCTCACCCTTACTGAACATTGACCGAAAACATTTTGCTTGAACTTGTTGAACATTCCACCATAAATTGTTCAATCGCGAATGTTTCATTCAAAATTTCTTCCCACCTGTACACGTTCCCTGCAAAACCATCCATCCGATAACAACATTGATGGGCATTACTCTCCCACGTAATTGGCAAATAGGTCATAATCCCCTCCAAAACGTAGAACATATAGACTACGCCATTGCGAATATGTCTCGTTCAAAATTTCTTCCCACCTGTACACGTTCCCCGCAAAACCATCCATCCGATAACAACATTGATGGGCATCACTCTCCCACCTAATTGGCAAATAGGTCATAATCCCCTGCAAAACGTAGAACATATAGACTACGCCATTGCGAATATGTCTCATTCAAAATTTCTTCCCACCTGTACACGTTCCCTGCAAAACCATCCATCCGATAACAACATTGATGGGCATCATCTCCCACATAATTGGCAAATAGGTCATAATCCCCTCCAAAACGTAGAACCTATAGACTACGCCATTAGTTTCCAATTACTGGATATATGGATTTTTCTTACCATGTGCCTGACCGCAGGAATATTGCGTGAATCACTCTTACGTGTAATTTTATGTCATAATCACCACGCCTAATCCATGAACCTTCGTAACATTTTTCCAGCCTTGTATCCATCGCCGCCACCTACCCTGCTACTTGTGGGAGATATTCTGGCGGTGATTAATTTGTGAGTACGACTTCTACGGTGAGGAAATACCTATTCTTATATATAAGTATATGTTAGACGACTTTAACAGGAAATTCAACAGCTATCAATATACAGTGTCTTATCCATCGATTAATAATGGCTAAGCAATATATGTCACTAGAAGGATTTAATATATTGGTTGCCAGATTCGACTGACAAGATTGATCAGTTTCTTAATAATATGATACTTATATTTTTCAAAGATTTAATATATTGGTTGTCAGATTCGACTGACAAGATTGATCAGTTTCTTCATAATATGATACTTCATATTTTCAAAGATTTAATAGGTTGGTGGCCAGATTCGACTGACAAGATTGATCAGTTTCTTAATAATATGATACTTAATATTTTTCAAAATCAATCTCTGACTAAAATTAAAAAGGTAGTAAATGAAATGAATTAACTATTTCCATAGTTGCCCATTAATATCCCTTTACCATAATACTTAAAACACTTCTATAAGTTTTCATTTCATTTATATATATATATATATAAAACTTTATATATATATATATATAATTTTAATTTATTAATTAAAATATATTATTTTATTATTTAATATATATGAATAATTAAAATAATTCAATATAATCTTTTAATATATATTATTAATTATAAAAATAATAAACGGCCTGGAGTATGCCGTAAAACTGCTTCTGCTTGGCTAAGAGCTCGTCTTCCTCGGACGTAAGGAAACAGGTTAACGGCCCAAGACCCAGAGGCATCTGGCAGGAGTGAAAGCCTGCTCCCTTACGGACCACCAGCGGGTTATTACAGGTGGCGTGGTTTTCCTTGATAACAGTGATGAGTTAAACCGACATTCGCGGATAGCAGCCAGAGATGGCTGTCCTCACTGTTGGTTTGACACCTGAGTTTGATAGGTTTTGCCACCTTTGGAAAAAAAAAAAAAAAAAAAAAAATTATAAAAATAATAATTTTAGATATTAATATAAAATAAATTAAACAATAAGAACATCATTACATTTACCATCCTTCTTTCGTAATATTAAACGACCAAAGTGTGAAGTAAGAAATAGAACCTGGTCAAAAGCTTTCCAACCAGTTGTTTCAATTCATCATTGAGGTTCTAAGATGGTTTTTTTTTTCCCTTATTAACAATTTTTTTATTATTATTAATCATTTTAATGATAGGAAGAAAAAAATAATATAAAAATACGAAAAAGGTAATAGTTATATGTATTTAATGTTAATTAGACTAGATGCATCTTAAATATGATTTTATTAAGCATTGAGAGGAATCAAATCTCCTAAGTTGCAAAATTCTCTTTTGATCTTTGCACCTAGAGAGATTTGATCCCTCTTTGAACTTGATAGGTCGTCTCTTTATGGGCATTTGATAGATCCGAGGTTAATATGAATCTAGCTTACTTTTAGTCTTGTGCGACCATGGAAAATGATATGTCATCTCTCTATGGGCATTTGATAGATCCAAGGTTAATATGGATCTAGATTAATTTTAGTGTTGTGCGACCATGGAAAATTTGTTGAACATCTAATTATTCTTATTATTCTTATTATTTTAAATGTGCTAAATATGCCAAATTATTATGATCATTTTAGTTGTGCTAAATATGTCCAAGTTTTATCTACCATTTTAGATTTAAACTTTCTTACCTACATTAGTTTGTTGTAATGATGGAGATAATCAATAATTTGAATGATAAAAAACAGTAAAATAAAAATTTGAATGCATAGTAACAATGTAACACTATGGAATGATAGAAAATGTGAATAATAAAAATATAGTTAATTACAAATAGTTTTCATTGTAATCAATCTCAAACTATTTTCTTCTAGTGTTCTTATTGTCACACATTCATATGGATCTTACGAAAAGGGCAATTGAAATTATAGAGCATTCAAATATTTAACTCAAGTTATTGTAGTAAATGTCATACCGTGTCTCTCTTGCTCTCCAATATTAATAATAGATTTTTCTTAACTCAATCATTTTGACTTATGGAGTGTTAAACGCCAAGAAAGTTTCAATGGCAGTTGTTTTCTATTACCTTGTTTGAATACAAAACAAATAACAATGTTGAGTGATGGAAAATGTGAATAATAAGATTCTAGTGAAATACAAATAGTTTACGATTTCAAGAAGCAAAAGTTTTAGTTAAATGAATATTTTATTTAAGACCAGAATTCAATTTTGTATTTCGTTTATGGTTAAATTATTGTAGCATTAAATCGCGAATGTGTCTCATTCAAAATTTCTTCCCACCTGTACACGTTCCCTGCAAAACCATCCATCCGATAACAACATTGATGGGCATCACTCTCCCACGTAATTGGTAAATAGGTCATAATCCCCTCCAAAACGTAGAACATATAGACTACGCCATTGCGAATATGTCTCATTCAAAATTTATTCCCACGTGTACACGTTCCCTGCAAAACCATCCATCCCATAACAACATTGATGGGCATCACTCTCCCACGTAATTGGCAAATAGGTCATAATCCCCTGCAAAACGCAGAACATATAGACTACGCCATTGCGAATATGTCTCATTCAAAATTTCTTCCCACCTGTACACGTTCCCTGCAAAACCATCCATCCGATAACAACATTGATGGGCATCATCTCCAGCGTAATTGGCAAATAGGTCATAATCCCCTCCAAAACGTAGAACCTATACACTACGCCATTAGTTTCCAATTACTGTATATATGGATTTTTCTTACCATGTGCCTGACCGCCAGAATATTGCGTGAATCACTCTTACGTGTAATTTTATGTCATAATCACCACGCCTAATCCATGAACCTTCGTAACATTTTTCCAGCCTTGTATCCATCGCCGCCACCTCCCCTGCTACTTGTGGGAGATATTCTGCCGGTGATTAAATTGTGAGTACGACTTCTACGGTGAGGAAATACCTATTCTTATATATTAAGTATATGTTAGACGACTTTAACAGGAGATTCAACAGCTATCCATATACAGTGGCTTATCCATCCATTAATGGCTAGGCAATATATGTCACTAGTTGGATTTAATATATTGGTTCCCAGAGTCAACTGACAAGAGTGATCAGTTTCTTAATAATATGATACTTAATATTCTTCAAAATCAATCTCCGACTAAAATTAAAAAGGTAGTAAATGAAATGAATTAACTATTTCCATAGTTGCCTATTAATATCCCTTTACCATAATACTTACAACACTTCCATAATTTTTCATTTCATTTTTATATAAGTAAAACTTTATATATATATATATATAATTTTAATTTATTAATTAAAATATATTATTTTATTATTTGAATATATATTAATAATTAAAATAATTTAATATAATCTTTTAATATATATTATTAATTATAAAAATAATAACTTTACATATTAATATAAAATAAATTAAACAATAAAAACATCATTACATTTACCATCCTTATTTACCATCCTTCTTTCGTAATATTAAACGACGAAAGTGTAAAGTAAGAAATAGAACCTGGTCAAAAGCTTTCCAACAAGTTGTTTTTCTAAGATGGTTTAATTTTTTTGGGCTATTAATCATTTTTTTTATTATTAATCATTTTAATAATAAAGAAGAAAAAAATAATATTAAATATGAAAAAAAATAATATTTATGTGTATTTAATGCTAATTAGACTGGATGCATCTTAAATATGATTCTATTAAGTATTGACAGGAATGAAATCTCTTGAGTTGCAAAATTCTCTTTTGATCTTTGCACCTAGAGAGATTTGATCCCTCTCTGCACTTGATAGGTCATCTCTCTATGGGCATTTGATATATCTGAGGTTAATATGGATCTAGATTAGTTTTAGTCTTGTGCGACCATGGAAAATTTGTTGAACATCTAATTGTTCTTATCATTTTAAATATGCTAAATATGCCAAATTATTATGATCATTTTAGTTGTGCTAAATATGTCCAAGATTTATCTACCATTTTAGATTTAAACTTGCTTAGTTACATTACTTTGTTGCGATGATGGAGATAATCAATAATTTGAATGATGAAAAACAGTAAAATAAAAATTTGAATGCAAAGTAACAATGTAACGTTGTGGAATGATAGAAAATGTGAATAATAAAAATATAGTTAATTACAAATAGTTTTCATTGTAATCAATCTCAAACTATTTTCTTCTAGTGTTCTTATTGTCACACGTTCATATGGATCTTACGAAAAGGGCAACTGAAATCATAGAGCATTCAAATATTTAACTCAAGCTATTGTAGTAAATGTCATACCGCGTCTCTCTTGCTCTCCAATATTAATAGTATATTTCCCTAAACTCAATCATTTTGACTTATGGAGTGTTAAACGCCAAGTAAGTTTCAATGGTAGTTGTTTTCTATTATGTTGTTTCAATACAAAACGACTAACAATGTTGAGTGATGGAAAATGTGAATAATAGGATTCTAGTGAAATACAAATAGTTTACGATTTCAAGAAGCAAAAGTTTCAGCTAAGTGAATATTTTATTTAAGATGAGAATTCAATTTTGTATTTTATTTATGGTTAAATTATTGTAGCATGAAATCAATGCACATCATTAAAATTGATGTGCTTACGCAGAAATCATTGCATGATGTTCATACAAATGCTTTGAAATTAATGTATATCATAAATTTAGTTAGATGAAATCAAAATCCATATCTACATGAAAACCAATGTATCTAGTACAAGTATTCAAATAACATTCAAATAGAATTAGAAATCAACATCTACATTAAAATAAATGCATCTAGTGCAAGCATTAAAAAATAATCAGAAATTAGCATCTACACTAAAATCAATGCATCTAGTGCAAGTAATCAAATAGGATTAGAAATCAACATCTACACTAAAATCAATACATGCAATGCAAGAAATAAAATATGACAAGAAATCAACATCTACACTGACATCAATGCATCTATTGCAAACAATGAAATAAGATTAGAGATCAACAACTGCACTAAAATCAATGCATCCAATGCAATCAACCAAATATGATTAGGAATCAACATCTACACTGAAATCAATGCATCTATTTTAGTGAATAAAATTGTATCTCTGCCCCTCTTTTCCTCTTCCTCTCTCTCTCTCTCTCTCTCTCTCTCTCTCTCTCTCTCCCCGCCATCTATATCTATATTTCCTTCCATATCTCCTTCTTTCTTTCTATCTCACCCCCACAAACACACACATACACATTCTCTATATCTTTCTATCTCTATGTCCCTCCCTCTCTCTATCCCTCTATCCCACCTCCATCTCCCGTTGTCTCTCCTCATTTATCTCTCTATCTCAACCCCCAAACATACTCTCTCTCTCTCTCTCTCTCTCCACCTTTATCTTTGTATGTATTTATTATTCACTCCCTCTCTCTCCCCCTCCCTCTCTCCTTCTCTCTCAAGTCCTCTCTCTCTTTCTTCCTCTCTCTCCCTTTATCTCACACCCCCTCATGTATCTCTGCTCATCTCTCTCTCTCTCTCTCTCTCTCTCTCTCTCTCCAACTCCATCTCTCCCCCTCCCTCTCTATTTCTCTTTCTCCCCTCCTCTCTCTCATCATTTCTTTCTCTCCCTATATTTTCCCCCCTTCACCCTCTCTCTCTCTCTCTCTCCCTGCCTCCAACATTGTCACTATCTCCCTCTCCCTCTCTCTTCCTTTCTCTCAACCTCTTCCACTGTTATCCCTCTCTGTATCTTTCTCTTCCCCCCCTCTCCCCCTCCCTCTCTCTTTCTCTCTCTCCCATCCTCTCTCTCATCCTTTCTTTCTCTCCCTATATTTCCCCCCCATCACTCTCTCTCTCTCTCTCTCCCTCCCTCCAACACTGTCACTATCTCCCTCTCTCCCTCTCTTCCTTTCTCTCTCTCTCTTCCACTATTATCCCTCTCTTTTTCCTTTATGTATCTCTCTTCCCTCCTTCTCCCCTCTCTCCCTCATTCTCCCTCCATCCCTACCTTGTCACTCCCTCTCTTTGTCGACATATACCTCTCTATGTCTTTTTTTTCCTCCTTATCTCCCCTTTTTTATTTCCATCTCTCTCTCTCTCTCTCTCTCTCACCCCCCCACTCCCTCCCCCTCTTTGTCTCTCTCCTTTTTTCTCTCTCCCCCCTCCATCCATATGATCTAGAATTGTCACTTTGTTTAACCAACAATATATGTAAGGCCTAATATAATAATACTTTTAATGGAGATGATTATTTGTATAATATATTGGAATCATAATAATCAATATTATTAACTATTATACCAATAATAATATATAAATAAATAATGTTAACTTTACATTATAAACACACCAATTTCTTCTTTTGATCAAATTGATAGCTCAGTTCCATTATATTTTACATTTTATATTACATGATATTGTACATGATATTTTACTTTCCATATTAAATTTTACATTTATATATGTTTTAGTTTGAATATTAATTAAAAACTGTTAAGTTGATATTTAATTTTGTTTTGTTTTCATTCTATATATATTTCTTGTGATAAATTTCACATTATATTTTACATTTTATATTTTGATTTGAATATAATTAAAACATATGAAGACAACTTTTATTTTATTTTATTTTTTTTATATTTTTCCGGACATTTAAAATATTGTCATAGATTCTTACATTACGCCTACACATATCCCCTATATTCAGCAGTAGAGGATCTTTTGATGCAAAAAATTCCATATATGTTGTGCAAATTCTAGGGTTCTTTTATATCCATATACGCTTGGCTCTGCAAGAGGAGGCTTTTCCCCCTCCATTAGTCATGCTATTTTTCATGTTTATAATGACTCTAAACCTATATGTATTCCCATTAATCTCATCATGTTTAACATACTTTTGATACAATGACTCGACAAAGTGGGGTTTTTATTTTCAAAACACATCATTCGATGGGTGCATCATGACAAGTTATAAATCTAGGGCGTTGCTAGCTAAAAGTAGTGCAAGATGCAAAATACAAGGTTAAATCTAGTAAGATCAAAGAATATATCCAATATATGTAGGCTAATGCTCTGATCACCAAATTTATTGGATTATGGCCTTAGAAGGTTTTCATTGGGTTGATTCAAAATAAATGGAACCCAAGGGTAAAATAGAAACGGTGTTAGGTGCAAAGGGATCTTTTGCAGACATTTTCCCCCTCTTAGAAAACATATCGAGGCTTTTTGAAGGAGGGCTATATTTTTTCAGCAAATGCACGACTCTTCATGGGATTGTAGAAGGACAATTTAGCCCCAAGAAGGAGGATGTCCTTACAACAACATTGTGTGTCAATTTGTTTTCTCTTCCCAAGAAATCTTGGGATGAGGAAACCCTTGAAGGCATTAGCAATGCCATCAGAAACTTTTTCATATAGTCAAAGCCTACCAAGAGAGGGAGGTACACTTTATGTGCACATATCTATTTTTACATGAATTTCTCATAGCCCCTTCTAACCTCCATAGGTATATATTTTTAGGATAGTTTTTGGAATAATTCTCTAGATTATGAGCTAGAGCCCTTTAGGTGCATACAATGTCATGAATACGAGCATCTCATCAGGGACTATCCCATGAATAAAAGCTAATGATTTGAAGAAAATCCTTCTTATAAAGATACAGTTGGTTCGGAAAAAATTCACTAAAGAAGAAGAAATTTCAGTGCCCTAAGTGCCTCAAATCCTGTCGAGAACCCTAGATCTAATAATAGATTTGAGTTTATCTCCTCTCCAATGGAGTCTCTGAAGCAAGTCAATATTCAATTAATCATGTAATCAACATAAGCTAAATCCCATAAACCTAAATAAGCCATACAATATTCTCTCAAATAGCACCAACAAAATACTTTACCGTACGAAATGATTAGCTCCCTTTCAGAAGAACCTAAAGAGAAAAACCTAATAGAAGACACATATTTGGATGACCCACTATTTATTTCCCTCGTCAAAGAATGGCATGGAAAATATGTGAAGGACATGTCGGTTCATGAGGCTACGATTTTTCATATATCCTATCAGCAAAGCAACTAGTTGGCATCAAGTTCCTCAAAGTCTGGTCTTCTTAATGTCTCGTCTTCAGGTTCAAACGATGGATTTGAAGGTGATCCCCAAGGAAGACAAAGAAGCCAAAAAACGTGCTTCCAAGAGAAATATGGTAGGGATATAAAACACCATGAATAAGTATTCAACTCAGGGACCTATGAAGACCGTGAATAATTATTCAATTCAGAGAAAGTCATGCAAATTTCAAAGACCTTTCCACTTTGAAATCGTGAATCCTCGAGGAGTTTTCATTTCATTATGATTATTGTTAGGCTTAAGTATCTCCTAGATTTTAGTCCTCTTTTGGAAATTCAAGTTATATAACTTTTTTTCATCATTGAAAAAATCCATTTACTCCCCCCCAAAAAAAACATTAATTATAAATTTATAATTTTACAAAAAAAAATATTCCTAAGATATTTATTAATTATATTATAATATTAATATTAAAAAAAATAACAAAGACATTCATACGGTCTATTATTTATAACTAAAAATAATGTAAATTAATTTATCTTAAAGTACTTAATATATATGTTGTAATAACAATAGTCTTGATAGGTAGCCCACTTGGTCAACGCCCCACCACTGAGCAATTGATGGGGCATCTATCATAAGGGGTGGGTTCAATTCTCTTTGTGTCCATCATAGTGAGACTACCTGTGGTAAGGTTCAAGGTATTAGGAGGAAAAATAATAATATATAAAAATTCATAATCATATTTTTATTAAAAAATAAAATATAAAAATTCATAATCATACTTTAATAATAAAATAAAATATTAATCATTATAGCGGATTTCTATATTATTATTAAAACATATAAACATTATTCCTAATAGTTTTTTTTTTAATTGTTAACATTTCTTTTTTCATTTTAGCCATTGCCAAGATTCTAGCAATATATTAGCAATATATTTGCAACTTGATTATTATTAATTTGGTTTAGACTTAGGCCAAAACCTAATCTTAAAATTTATACATAAATAACCTATTTTTTTATTATGATTTAAAAAATTAATTTGTAAGTGCTCGACGGGAAAGAAAAATTTATTTTCAACCTTAATGCCTCGAGGGACAAAAATGTTAGTGTCACCCTAACACATTAAATCTGTAGAATAGCAAAGATGAAATGTCCTCTGTAGATGATCATGGTGGCATCCGCCTTAATCTCATGATTTGAGGCGTGGGCTAATTGAAGCTGCTTTGTTTTGCTATGCAATGAAGTGTATGTATTCTACAGTCTTTGCTACTCTTTAAACCATCATTTTACGGCTTACTTGAGGAAAAGTGGATAAGATATGCTTTAATATGAACAAAATTTGTAACATCGAGATGAATTTGTTTGACGGATTTTGAGAAGGTGAACTAGGTTTAAGTAAATATTTCTTGAATTGCCATTTATTTAAAGGAATTTTGTAAACTATGTGATCCTTAGCATAAACAAATGAGACTCTGGAATGAAGTGCATGTAAAGTACATAATTTTTATTCCATACTATACATTCTCAATTTATAAATGTTCGATTATTTTTCTTATGCCAGAGTTCGAGGTTATAAAGTGAATGTTTTAGAGTAACTAGAATAAATTTATTTGTTTTGCATAGTGTTTTTCCAAAATTAGTAGTGCGGTTGAGTTTTTACTGTGAATGTTTTGGAGTAACTAGAATAAATTTATTTGTCCGCCAGAGTGTTTATCCGAAATTAGTAGTGCATTTAAGTTGGTTTTTTTTAGAGTGTAGTATTGATATTTTAGAGTCTTGGATGATTTTTAAACCATAACTTCATGAATTATTTCGCAAAAACAGAAAATATATGTTTTAATATGGACAAATTTATAATATCAAGAGGCATTGGTGTGTTGCTTCTGTAAATGCATGTGAAGTATATTTTTTTTGGCATGTGATACATTTTTAGTTGCAAAATAAATTTGATTGAAAAAAATTGAAATTTTTAATTATTTTTGCTGCTTCATAAGTTTCGAGTTTAATTTGCAGATTTAAAGCTAATATTTTAGATTTATTTGTTTTGTATAGCTTTTATCTAAAATTCACAGTGCATTTCCCTTGGATTTGTTTTACAGTGCAGTATTAATATTTTACAGTCTTTACCACCTAGATTTATTCGTAAAACACTCTTTGTTACAATAATATTACAGTAATTATTTTCTTACAACAAAATAGCTTAAGAAACATTGTAAACCCGTTTGTGTATCCATTCCGAGAGGAATTATTCAAGGTTTATTTATCTTAAATATTAATAATATAATATAAATAATGTAAAATACTATATTTTTATTATTTCACCACGATAGATGGTGTTTAGGTGCGGCAACGTTGAAGTGATTTGGTATTTAGGTAGGGCAATGTTGATAGTCTGCCTAGGATATCTAGCTTCACACTATTATTACAAATGACATAGGTAATTTATATTTTAGAATAACTTTTATGGAATTTAAATTTTTCTCTAGTATAGAGTTAGGTGAGAATATTTTTACTCATATATATAAATCAAGTATTCAAATTTTTTTGTTTTTTATTTTTAGTTTTCAAGTTACATATTAAGCTATTCTTTATAAAAAAATCCAATTTTATATAAAAAAGAAATATGGATAGTTTAGATATATGTGAAAATATTTTGAGATGTGTATATAGATCAATGACTTCTAAATTTGTTGTCTCATTTTTTCACTTTTCAAGTTACACATTTTTCATATTTACATATGGTAAATAAGTATTTCAATGACTAACTACTTTATCAATCATTTGCCTTAATTTATATAACTATATATACTATTACAAGTAGTATCTACTTGTATTAGATGTAAATTTATGTGTTCCATTATTTACTTATGGACAGATAATTATTTTTATGAAAAGTTTATGTATAAGAAATTGGAATGATAGAAATAAATAAATTCAAATATTCCTGTTTGTCAATTTTTGTTTCACTTTTTCTTATATATCTATATATAGTCTTCCCTGCATCCAGCAACACTTATTTAACTATATAATGAAAAAAAAGATCAATAATAAAAATAAAAAAAATTATAAAATAAAATATATAATATAAATTTTCATTACTAATGAAAAAATGAAAAACTACTTTTTTTAGAATTTAATATTTTATAATATTATATATTAACTATAATAATCTTAACTAGTTGTTCATTAAATATATTAACTAGTGATTATGATATTATTAATTAAAATATTTTTCTAAATGATTCTTTCAATCTTCCTTCCATCAATTTTGTTAAATTAAAATTTAATGGGATATCCAAGGGTAATCCTAGATTAACAAGTTTTGCAAATATTCTTCATGATGATAACTCTTCTCCTTTGAGAGTATTTGCAGTGAATTGTGGGTTAGTAAGTAACAAATTGTAAGAGTTCACAATATTGGAGAATGACATTCGAATTACTATTCATAAGGGTTTTTAATTTTTAAGTTGCAATATAATATGTTTAAAAATCTTTAAATGGTTAACTTATGGCAAAAGTAGTGAAGGTTTGGAGATTGGAGGGAATTGTGGTGAAGATACTAATTCTTTACTTGGTAATTTGGACTATGTAATTGTTCAACATACTAGAAGAGCATGTAACAAGGCTACTGATTTTTTTGGTCAATATGGGATGTTGTTACAAAGGTTTGGATCTAGATGTATAATAGCCTCTAGGAAGATGAGATGCAGGCTATCCATATTTTGATAGAGCTGGATAAAAAAATCCTTGATGGGGTTGTACATATAGTGGTTATGGATGCTTTGGAGAGGGCACCATCATAATACTTGTATTAATCACAGGTCAAAGTTGCGGGAAGGAGTTAATGCAATAGTTTTAGTAATTATTTCGACTTGGTGTTTTGAATACAGGTTCATCATAATAGATGAACAACAACTAAGAAATTGTGTGTGAGGATGCCAGGTTGTCACCTTGACCTCCATCTCTAATTACTACTTGTTGATAATTAGTGTATGGTGATCAATTTTTAGGCATGCATTTCCATTATTACCCCTTGGGATTCACTCTGTGGTGTCTAGCGAGTGTGATTTTCAAGTTTGGTGTTGGCCTTGGTTGCCAGAATCTCTCAAGCTTCCTTCAGCCTAGGTGACTTTTAATTTTCTGGTAACTATATTTAATCCAAATTTGTTATTCTTTTGGTGGGTATTTTACCAATTTCTTTGTTATAGCATGTTGTGGGTGACCTATGTTATGTTTTGGTGCCTAATTTGAATTATTTGCAATACTAGCTATTGGTTTCTTTATAGGCTAGTGTTGGAGTCAATTATTTTGGCATTTTAGTTCCCGAGTCAATTGCAATTTACAAGTTATTTTGGGTTTTCTCTAGTTTTTAAGTTGTTGCAGAGATCTATATTTTTGTTTTAGGCCTCTTTCATCTTGGTGTCTAGTCTTATTTGTAAAAGGTTGCTTATGAAATTAAAGTTTGGTGAGCTTGTTTACCTATTACATTTCAGGCCTGTGGAATTGGTTTTTGTTGATTACCTTGTTGTCTATAGATCTAGAATTCATGGAACTCCTCATCTTCATTCCTTTTCTTTTATTAGTAGATATTTTTAGCGATTATCCTCATTGTTTATTTGTAGCTATGCCTATGGCTCCAAGGAAGCGAATCAATGGTTGGTGAGGTGGTTGAGGAAACATTGGGCATAAAAGGGTGCACCATTTTTCTTATGATTTAGAGGCCATAAATTTCAATTATGTTCCTCTTGACGTATGGAAGGAGATCTTAGGCCTTGAAAGTGTGGAGGTGTCATGTACCCTATTTCTCATACCCATTATCCATTTATTTTGCAAATGAGTTTCACCATGTTATTTTTAGCAATCTCCCTACCTTGTCCACATGGATAGATTTTTTTTTTCCAACATTTATGGAATTACATGTTTATTTTCATCCGATGTTCCTCCCTATCCAATTCTATATTTTGTTTTTCATGGTGTCTAGGTTGTGGGGAATTAATCCTATTTATAATTTGTATTCATTTTCACAGTTTACAAAAAAAAATGACTAATTCTTTGGCTTAAAATACTAATTATAATATACGTCATGCTTCTTCATTAATGTCACCAACACATAAAGTGATAGACCCATTTCACGTGTATTCACTTGTATAGCACCTAGGTACACTTGTGATGTCCATGCAGGGAAGACCTAGTTCAAGTGCTGCAATATCTTCCTAAACATCCGGCCTAATGAGAGCTTGCCACACGACCTTGCCCATGTGAAGGCACATGCCATTTGTACTCTGAATTGAGAATGGTGGTGATTGTTGTTGGCAACGAATGATGGTAATTCTTCCTCGATGTATTAGCTGAAATTTTACAATCTCATTTGTTTCTCCTCTACTGCATTTAGCGCCCACTCTGTAACTTAAAGGGGAGGCTAGATATCGTCTCACTGTTTTCCTCTTTGCTACCTTACGATGGATCCTTCATCAACTGTAGACACGACGAGTTGCTATGGACATGTTAGGGAGTCTGATTCCTTGATTTGTTGTTTCTTGGATAGCATGGATTTCTATGTGTTTCTTCTTGCTCATTATTAACACATTTCTATGTTTTGTAGGTTGACACTTCTTTATGGCTAGGCAAGGAGATTATACCTTTCTTCCTAAGCTCAATGAAACACTATAAATCCTACAGTAACTATAGAGTCATGTCTTCATCTTGTGTTTCCAAATTAATTCATCTCAAGCTTGCTATTATGCAATTCACACATTTTTTCCCAATGTCGTAGAGTCTCGGCAAGGGTTTTTGGTGCCTAACAATCTGGGTCTAATATCTTGTTCCCCGTTTATTTACCCCTTACTTGTATTGAATGAGGAAAACCTTTTTATGTATGAAAATAAATTACTTACTTCATTTTACTCACTCAAATCTTGCGAATCTCATAGAATTTTAATTTAATTTCACGTGTTACTCTTCCTTTGTTGTCTTTTCTAGTGTAATTATGTCAAGAGAAGAGAGGGCCAACCAGAGGGATTTTGGTGCACAAAAAGATGGATTTTCACCCTCGACCTCGTGGCCACTCCATACCTCCTTTTATCTGCAATTTCTTGCAAGAGAATGTTAACTAGGTAAGATTGGTTTCTTACTCATTTTTTTTTAACATCTCAATAATCGTTACTATTTTATACTTCCTAACATCATCTAAAATTTACGAGGGACATTCTCATTGATAGTGTCAAGAATTTCCATGAGAGGGTTGTGTCAATTTCTCATCAGGTAAGATTTTATCTTCTCTACTAAAGTGAAATCCCCTTTCTTGGTCATCAATTTTGGAATCATATTTCGTTATGAACCCTACCTATTTCATTTTCCTCCCATTTACCATGACTATAATAGCTGAAGCGGTCATGCATGCTCCCTTTATTGATAGTGGGTGTATATAATGAACCCGCATGTGCACAATTTAAAAATTTAAAACATGGTTTACAAGGCAGTAGAGTGTCTTACAACATCTTTTGATTGGTGTACACCCCTCTAGACTGACATGAAAAAGAAACTTACATCCATCAAAAAAGCTCAAACAAAAAACTTCGGATATGGGACCATTTTGTGCTCCTTTTTCTTCAAGAGAGTACTAGGGCTTTGATCGAAGGTGTTGTCCACCATTAGCAGCCTGAGGGATCCTTGACTGGGTAGATGGGATGGGTTCATCCGATGAAGAGAATAGGGGGCGGTGAGGTCCCTATAAACACTTTTGATGACGACTTCTTCCCCTGGTGGGAACAACATGTCATAGATGTTGAGGACTACCCCTACATTGGCATGGATTTCAGAGGAGACTCAGATTTGTTGTTGCCACCGGATGAAGCGTGGGGAGCCATAGGTAAAAACATTTTTAATTTTTGAAATTTTTTAATTTTTCTTAGATTTTAAGTATAAATAAACTGAAATTTTTTTGATGAGAGAAATACTTAAAAAATTATTTTGATAATGACACAGATATTGGACCAGTAAGATCTGAGAGTCTACCTAGGCACACGCATCACAGAAGAGATGTGGAGGGGGCCATAGATGACAATGACAGGACCCTTCATGCTATATAGAGAAATTTGGTGAGACTGACTCACGAGGTACCTATGGAAGCTATAGAAGAACTTCTGGGAGAGATGCAGAGGCGCATGGTAAGGGTGCCACCTGATTAGTTGTGACTGTTCTAACAGGTGGAAAATTCCATCGTCTTCTTCTATGATGCTCAGCCTGAGCAATACCCATAGATATAAAATTATGGATGATCAAATCTTTTGGTTAGACATGATTATGGGCATAAGAGCTAATTTTGTAGGATTATTTTCTCCTAATTTTGTATATTATTTTGAACATAAAACTTCTATCTATGTACCGACGGTTTCACTGTGATGATCATATATATTGATGACTGTTAGATTATTTTTTACTTTTAATGGGATGAATGATTTATGTGCCAATCTAATGCTTGATTAGCGATAGAATTTGCAAATGAATTTTCTAATCATGGAATATGAATAAATGTGATATAAATAAATGATCTCTGTAATAAATGCACTCTCGGAAATTGAAAATATAAATAAGGATCTCTCACATGATAAATGTTGCTTAATCGAGATACTACGAGTTGTGAATCCAGGTATACTACCAATGAATCAATACCAGGAGATATTGCTTCAGATAGTAAATTAATGACAACGATATATTCAGTAATATTGTTTGAAGCAGGACTAATACATACACCTCTTGAAACCAGCAATTAGCCGGATGGATAATAAATCACCGAAGTCGCAGAAGTAAGGTTTCGGGTGTGTAAGAGATAGATAGATATGCACAAATATGAAATATTTACAACCAAGAAAATGCTAGGCCAAAGCCTAAGAAAAATACTTTTTAAGATATAGCCCATTTCTAGTCTCCGCCGATTCATTTCCCTTAAAAGTGAGAGGAAACTTTGAAGTCTAGAGATATATAATGATATCTCCATACGAAGGATCTTGCGAGGAAATAACGAAAAGATGTTCATCAAGAAAATATTCCTCATAAACTAATTCTTCCTCACAAGGAAACTCTAAGATCAATTTTGCAAATACTAATGATTTCTTAGACTTGGCTGACATGAATTCGCGATCAAAATCTTGTAAAATGACAACCCATTTGTTGTATTTTCCCCCAATCACTTGCCTGCTGAGAACAAATTGAAATGGATTGACAAATGCTAAGACGAAAGTTGTTCTAAGCAGAATATAATGTCTATGTCATTGGACAACATGGACAACTTCTAAAGCTAATCTCTCAATGGGAGAATATCATAGTTCAGGGCCCACTAAGCCTCGACTCAGATAATAGATTACGTGCTTAGTGAAAGCATCATCTTCAAGAACCATAACCATACCAATAGTTGATTCTGCTGTAGCAAGATATAAAATGAGGTCTGCTATAATCAGGTGGACTCAATAAAGGAGCAGAGGTTAATACTTTTTTCAAAGCATCAAATGAGCATTGCGTGAAATTGTCCCATAGAGATGGGACTCCTTTCTTGAGCAGTCTCATAAATCCTTTAGTAATCTCGACATAATTAGCGATAAATCTCCTTAAAGATTTGGATTTTCCTTGAAGACTCTAAAGTTAATGAATAATGGACGAGGAGGCAGCTAAAGTATTGCATCAACCTTAAATGGATATACACGAATTTGTTCAGTAGAAAGGATGAATCGCAAGAACCGACTGGACGTAACAGTGAAAACAAACTTATTCGGATTCAACCAGATTTTGTAGAAACGACATCGTTGAAAAATTAATCAAAGATTCTTGGGATGATCAATTCTCTTTTGAGAACGAGAAGCTAAATCATCCAAGTAGGCTTCGTTAATATTTTTGATATCATGGAAAGCATATGAAATGACCCTCTTAAAGGTACCTCCAACATTCTTAAGGCCAAAAGGCATCTTCTTATATGAAAATGTACCCAAGGGGAAAATAAATGTTGTCTTATGTTGATCCTTCAGACGAATAGTGATTTGATTATAACCAGAAAATCCATCCATAAAAGAGAAAATTTCATTACCCGCACACTCGTCGATAATCTGATCAATAAATGGTGTGGGGTAATTATGTTTAGGAAAACCCTTATTCAAGTCTCTCAAGTCAATGCACACATGAATGAATCCTTTCTTCTTACCAACCGGGACTGGATTCGAGACCCACTCAGTTAAAGGAAGGGGTTATATGAAACCTGCCTTAAGAAACTTTTCAACCTCAGCTTTGATAACTGCTGCTTTCCTAAGGTTTATTGGTCTAATCTTCTGGTGAATATGTTTTGCATTTTCATATGTCTTGATCTCATGTTGGAATATAGATGGATCTATCATAGGAGTTTCCTCATAAGACCAAGAAAACACATCTCAAAAATGTTTAAAGAGATCAGTATAAATTCAAATTTCTTCATGGGAACAATCAGCACCAGTGAAGACATTCTCGATAACGTTGTGATTCCTAGATATGTTCACTAGAATAGGTTTTTAAATGACAAACATGTTATCTTCAGTCGAAAACTGTGCTGGAGGCAAAGGATTTAAAACTGCGTGAACATCGCTAGTAAACGAAGGACTGGGTAAGCTTGATTCTACTTCTCGCAAATCAGGGAGGAAATATGACCGATGATGCAAATAATCCCATGGCCTCTGAATACCTGTCATTTCTTATATAATTTCTTCTTAAGATGCAAAAACAATATCTAGGCAATCCATAGCAGAAGTTAAGTCTCGAGTCTAGGCCGGAGCGACCTCCCCATCTAGATCCTCTAGGTAGGATCGGAGTCTACAGTGTTAGTTATAGATTAAAAAGCAATTTGAGCTGCAGACATAGGAAGTGCCATTCCAGCCACTTGCCCCTCATCTAATGTGGCAGTAGAAGATGGTAAGGGCCAAGGATCTGAAAAATAATGAGTTCTAAATAACTCTCTTCGAGAAGGTGCCTTGGAAGATTAAATAGCATTAATTCGAACAATAGGAGTAGGAAAATCAAATGTACCTATTAAGGAAGAATACATCTCAACTTCTAGATTCTCAATAGGATGCTTAGGATTCTTCACTAAGGGAATAATAGATTGAGAAGATGCATTGGATTCACCTAGAGAATAATCCATCTGATTAACCATGACAATTCCACCTTCATGAGGAAAATAAAGGATGCAAAATAACGTTGTTACAATAGCATCCATCTCATAAATCCAATTTCTTCCCAAAAGGAGATTATAATACAAATTTGCATCAACTATTTCTACTTTGATATTTACAACCTTTCCCCAACACAGATGGGAAAGTCTGGAATACTCCCATGTGGCCTATGAGAATGACCATCAAATGTTGTTAAAAGAGTAGGTGACAGAACAGCTTGAGGTGACCCAATAGCCTTCCAACATGATATAGACATTACACATGTGGAAGCTCCCTAATTAACTATGGTTTGAAAGATATTGGTCATTCGGTATGTAGATTTGATTTGAAAAGCCATATGATGTGCGAGTCTCTTCTTGATATTCTACATGTCGAATGTAAGGATGAGAGAGTTCTTTGGATCTACCACTCTGATCATAGTGAGAAATGCACTCCTTTGTGTTGGGCATGACTGGAGTACCTGTAATGCTGACATGGCACAAGGACTCTGACCCAGATATTCTACAATGGAGTAGTTCTCAGTTGCCTTGGAATTGGGGTTGATTGTCGAATGCTTTGCGGAGCTTTTTGACATCTGAGGTATAGAATCAACTACGAGCATCTCGATATGGAGTGGATTTGAAACATCAGGAGTAATCTTGGCCTTATATGATTCTAGTTCACCATAATCATGTGACTGTGTAGAAATTTCAACATGTGAACTCATCATATAAACATTTGATGTATTTTTGCCTTACTGGTTGCCCCTAGTGGGGGTACCGGTAGTAGCATTCACACCAACTAACAATTGTTGCCCTTGGGGAAAAGGGTTAGTTAGGAAAACTTGGGATCTAGAAAACCCTTGCTGAACCAACAAGCGATGAGTGTCCTGAATATTTGGGAAAAGATGAGTTAGATGGTCACCATTGCATAGCTTGCATGGAAACTTCACTTTCTTCTTGGACTCTTTTTTACCCTCCCCAACATCACTCCTAGGCTTATTTTCATTACCCTTCCCATCCTAATTCTTTTTCTTACCACATCCTTTCTTCTTCCCATCACATTTTTGATTTCCTTTGGGGTTAGAAGTTTGAACAACATTGATAGATGAAGGTTGAGAAAGAATGGGCACTGATGGTGATGCCTGAATAAAAGAAGTAGTTTGCAAAGACAACTACTACAATTGGTTTAGCAGGTTAGTTGTGCTATTATCAATTGATCTGACTAGCCCGTCAGCATGGGGACCTGGTTTTAGCTTGGAAAGATCAACCTTAGTTCTAGGAGCATCATGCAAAATTTTCTCAAGAATCCCAGACTGATAATATATGAGTTCTAGCTGTTGGGCCCTTAAAATAGCTTGTTCTTCGGTGAATACATTAGAGAGCAATACATCCTTCGAAATTTCATGTTGTAAATATTTGAGAAACCATTCAAGAAGGAATTCTTGGGGAATATCAACTTTAATGAGCCTCTTCCTTCTCCTCCATTCCTGGATGTGATCAGAAATATGGATTCCCCGGTCTTCGTGGAAATTAGCTAATAGATTAGTTCCAACATCATAACGAATGGGCAACTAAAAATGGTTTAAAAATATGGTGGCCAAGTCACTAAACGAAGCGAAGGTGCCCCCTGGAAGCTCAATATACCATTCAACTGCATTACCAGTTAGGTTGCATTGAAATAGTCTCAACCTGATTGATTCATCAATCATGGAGTTTGATGAACAATATAAATGGAAAGCGGTTATATGGTCACCCAGATCTTCACCAGTCTTCACTTCGAATTTGGGTATGTCTGATGGAAGTTTGGTTGGAACCGGAGGCCAAACTTGGTTGTATTAGATAGGATCATTAGTCAAATTTGATAAATCTGACAAGTTTAAAGTTGCCAGGAAAGGTAAGCCCAGAGAACCTTGAGGATTCTACCCACTCTCGGAAGAATTCCCAATGTTCTGAAAATAATATCCTGGAATTGTGAAGGCACCAGGTTGCCTGAGGTGATTCGTAGAAGTGATTGAACCATAAGGAATCATGTATCATTTATCGTAACAAGATAATTTTTTTAATGATACACAATAAATTATTGTTATTTTTTCATAACATGATACGTTGTGCTTAAATTATGACGTCTAAGTGAGAAGGCAAAGCATTTCCATACTTAAAGCCTTTAAATCATATATGATTTTGGAAATAATTAATATGTATTGGTCTTCCATTATGACTACGTGCTTGATGAGTTGGTCGTAGGCATGCGACTCAACGTATGGAACTTCTTGTCTAGTGGCATTAGATGTTGAAAGAAAAAAGGTCACTTTCCGGATGAAACCACCGAAAATCCGCCTCTCTGTTTTCCGCTAATACACATGCATTACATTGATGATAGTAATCTGCTAACCCTCTATGAAAAAATTAGAAAGCGAGACTACTGGATGGGGTTCATTCCTTTGCCCATCTAGATTCATGTATGTTCAACTTTATATGTTCGATCTTATCCGCGACTTTGGAAACATCGATGAAACATTGTAATCGACCTCATCTAATGATTTAAATAGGTATTATCCCAAAAGTCAACTCCCTGCTTACGAATATAGAAATGTTATCCATGAAACGCTGGTAAAAGTAGTCGGAAGGAAAAGTTAACATATCAAGGAAAAGCTAGCCATAGACGTTGTTTCTTTAACTGGCCCTTGGCATCGTAGGTGCCAAATTGAGTGATCATTATCCTGAGTTGTGAAACATCCTCACAAACAGATAGAAATCAAAGATAATGTTAATCCTCATCATCTAATAGGCAGAGACTACGCATTGGTAAATCCTGCTATTTCACTAAATTCTAACCATTGTGCTTCCCCCAGAAGTCATTTGTGTGCATGTTGTAAAGGAGTCACGACAGTGTGGAAATCGTCCTTCTACAACCATTCATCCTGGTTAATGAATGTAAGACGATTTCATTGGTGAAATAATTAGGGCTTTTGTGCTAAGATTCTTCTTTTCTGACTGTTGGTTTCCATCAACAAATCTTATGTGGTCATGATTATTTAGTTACTTATTAGTATTTTTGTTGAACAGTGACTGAGACAAGACCATCAGCAAATGCTTGACGTGAGGAGCCTACAAGAACCCATACATTGCCCAACGCACTGGTTATTCATGCACAACAAAAATTATATGTACGCAAAAATATAAAGGATGTGCTCAAATAGACTCCACCAAACGTAAGGATGGTATTAAAGTTTATTTCTTTCATTGAGTGGAGAGAGATTATTCTGTTTTCTATCCTGCCATGTACTTCCCATATAACAATCACGAAAAGTAATAATACGATTATCACGACATTGCTACTTCTACCTTTAAATCATTCCAGCGAGCCTTCGATCTTGAACAAATTGTCATCTTGGAATCTCTGCAAGAAAATATCGCAGCTGTCAAGGTATTGGAGCTCTATAAAATACGGCCGAAGGTTGTTGGGTATTTTTTAAACGGGGAAAATACCAAAACCAAACCAACAGGCGCCACAGAGACAATGCTCTGTTTCCTCTGTCCAGGATCTTTTGCAGAGAACCTCTTTAAAAAAAAATTAACTCAGAACACAGTCCTTTACACAGTCACAACACATTTCTATTAATTTAAAACTGAAAGACTGATACAAATTCCATCCTCTGTGCGAAGAGGGATTCAAAAATAAAACTTCTGCTGCTCTCACAGATTTTCCACTGATGTGGATATTACAAAACAATTTCTTGCCGCTCCTCTGTTTTACAATGACAAACAAACATTACATGCCTCCTCTGTTCCACTTTCGGCACTGCTGTCCGTTCAACATTTACCACAAAAATTACATACTCCACTGCTGTGAAAGTTACATAATCTTCTGTTTTACAATGGGGGCCAAAAACAGTTACTTCATCTCTTTCATATCTCGCACTGCTGTGCGATTACAAAAATTTTGCTCCACCGAGCGCAGCCACCACATAACACCATTACATAAGAATTGTGCGCAGGCACAATATCCATAAAAAAAAAACGCACTTCACTATATACTGCCGCAGCCACAATACATTACAACAAAAAAAATAACATAATTTTTTTTTACTCGCAGGCACAATTAAATAAAGACTACAGCACGCACATTCTAAAGACTCCCTATCGTAGACTTTTTTTTATGACAACATATATATAAAAAACATATAAAAAGAATGTGACGTATATCATATGGGACACAAGCCCATATCCAAAATTAAAGCCTCTACCAAAAACTACGAAAGTCATTAAAGACATTTAATTCCCTTCTCGGCGGTCAACAGGAATCCTCACACGCCACGCAAACCATTGATTTGCCGCAGGCCCGTATGCACCTTACGCGATCGACGGTGGAGGTAGATGGAGAAAATCGGACGGCTCACAAGAATATCGGAAGACCAATTTATGCTGAACATTAACACCCGAGAAAATGACGTTGCGTTACGTCAGAGGTAAACCACGTGTCAGCTCCATATTTTCTCGGAGCTCCTTGCCGGATTATTCCTTCATCGGAAAGCTTGTCCGAGAAGTTCCAGGCGTGTATGCTGAACGGATTCTGGCGATGTTGCCGCTGCGTTGAAATTACGATTTCAACACTCCCCTTTAATTTCAACAGCTGGGCATTCAATCTTACCCAAACACTTCCTCACATGGAGGGATTCCCCAACACTGCTGTTACAAAAGTATCTTCCTCACATAGAGGGATTCACCAACTGCTTCTGATGCAGTTCATAAACAAACAAAGTTGTCTTCCTCTTAATAGAGGGATTAACCTGAAACTGTGCTTAAGAGCACCTTCCTCATGACAGAGGGATTCACCATAACAATGTGCTGAAGAGCACCTTCCTCATGACAGAGGGATTCACCATAACAATGTGCTGAAGAGCACCTTCCTCTTGACAGAGGGATTCACCTATTATAAAGAAACATCTTCCTCTCAATAGAGGGATTCACCAATGACTATGCTGAAAAGCATCATCCTCTTGATAGAGGGATTTACCAAATGACTGCTTCAAGTGCAGTTCCAAAACAAACAATCATTGCACTGCTGTGTGTGCAAACTCATTACAATGTTCTCCTATGCTGATGCATATTCTCTGCTGCACTGTTGTGCCATCTTCTTTACTGTGTCTATCCCACACTGCTGTGTCTACACTTGCACTGCTTCTGCACTTTTCAAAGACAAAATACTCTGTCTTTCTTGGAACAATTACACTGTCCCAATTTACAAATTTACACTGCTGTGTGTAAACATTTCTTGCACTCACTGCTGTTGCATATATTGCATATCAATTCAATGAACAACAAATTCATTACATTTACCTTTACTGCTGTAAGGAAAATTTCTTTTGCAATTGCTGCTATTCAAAACTTCTTGCTGCTGCATTTTTCATATTCACTGCTGTCCATACCCATAACCATAGACTGTCATCCCTGGGTTTTATTTGCTGCTGCGTTGCCTCTGCAATTTGCACTGTGGCTGCCTTTTGTTTTATCATACTGCTGTGTGCCCATACTCTTGGCACTTCATTCTCCACAAAAAAATACAGGCTGCTGCCTTTGCTTATGCACCCTTGCTTCACACAATCTTAGTCTTCATTTTTTTTTACACAATGCACTACTGTGCAATTCCTTTGGCTTTCTGCTGCCACACACATTCTTATACATCCAGTGTGCATTAAAAATCTGCTGTCCCTGTTTTTCTTTATGCATTTCTTTGCATGCTGCATTGCATAAAAAAAATTACATTTTTTTTACTGCTGTGTGAAAGAATTTCATTGCATTCTCAGCCACTGGGCATTTACGTTCTGCTGCGTTTTGCCTTCTTCTCATTTTCTTCTCACTGCTTTGCATTTTCATTCCCAATAGAAAACATTTCAATCTGCTGTGTATTATACTCACTCTGCTGTGAGTATATTCTCTCATACTACATAAAAGGAAACTACATTCCATTGCTATGCATTTCAATGCATGTGCACCACAAAAAAAATTTCAAACTGCTGTTCATTCTAATCCATGTGCTCCACAAAAAAAATTTCCAAACTGCTGTTTTGTGTTCTATCTTCCCACTGCTGTGAGGGTCTCCATGCTTTGCATTTTTCTCTTATCTCGCTGCTGCTCTTTACATTTCAGCGCTGCCATCTTTTCTTCTTTATGCATTTCTGTGCATATTGCATAAAAACAAAGCAAAAACATTGCTGATTTCATCACTGCTGCATATTACCTTTCAGAGGGATTAAAAAAGATTTCATTTGCAACTGCTGCGCTGCAATAAATCCTCCATCAACAAATGACTGTTAATACAGTTCAGCAAACAAAAATTTCATGCTCCCCTTTAATGTGTGCTTGTCTTCTTTTGGCAGACTCTTCTCAAAACAAATTTAGATCCACTGGGGAGTTCAAGGGGTTTTCAGATTGTATTACCTTCCTTCTCCATACTTGTGTAACTTTCTTCTTTTGCATGGGTCTAGCTTGTGTAAGAGCCCATGTCAAGTTACAGTCACGTGCCATATGCCCAATGTTATGACACTTGAAGCATTCTACATTTTTCATGAATGACATTTCATGATTTCTTCTAAAATTGTTTCTTGGAGGTTGTCGAAGACCACAACATTTATCTCCATGAAATACTCTACAGTCTTTTGCCATATGACCAAAGTTTGAGCAAGCATAACAATAACCATAAAATGAACTTTGGTACCTGGGAGATGGAGGTTTCCTTGATGTACTTCTGAAGCCTTGCTGCCTTGAGATCCTTTGATGATCACCATTGCCTCTTGCCTTCTTGACATCAGCTACATTTCTTCTTGGCGCTGATTTTCTGCTTGGAGCAGGATTTCTTCTATTGCTGCCTTCATTTTTCTCCTTGCCTTTGCTGGAACTAGGAGCATCATACCTTCTTTCTGGCTTCTTCACATCTCCTTTGCTTAAAGCATCCTCATCCTTGTTTGAGGGTTCGCCTACATACCCAAGTCCTGATTTATCAAATGGAGATCTGTGATAGCTGAGCATGTCATCCAGAGCTTGAGAGCTCTTCATGATCTTGTTCATCCCTTCAACCTTCTTCCTGAGGAGGACAATCTCTTCTTCTAACTTTTCACATTCATTATTTTTCTTTGCTAGTTGTCCCTCAATTTCTTCCTTGCTACAAGTAGCTTCAGCTGCTACTACTTTGAAGGAGATAATCTCTGTCTTCATTTTGGAGATTTCTTCATCTTTTGCTTGACTTCTCTTTATTTTCTTTTCAGCTTCTTGTGTCTGCTTCCTAGCTTCTTGTAGTTCGGACTTAAGGGAGGAGACCTCTACCTTGTACTGTCCAATCTCTTCCACAAGCTTATTCACTTTCTTGTGTCTTTGTTCAAGTTGACTTGTCAAGGCATCTGTCTACTTCTTTGCTTCATTCAGCTGATTTGTCATGGATATGACTTCTTCATGATGTTTCCTCTTGCATTGGTCAAGCTCTTTCTTAAGCTTGGCAAGCTCTTCATCCCTTTCTCTTACTTGAAGCTTGATAAGTTCAAGCTTTTCATTTTCAGCTTCTATGATGGGTTCTTCTTGACTCATTGTCATGGTCAGTGCTCCCTTTGCATGAAGGTCATGCAGTCTGTCCCAAATATCCTTTGCTGATGAGTATTTTCCTAGATTCCTCTTCACAGAATCAGGCAGTCCATCCAAGATAGTCTTTGCTGCTTGTGCATCATACTCCATGGATTCTTTATCCATCTTGCTGTCATCAATCACTGACTCCCAGACTTCAATCCCCTCAAACATTAGGAAAGCCCTCATCTTTATTTCCCATACATCAAAGTTTCCATCAAACTTTGGGGTTTCAAATAGAATGTATTCTAATGGATTGCCTTCTAGTTTAGTAGAAGGGGGAGACACATTTTTAGCAGGCTTGGAGGCTTTCTTCTTTGACCTTGCCATTCTTAACTATACTTCAAATACTTGACTGTGTTTTTAAAACACCTGACTGTCTTCAACAACTATACACAAAAATTTGAGAAATACCTGAATCTTTTTGCTGAATCTTCACACTGCTGAAGAAGCCTTTTCTGCTGCAACAAAAGTATTTCCTTCAGCTTCTTTGACACTTTTAAAGAGCCTGAACCAGCTCTGTCACCACCAAAGAGCCTGGACTAGCTCTGATACCACTGTTGGGTATTTTTTAAACGGGGAAAATACCAAAACCAAACCAACAGGCACCACATAGACAATGCTCTGTTTCCTCTGTCCAGGATCTTTTGCAGAGAACCTCTTTAAAAAAAAATTAACTCAGAACACAGTCCTTTACACAGTCACAACACATTTCTATTAATTTAAAACTGAAAGACTGATACAAATTCCATCCTCTGTGCGAAGAGGGATTCAAAAATAAAACTTCTGCTGCTCTCACAGATTTTCCACTGCTGTGGATATTACAAAAACA
Organism: Pinus tabuliformis; assembly: GCA_031772625.1. Taxonomy (NCBI): domain Eukaryota; kingdom Viridiplantae; phylum Streptophyta; class Pinopsida; order Pinales; family Pinaceae; genus Pinus; species Pinus tabuliformis. The sequence goes on along the minus strand of CM062820.1, from coordinate 1,004,935,009 downwards.
ATTTCTTGCAGCTCCTCTGTTTTACAATGACAAACAAACATTACATGCCTCCCCTGTTCCATTTTCGGCACTGCTGTGCGTTCAACATTTACCACAAAAATTACATACTCCACTGCTGTGAAAGTTACATAATCTTCTGTTTTACAATGGGGGCCAAAAACAGTTACTTCATCTCTTTCATATCTCGCACTGCTGTGCGATTACAAAAATTTTGCTCCACCGAGCGCAGCCACCACATAACACCATTACATAAGAAGATTGTGCGCAGGCACAATATCCATCAAAAAAAAACGCACTTCACTATATACTGCCGCAGCCACAATACATTACAACAAAAAAAATAACATAATTTTTTTTTACTCGCAGGCACAATTAAATAAAGACTACAGCACGCACATTCTAAAGACTCCCTATCGTAGACTTTTTTTTATGACAACATATATATAAAAAACATATAAAAAGAATGTGACGTATATCATATGGGACACAAGCCCATATCCAAAATTAAAGCCTCTACCAAAAACTACGAAAGTCATTAAAGGCATTTAATTCCCTTCTCGGCGGTCAACAGGAATCCTCACACGCCACGCAAACCATTGATTTGCCGCAGGCCCGTATGCACCTTACACGATCGACGGTGGAGGTAGATGGAGAAAATTGGACGGCTCACAAGAATATCGGAAGACCAATTTATGCTGAACATTAACACCCGAGAAAATGACGTTGCGTTACGTTAGAGGTAAACCACGTGTCAGCTCCATATTTTCTCGGAGCTCCTTGCCGGATTATTCCTTCATCGGAAAGCTGGTCCGAGAAGTTCCAGGCGTGTATGCTGAACGGATTCTGGCGATGTTGCCGCTGCGTTGAAATTACGATTTCAACAAAGGTCATCAAGAAAAAGGGAACATCCAGTGCTCTTGAGGAAGAATGGTCAACTAGATGGTTGCTCGGAGATCAGTAATGGCGATTTTTTCCGACAAGGTAAGCGTCATGCTGTTCATATCAAAATTTTAAGCCCACAATACAAAGAAGATTCATTGAGGAATTCTCATAGGCATATGAAATACATAGGTTTCAATCGTTTGGTAGTCTCAATGATCATTTACTCGATGGCTTCTATGATGCTCGATAACATCGCCATTTAAGCCATTGATAAACTTTGAAAAGAAAACTTTTCTTAGACTCCTAGGAGATTTTGGATGCGATAGTTTTGTGGCATGAATATTAAAGTTCGTATATACGTTTAAATAAATTACAATGAGTTAATGGGCTTAGTTTAGTTGTGTCTGTCCATAAATATACCTATATTAAATGGTAGAATTAGTAAAATGGGCAAGTGAGTAAACTCTAAAGTAGAATTTTTTCTTTTATAGTCAAAGTGATGCCCGATACAATCTCAACTTTATAGTATTATTCATGGTGATATGGTAAAGTTCAAAAAAAAAATATCAGTCGAAAAGTTATCATGTTACGAAAAACTATTTATATCAAGTTATGAAGTTGGCAATGTATCAAATTATGAGGTTGTGAATGTAAAGGAGTTATTAAAAATGGTCAACCTCCAAATCCAATCATATTTCATTCTCTTAGTATAATTAAGGATTATGTAATATATTATTTCATTACCTGCAAGATTATCACATGCTCTCGTTTGTCTATAAGTTATGATCAAACTTATCCACACTCCACTGCAAACATAGCTACACTCACCACACCATGATATCACCATACATATCTGCATTCACCACACTACGATGCAACTTTACAATGTAGCTCTCAAAATTCTCTATGTGGACAGTGCCAAGCTAGATCTTTAAGATTTACAGGTTAAAAAAAAAATTGAGATTATTTTTACCTCGTATGGTTATGCATGTAAAACATGAAGAATTTGTTTCTAAAAATGTTTGCTGGTAAGGGAAAATTTTGCATAAAGCTCGATGAATGAATTTATTAATTGTTTGATGGTATATCACAATTTAGAATTGTTGAGGTAAGTGCAACGTATATGTGAAAACTCTTTTGGCAAGACCTGGAAGTCCTACATGGAAAAAATAGTTTGCATGAGCTTGAGCAAATAATTGCTTATTTGGAATTTCATAGAAGATTTAAATCCTTATGTGTAATTATTTTTGTATATGAGAAAATGTAGTTTTCCACCTACAATTCTAGTTTATTTTAGTGGGTTGATTTTTTTTTTATATAAATCTCCAAATTAGTCATGCTTGAATAGGTGGAAATTGTGGGTTTGGAAGTAAAGGTAAAATACATATATATGCATGGTAGCAACTAGATGTACACAAGGAAAACGTGGGAAAAATGGGCATTATGAATCATAAAGAGAAATTAGAAAACATTGCCTAAAACCTCTAACACAATTTCTACCATTGGATCAACATCCCAAACCATGAAATGAACCATGTGGGAAAACTATATTTAAATTGATTGTTCCAATAGGTAAGAGATTTAAATGGTGATTGGTACAATTATGGTATAAATTCATGGCTAAATAAAATCACCTAATCTTGGAAAGGAAGATTAGATAACAGAGAAAGCCATGGTTGTATCATTGTTTGATTGTTGTGTAATGATACATACACCCATGCATTGACATGAATTGTATGTGTTACCATAGTATGGCTGAATGGTCATTCAGATAAACATGTTTTTAGAAAGGATCATGCTTAATATCCATGCATAGTGAAGAGTCATATGAATCTTCCATGTAAGCACTTCCTGACAAATTTTGATATTGATAGTCTCTTATATGTTGAAAGAAAGTAAAAGTCATTGCTCAACAATCATAAAGATGTTGGTTACCCCAATGCCTATTAAGGGGGAGTATGATGTAGAAGGAAAGAGCGTGATTGACCTAATCATTATATTGGTAAAGTACGGCGGAGCTGTTATTGTGTTGTGATATATTGTATGTTTTGTTGCTTAGATGTTGGGCATAGTTGTGTTGAGCAAATATTGGTGGTTTCTGACTTGTAGAATCAATGTTATGTTGTTGTCAATGCTTACAAATATGAATAGCATGTAGACATTTGGTTTTTCTTCCATGCAGGGGATTTGAGTTTCTTGAACTGAAATGAAGTTATATTTTGTTAGCATACATTCTTGGGTTGTTATGCGTCAATAGTAAATAAGAAAAGTATGCATAACTATGTTAGGAGTCAGGCTGGACGAGGAAATTGAAAGTTATTAATCTTACTGACATGAAAAACGTTATAATACCATGCAATAGGAAGAAAATGCCTTAAAAGTAATGTTGTTCGATTTTTTTTAAGATTAATAACAAGTAATGCATATCGGAGGAAGATATCATTGCTTGAGTGGCACACTTACATATGTTGCCTTCATGAATGCAAGAATCACAATTCTTATAAAACTAGACTATGATTCTGGTCAGAGATTAAACAAAGTAGAATAACAAAGTAGAGGATGGTGAGAACATGTTATAGTATAAGGATATATAACCTGCACAAATTGTCATTCAAATTAATCTTTTGATTAATACGTCTACACACAATGTGATTTGTTCTTCGTTTGGAAGAAAGTATGGTTAAGGGGAAATTTAACTTAAACATATTTCTAGGACATATGCATCTTTTGATAGATATACATAATAGAACCTATAAGTATCCTTGAGTGAAAATCATAGTAGTGGATGAAGTGGCACAAATGGTATGGACCACTGGGTCAATTAAATAGATTGATATCATATAAATAAAAATGAAAGAAATTTTGAGAGGTCCTCTTATTGGATTGCATTTATGAGGTGTCTCGACAACATAAGGTTGCTTAATTCAAACAAGAATTCATAAAATAGATAACTCATCTCTTGGTAAAGGGTAATTTAATGTTGAGGATGAGCTAACATGTAAATACCCTGAGATCATAAACACTTACAACTAAAATTAGTAAAATAATTCATGTAAACTACACTGAATTATGCATGGCCAACACAATGTTGAGGCATAAAAGGGAAATAGTAAAATATACGAGATGAATTAATGATCTGATGAATATTAAACTTCAAAATCTATGAGTTAATAGTCTTCTTTAGAACATTAAGAAGAATGTATGATTAAGATGAAAATATGCATGAACACAATACAATGCAACCGATATCTGGAATTGATTTACACTCGACATAAAATTTTCTTAGTTACATAGATGAACCATGATCATAAAAGGTCCTTGAAAACTGAACATAGTTAAAGGTAAAGGAATTTTGGTATGATACTAACATGGTGGAAAAATATGTGGATAAAGTTTATGTCATGCAGGTGATACCATGAGGATGGTATTATAGGTTGTACCATAGATGGAATATATACAACAATACATATGGGACTGAATGACTACATATGCTACAAGGTTGAAAAATGAAATGTGTATTGGTGTGTATAACATACCTTGTGTTCATGTATTCATAGAGCAATTGGATAGATGTTTGGCTAGGTAAACAAACTTGGAGATTACCCAGATGAAGGAAAGTAAGTTTGGGATAAGTAACTGTGGTTAATCGCAGTTCGGAATACATACAATTATGAAGAATATATATATATGGTGAATATATATTGTTATATGAACTAATACGTTATGACATTGCAGGCATATTAATGTGGGAAAAATGCTAACTGATGTATTGTATGCAGAGAGACTACAAGAAGTAGGTGTTCAACAAAGAACACAAAGGATTGAAAGAATGCAAGCAGAGAGCATGCATTCTATAGATAAAATAAATGATAAGAAAGAGCTTCTTTAATAATATTAAGTAACATATTATGATATTTATCATAGTTAAATTTTTGCATCTATAAATTCTCACAATAGTTTGAAAAAAATGTTACATGTATTTATGAAAGGAGAGCACTCCTTAAGACCGATGTAGCTATGGAAGGAGATGTGCTGGGAGCACTCCTTGTGACTGATTTACATTGGAAAAGTTGTAGCAGATGGCAGAGCCATCAAAGCTATTGATTTAGAAACCAACTACCTGTGAACAAGGACATGATGCAGTGATACACCGAGGATGGTGTAAAATTGAAGGGGAGGAGTATGTAACACCACTCTCTTGTGTAATAAATTATTGTAAACCTAAGCTAAGTTAAATCTAGGTGTGATATCCTCCCTTGTGTGGTAAATGTTGTAAACCTAAGTAGAGGAAAACTAGGTTTGATACCCTCCTTTGTGGGTTAAACTATTATAAACCTAAGCTGAGGAAAGCTAGGTGGTATGTAATATGAAAAGAAAATGTGTTTTAAATAAATTAATAAAATAAATAACTTGGAGGGTGGAGCACCAAGAGAGAGGAGATGCTTGCAAAATCCCATGAGGAAGGGATAGAGATGAATATTTCATGATACAACTTCTTGATGTGATTCTAGATACTCTTAGATGGACTAGATATCCATCAGATGGATGGGAGATAAAGATCCATTGGACATAAAATCTTTGTGGGAGATAAATGGAAGCTTTTATGTGGAAAAGCCTTGTGGGAGATAAAAACGAGATTTTCTGAAAAAGACCTAGGCAAATGGAAAAATCCATAAAAGCGGGATGCCACTAATGGTAGCTAAATCATGAAGGAGGGTATTAAATACCCAGTGCATTGATCAATTGAGGACAATTGATCCTTGGAAATATCTTCGGCTTGTAGGGAATCAAAGGTGATTCATGGCTGGGTGGTGGTGTTCCCTCCAAGTGATTGTTTTAGATGGATTCACATGCGTGGAATGTGTTTTATGTTGGACTCTTATCCTTTTGTTCTTATTATTTGTTTCAGTTATATAAATGTTGTGTTATATATTGATATTGAAAGAATTGTATTTTATGCATATAAGGTTTATGAATTTTAATGTGGTTTCAAGTTAAATTAGGAGAAGAGTATAGGATGTTGATCTGTATGGGATAGTGGATATGTATTACCTCTAACTTATGTGTTATCTAGATAATGATTCTGTATTTATATTACATAAGACGTGTCGGTTGTGTAAACTGTAACTATGCCAATGGTTTCATCCTTATTTATGTTATGCTATTACCTTTAAAAGTAAAGTTAGTGGTAGAGGCTTATTAGGTGGCTATTATCATTGTGGCTATGGAACTATCTTACTGCTGATAGGGTTCGCATGAGGCCATTAATGTGGGTAAAACTACTTGCACTAACTTGTTTATGGTATGTTCATAAATATTTGAGATAGTTTTTGAATCTAAAGATGGTTATCATTTTAAATTAATGAAGGGATATAGAAGGAATTATTGTTAGATGATAAATGCTTATGCATGCGAGTGAATTATGATGTAATGCCCTGCATGAGGGTTGGGTAGTTATGTGTTATTTAACTATGATTCTGATGCATGGACAGGTTAACTGCATTAGAATTAAGTTATTAAATGTTGATGGGGAAACTAACTAACAAATGTTATGGGTTACATGTTAGGACTAGTTTTCCTTCCACAAAATTATAAAATTGTGCTTAATGATGATGGCAGTGTAAATTAAGTATAACGATTCCATTAAGACTTCTTTCTGAGATGATCATAATGCGAATGACCATTGAATTTAATATTATATGGTATCTCTATTGTAATTTTTACATAAGACTATGGGGCATGTAGAACAATTTAGTTGGAAATGCATCTAATTGTGGTTCAAGCATCTATGCCATGTTTGTTATAAGGAATTCTAAAGATCCCATCATGAACCCGCAAAAACTGTAAGAGGATGTAGATAAGTATAGTTGCAGAATTAATAAGTGGTCATAACCCTTGTGTTAAATGTGAATCTTCCCCATAAACAAAGAAAAAAAAATTAAACTTATGGAACCTAGTGGTAGTTTTTCCGGGTAGGCTCAGGTAGTTCATTAGAGTCAAGGAGATATGTGACAATTACTTTGTATCGATCCTCCTTTGTCACCATATTTTTTTGGAGTTAGCTTATTTACTCATTTGTGAAATAGTATAAAATATTTGATCATGAAGGATCTATGATTTTGTTTCTCTACACATGACGTTACTCAATAACCCTTGACACATAAATTCAATCCAATTTAATTCATGAGAATTCAATTTTTATATTATAATACTTAAAATACACTCCAATTATTATGGATAGCAGGAATTAGGTATTTTTTTCTTTTATTTTTTAAATTTAAACACAAAAGATAAGAATACCATTCTTTTAATCAACCTAGCTCTACATTCTACCTAGATTACACTAGAATACTAGATTTATTTTGTTATTAGGAATACATTAAGTATTTTATATTTATTTATTTAACTATTAGGACTACATTTGATATTGTATATTTCCCTACCTAAGTTGGTAGTCACTTTTCCATTATTTGAACCTTTTTTTTCATAATTACTCAATAGAGTTACATATAATTTGGAATAAACTATTATAGTTTAAAATAATAATTAAAATTCATCTTTTATCTACCATATACTTTTAATTACGTACTACCCTGAAATGTACAAGAATATAGCCATTCCTTATTATCTCATTACGAGAATAATATTAATTTTAAACACAATTTTATAGACTAATTTAGATAAACTAATTTCTATGATAATATGTGTGTATGTGTTTGCGTGCGTGTGTGTTGGATAATTGACATTGTCAGATTATGGAATTTGGTATGCTAGAATTGATGTCAGCTAGACCACCATTAAGGCAGAGAGCACTGTAGCTATTTCTCATGTAGAAGATGGGATCAAAGCTTAAATCAAACCCTATTAATTGGAAATAGATATGAAATAACTTTCTAATGGTGAGTGGAATTCTAAAAATGGTATCTTGGATCAAAAGTTATGGATTGTCGAAGTCAGGGTCTTGAGGTTTTTGGAGCGGGTCAAATATCAGGAGTTGAATTTCAGAAGACTAAAATACTAGGGGATTGAAATTTTGGAGGTCAGGAGAGAGAAAGGATGAAGGGTTGATCAGAGGTCAGAGAACATCGGTACACGATATCAAAAACTCAGAGCATATGGAATTTCAGAACCTCGGAGTATCGTAAGTCTTTGTAAATTGAATTATTTTCAAAGCAACAAGGAATGTGGGAAATGAGAATTACAAAATGAACTCATTGAAAAACAAAGGACCAACAGGACCCTTTGTCTCTCCTCTATAGGAAACATGGCAAAAGTTGAATTTCCCCTTAGGTTTTGATGAGGTATATGACGTCAGCATGGCGTGGCAGTTTGTAGGACAAGTCACAGCCAAATTCGACAACATTCACTAGTAGAAAATGGGAAATTAGTGACTAGGTGACCAAAAAATTTAGTCACCATAGCTTTTCCAAGTGAAATACTGCAAAAAATGAGCAGTCTTATGTGACCAACCTAAAAACAACTAACATAAATCACTAATTTAGTAACAGGTTAAAATATGTGACTAGATAATAAGTAATACAACTAAAAGTGACTGTCATTAATGAGTAATTTAGTCTAAGAACAAAAGACAACTACCTAACAAGTACTACAATAATATGAGTCAATTTTTTATTGTAGTCATCTTAATTGTGTCAACTGATAGGGAATTGAAAGGTTGTTAAGGATTGGTTGAAAGGCTATCCTTCCTTAAATACTTCTTCATCCTCACATGGCACAATATAGGTGAGCCAACTTTTCATTATTTATCTCTAATAATTAGTAATTTTAAAAATATATTTTTTAATAAAAAAATTTATTTGATGTATTTTTAAAAAATCTATTCATTGAATCTAATTGGATCTAGTTCCAATTTGAAATTCATTTGAAGAGAAATTTTAATTTTTAAGACTATAATATCAAATAAAAACTACTTTAGTTTCATATTAATCGACCTAGATCCATCTTAACCCCAGATATATCAAGCGCTAAGAGGGATCCAACCTCTCAAGGCACAAACTTTTTTTTCTAGTGCAAAACTTGAGGAAATGTTGCACCTTGAGAGATTGGATCCCTCTCAACACATGATAGTTATAGGGTTAATATGGATATAGGTGTTGGGCCATGAATACGACCACTTTGTAACACTTATTTCATCCATTTTTACTTTTCTCTATTATATCATCTATTATAATTTATCATTTAAATCCATTTTATATATGATTTATGCTCTTATGGATGAATATTATTTATTCTCCTTTATTTCTAATAAATTGATGATTATGCGTGATTTTATCAATGATAGTTTTAATAAATCAGTTGTAACATTATTCACCATTTTTAGCCTCCAAGATAATTTCCAGATTGAAGACTTGATCATTAAAAGTGCCAACTCAGAAATTCACTAGAATAAAAAGTGACGGTTTTGCGGTTGAGATTCTGAGCAAATGAAGCAGAATCTGGAAAATCTGGAACATGGGTTTTGTCCAGAACGGACCCAACTAACTTTATTAAAGAGCGGTTTGCGCAAATTCAGCTTGTACTGAGAGAAATGCAGGGTTCTTTGAGCACGATTTTCTCAGATTTGTTGTTGCGGCCGTCCTCCAAATCTCAGTTGCAAAGCCAAATTCGTCTTGCTCTTATTGAAGCTAGATGGAAATATATCTTCTTGTTTATCAATTGGTTGGAAACAATCTAATTTTGTAATAGAAATCATGTTGTACTTATCTTGATTGTAACTGCTCTCTGATCTCTCTTTATTTAAATCACAACAGAGATCAGAGAGGGTGTGATTTCAGAGGGATTCGAATGATGGAATTGAGGATGAATTAGAGCTTCAAAACTGAGGATGGCAGAGAGAATGGATAATGGCTGAGAGATTGAGAGATTTCTTGTTGTAATCCACTGTAACTCTGCTATGATATTTTAATATAAATCTAGTTGCGATTTCATCCTTGATCCTGAAGTAACCCAGCAGCATCCGCTGGCGGCTACGGGCCCAGCCTCTGGTGGAGTACGCTACTGCTGTATTATATCTTTATGCTTCATGTGTGGTTTGATTTCTTTCTTTTACTCTGTTCAGTAATCTGATGCACTTTATTGTTTTACATATCAGCGCTATTAGATATACTTGATTGGATACTATCGTTATCTGTAACAGGAATGCTATGTTATCATTTTAACTTTGTATCGCATTGTTGTTCCTTTTGATAATTGATATAACATTGTTGTTCCTTACAGATTGTCATTCGATTACAGATTAACCACGCTGTATGTTCCTAAATCGGTACAACTATATGATGTATTCTTAAATTGTGACTGTTGTTCATTCGGGATTGCTGTTCCGTTACAATTGCTATTACTTTATAAATGTGATTCATGCATATTGTATCGAAGCTCGGATTACTGTCCCTTTTAATGATAAGTGTGTTGCGTGCTTGATTTGGATTGTTGTACATTCATATTTAGTTGCTGCTCCATTTCTGAATTGTTGTTTCATTTCAATTGCTGGTCTATTTCAAGATTGCTGATTTGTTGTTTCATTTACTTGCCATTTCTTAAGGACAGACTCAGGCTGTAGTGAGTGTCAGCTTCTGCTATTTGGCTCCCAGACCTCTGATCTGCTCCCATCAGTTATGAAAGGGATAGGTTATTGCCACCAAACCCTTGGCTGATGTGCTGTTCTATTTCATTGTTATTTCCTTTACTTGCCATTTCATTTATATTCATCAAGGACGATCTCAGGCTGTAGTGAGCCCCAACATCTGCTAACTAGCTTCCAGACCTCAGATTTGTTCTCATCAGTTATGAAAAGAATGGGTTATTGCTACCAAACCTTCAACTCATGCAATGCTTGGTGTGATTTAGCCTTTTGAAGTAGTTAAGTTGTAGACATGCACCCATTTACTTTGTTGTTCATTTCTATTGATTAATTGCACTAGTTTGCTTTTAAAGAGGTTTCCTAGTTTACTTTCAATGGCAACTTTAGTTCAAGTTCGATTTCCTTTTGATTGCTTTAAAGCAGGACTGTCAACTGTAGAGAACATTGGTTATTGCTTCCTCGTTCCCAGATTGATTGTCTTGTTCTGGTTTGATTTCAATTGCATCAATCTCTAGAGGAATGAGTTATTGCTACTGTATCCTCAATTGATGTTTGCTGAGTGAATAGTTGGATTTCAGAGCATTTGAGTTTATGTTATTGTTAGATTTCTTTCTTAAGCATTCATTTACTTTTGTAGCTTTTAAGCACTATACTACAAAACATTACTCTTGAGTAAATAGCCGCCTCAGATTGAGTACACTCTTGAAATAAAAAGTCGTCTCTGGGTTGATAATTAATGTGAAGGTAATTAGGAGTTTAAAAGACACCTTTTTATCGCTCCACATTTTGGCGCCGTTGCCGGGGAGAGTGTAGCCATTTCTAAAGAGTAGTGTGAATCTCATGAGTGCCTGTCAGGGAAGAGTTGGATCTTAAAAACGGAAGGTAAGAACCTGCGTGCGGAGCATGTAAAAGCCCTGCTCCACTGTCCGCTTTCCTAACAGATTTGTTGTTGCTTTGTTGGGTAGAGATAGATGTTTGAATTTTCGTGTGAATGACTAGGAAAAAATAGAAATTTTGAAAAATAAATCACATAATTTCACTCAAGTGGTGATGTAAGCACCACCCATTTCACTAACTAATTGACAGGAACATTGGAAGAAGGAGCTTCGAAGGAACACATGAAGAACATCTTCTGTTATGGTAAGAAATTGCCCAACATTTTTACTTTTGAATTTCCTGCTCAACTAATTCCACACCCTCACCGCAATAAACCAGTACAACATACTTACAGTGTTGAACTGCAAAATTTACCCACCCTTCCCACCCATTCTATCTCACATGCGCCATCAGAGAAAACTTACAATGAGATTCAGAATGTTTCAAATTCAAAAATTGTAGAAGTTATGGAAGAAAATGAACTTACTTCTAGTTTGCATCAACAAACCATTTTAAAAGCTCAAGAACTTCATGATATGATGGATATGGGAAATCAAGAAAATAAAGGATATATTGAAGATTGGTTTCACTCCATCACTTGTTTGCAACATTGCTCCACACTTCAACAATTTTTGACTCCATCTTTTCAAGGGAAGTTGGCTTCTCATACCCTAATTTTTATCAACACGTATTTTTCAAATTTGGGTATGTGCATACTAGAGGCCTTATTTATAAAATGGTTCCACTGGAAATACTCTTATACATAAACATATTCGATTCTCAAAGAAGAGTAGGATAGTGGAGAAAATAAAATAAAATAAAATAAGGACATAAATAAATGCATTTTGTTTTTTTTGTAAAAATAGTTGTTTTTTTGTTGCAACACGCTATCGAAATCAACATCGGTGATAAATATTTCAATTTATTTGTGTATGTAGATGAATCATAATAGAAATAATAATTTCTACAAACACTTATTTTCATTTTTATCACCAATTTGAAAAAATGCTTGAATATCATTTTTTTGGCTTGCGGGCTTGATGAACTTTCTGGAAAAATAGTCGGGACAGTCATGTTTTGAGGGACCAAAAGTGAATATTTTTAAAAATTGTTTCTACCCTAGGTGGCCCTTGATGTCTACTTCCTAACCCAATTTGAACCACTCAATTTGGATTTGAAACGAAAAAGTTAGAAACAAAACATTGACATGGTGTCTAGTGGGCAGCTCAGGAACAGAGTTGGGACAGTCAGTTTTTGGAGGCATAAATGTTTGAATTTTTAAAACCTGTTACTATGGTAGATTCCCCTATAAATCTAGTTCACAATAAAATTGGAATAATTCATTTTTGATATCGTATGGGGAAGTTATGATAAAAATACTGACTGTCTATCGTAAATCAGCACCCTTAAAACTATGTCTTTCCGGTTTTTCCTTACAGTATTTGACCTATCAATTCTTATTTTATTCAAAACCTATTTCTATTGGAGATAAAAAAATTAATCTACTTTCATTTCCAATTTGAATCATTTGAATCCGACATCAAACGAAAAAATTATGCTTGAAATATCAACCGTTGGTCTAAGTGGGGTAATCGAAAATGACTCTATAATGCAGGTTGTTCTAACTAAAATTGACATATCATATCATTGAATTTTTGAAACCTGTTCCTATTGGAGATACACCTTTGAATTATCTCTCATTTAGCTCTAGAATCAATCAATTTGGACAAAAAACAAAGAAGTTGTGATTAAAACACTGCTGATTAGTATGGTCTACCACTGCTCTCCCGCATGTGACAAATAAATTTTACTTTGTTTTTTTCTCCATGGATTTGTTCTACAGAGTAACTACTTGTTAGTTTTTTTGCATAATTCTTGGATTAGGGGAGCCGTGCACCTCTCTTTCTCCATGATTTAATGTTTTATTGCAGGTAGACACTCGTTTTTTGCAGGTCCTAGGAGAAAAAGAATGTCAATTTATGGACGAGTGATTCTTGAAAGAAATTTTAAATGAAACAAAGGAATTTCATCCAACTCATTACCCAACGGATTCATAATAGAAGAAATGAAGAATTGATTTCCATTTGAAGATTCATGTCATGTCTTTGCTACCAAAACATTTTTCAAATAAATCATTTTTTTGACATAACATCATAGCTGTTGTAACTTAATTTATTTATTTACATACTGTTTTTTGTTGTTTCTTTTCTAATTTCTCTTATATTTTGTGTTTCAGGTATTGCTTCACTCAAAGTATAACTCATCCTCAGCATCAATACAGTGAACAACGAATTCCTTCTTTGCATGCTTGCATTTTATGCTTGTGCATTTTGCTGTTCCTTTTCTAAAGGGACAGCATTTGTGTGCACTTTTGTTGTTTCTGCTGTTCCTTTTCCAAAGGGACAGCATTTTCGTTTTGCTGTTCCTTTTCCAAAGGAATCGCACCTTTTGGGTCCACGGTTCATTTTGTCGTTCTTTTTCCACGGTTCATTTTGCTATTCCTTTTCCATGGTTCATTTTGCCGTTCCTTTTCCACGGTTCATTTTGCTGTTCCTTTTCCATGGTTCATTTTGCCGTTCCTTTTCCATGGTTCATTTTGTCGTTCCTTTTCCACGGTTCATTTTTGCTGTTCCTTTTCCAAAGGAACGACACTTTCATTTTTGCTGTTCCTTTTCCAAAGGAACAACACTTTTTTTTGCTGTTCCTTTTCCAAAGGAACGACACTTACATTTTTGTTGTTCCTTTTCCAAATGAACGACACTTGCGTTTTTGTTGTTCCTTTTCCAAAGGAACGACACTTTTCATTTTTGCTGTTCCTTTTCCAAAGGAACGGCACTTGCGTTTTCACTGTTCCTTTTCCAAAGGAACGACACTTTTCGTTTTTGCAATTCCTTTTCCAAAGGAACGGCAAAGGAACAACACTTTTAGTTTTTGCTGTTCCTTTTTCTAAAAGAACGACATTTCCATTTTCACACTTTTTGGTGTGTATTTTTGGTTTTTTTTGTGTGCATTTCCTTTGTTGTTCCCTACAAGGAATAACACTTTTTTTGAGTGTTTTTGCTGTTCATTCAAAAGAGCAACACTTTGGGAATATTTTTGAGAGCGACCCTTTCCTTCCTCTTGTAGGATTACTCCTAGTTCATCTCAACCACATTTTACTGACTCCCTTTCATGGCATGAAGTACACTACTTTTATAAGGACAAGAATTATGGATTCTATTGAAGCGAGTTAATATCATTCACGTTATGATCTTTAATAGGACAACTCCTTGATGATAGCTTATTTTCAAAAGGGACACAATTATTTATATATTACTTTACTGCATTGTTTTCTGTTGAACATGATATTGATTGATCATCTTAATACCATGCTGGTTCCACCCTTCCTGGTTATAATCTTCTCTGTCTATAATAAATGAGATTATGGGTATATTTTTTTTTTCTATTGACATGTTCAACTTCTTCCACCATCCCTACTCTTAAGGAGTACTGAGCCTCCCTCTTTTTATCATAAAAATGTGTAATAACAACAAAATTTTGTTCGCAGATGGAGGATAGGGGGTCTCATTACGAGCCAGCCTACCATGTTCATAAGGCTGTAACAAAGTGACATTCCCATTATGGCCACCACACCAAGGTTATGATCCATTGGATAGCCAAATTATCCCTGGAACAGGAGGTCTCATCACGAGCCGGCCTGATCACTTTTGCTACATCTTAGTGAATGGCAGTGTGGTTATCTGGTTACCACGTGTTAGCCCCCTATACTACTAGTGTAACCCCTTATTGTTATTAGTACAACCCACTCATTATATTGATGTACCCATGTAGTGCCCATATTGTTACTAATGTGCCCCATAGAAGCCCACTATTGTTATTATTGTGCCCTTACATTATTATTGTTATGTCGGCTCTGGTTATGTTATGACCCCTTAGACTCCTATATATAGAAAGAAGGTATTTTCATTTGTATCATCCAAGAATTGTTCATTTATGTAATGTAAAGGAGGTTGCCCCCTCGAAGAGGCTGAATTCTAAGGCGTTGATCTATCTTTTCTATCTTTTCTTGAGCTAGTTTCATAACATTTGGTATCAGAGCTTTGGATTCTAGGGTTTCGCTGCTCCAAACAGGTCATCGTGGCATTTTTGCTATAACGTTTTTTCTGTGATGTTTCAGAAGTCGCAAAAAAAACCCAATTGAGAAGAAATTGCGCTAAACCTTGGGTCCAAATTTCAGAGCTTTTCGCGTGATATTTGCGGAGATATGATCTGAGGAAGTTGGTCTTTTTGTAGACTCCTGAATTACATTCAAAACAGGTGACCTGGGGAAAATCATCATAACTTTCTCTCTGGGGATTGGATTGAAATTTCGTAAGAAGGTATAGAAAGAGGACAGATTTTAGTTTCTTGTGTGCATTTTTCATATCCAAAGGTTGAAACAGTGACACGTGGCACTTCATAGAATTTTGCTCTTCTCGAAAGGTCTATAATTAGGTCATCTTGGGAGATTGTGCATAAATCTTTCTTAGAGAATCCAATTTCGATCAGACTGGTGGCATTGGAAAGAGGACACAGAGGGCTACTATAGTTCACAATTTTAGAACTTAAAGATCTGAAAGTACAGAGTTACAGTCGTTTCAAGGTCGAGCACCTAAAATCAAGAAAAGGCAAGATGAGGAAGTTTGATGGCAAGGATCCGGTAAATTGGATACTTCAGATGGAGCAATATTTTGATCTACATGGTGTACAACTATTACAAAAGGTATGTATTGCATCTTCATATTTAGAACCAGATCAATTTTTATGGTATGAAGGGCTTTGTTCTCGTAAAAAACTTGTTACGTGGTCAATTTTCACGGAGGAAATGATAGCACATTATGAGGATACAAAGAGCAACACCTTCTTTAGAGCAACACCACAACAATTGGAAAGAGTAAAAGGGCTTTGTGTCATAATGGAAAGCAAAATTATGGAAACCAGGAAGCATACCCCTCATAACTATAAAGATGGAAGTGTTGTTTCTCCCAGCCTTCCACAACCTACAAGGGTTACACCACAACAATTGGAAGAAAAAAGAGAAAAAGGGCTTTGTTACAATTGTGATAGCAAATGCACTAAAGGTCATAGGTGTGCTGAGAAGAAATTATTTTACATAGAGGAGGAAGAAAAGGATCAAGAAGCATCAAAAGAAGAGGATATACGCCAGGACACCACTCCAGAGAAAGAAGAAATGAATCATAACATATCTTGTAAACTATTGGAAAGAGTGACCACTCCTCAAACTCTCAAGATAGAAGGAAATATCAAGAAGAAAAAGGTGCAAGAAGTGAAAGATCACATCAAGAAAGAAGAAATGAATCCAACCATATCTTGTAATTCACTGGTCGGAATTACCACTCCTCAAACTAGTGAGACAGAAGGACATATCAAGAAGAAAAATGTTCAAGAAGTGAAAGATCACATCGAGCATCAAGAAATGAATCCGACCATATCTTGTAAAGGATTGGAAGAAATTACCACTCCTCAAAATCTAAAGATAGAAGGACATATCAAGAAGAAAAAGGTTCAAGTAGTGAAAGATCACATCGAGCATCAACAACAAGTTCTCCAACTTTTAAAGGATAGTGCCACTTCGGTGCAAAATCAAATGAAACAATAGGTAGATCAACATCATAGTGAAAAATGTTTTGATGTAGGCGATTGGGTATTTTTACTGCTACATCTAAAGCAAGCTATTTATGAGAAGGAAACGTTGGCAATACTACATGCACTTAAAAAATGGCGACCTTACCGAATGGGAAGACTCTTCAAGGATGAGGATGTGGAAGAATTCTTTTGTGCTATTTCTATTATCCAACCAGATTGGATAAACGAAGCAAGGGATGAATGGAAGAAGGACAAAGAAGTATGGCCACTTATTCAAAACTTGCAAAAGATCCCAATTCAAACAATATTGCCAGATATTGAAAAGGAAGGAAAAATCATATTGGAACCTAGAGCAGTCACAGAAACAAGAACTTGACAGCTACGAAATCGATCAATTTCAGAGTATCTCATCAAGTGGAAGAACTTACCCGCTGAAGATTCCACATGGGAGGACAAGAATTTTATACAGAAGCATCAATAACTACTCAAGCGTTGAGGACGACGCTTTTTGAAGGAGAGGGGCATGTTAGGCCCCTATACTACTAGTGTAACCCCTTATTGTTATTAGTACAACCCACTTATTATATTGATGTACCCATGTAGTGCCCATATTGTTACTAATGTGCCCCATAGAAGCCCACTATTGTTATTATTGTGCCCTTACATTATTATTGTTATGTCGGCTCTGGTTATGTTATAACCCCTTAGACTCCTATATATAGAAAGAAGGTATTTTCATTTGTATCATCCAAGAATTGTTCATTTATGTAATGTAAAGGAGGTTGCCCCCTCGAAGAGGCTGAATTCTAAGGCGTTGATCTATCTTTTCTTGAGCTGGTTTTGTTGGAAATAATACTGAGAGGGGGGGTGAATCAGTATTATTAAGCAATTTACCAAATCTTCCTTATTTGATCTTTTGAATTATTCTTGCATATCAGTACCATAAAATAATGAGCTTGAATAAAGAAAATAGACAGTCACACCAAAGAACACAAGATGTAAGGTGGAAACCCAATGCGGGAGAAAACCACCTGCTGCAATATGTCTCTATCTTCTTTCAAGAAATTCTTTTACAATGATTTTGTACTGGTGCAGTCCTTTACCAGCACGCAGGCTGCAACCTGCAGAGAGCTACAACTCTCTCTCGTTTTCCAGTTTCTCCTGGAAGGGAGCTACAACCCCCTACTTCTTTTCATGAAGAATCAAATGATCAACAAGTATATAACAGATACAGTCCACTACAGATATCAGATCAGTAATTACAGAAATAACCCAGAACACTTTATGAACAGAAATATACAGTCAACAGATCATCTTAAGACAGGGACGCATATTTTCTTTCTGTGGCCTGCGACTGGACGCAGTCTACCCTCCGCTGTTCTGCGTGCAGACGCACTGTTCCTCTATGCTTTTCTGCGACCGGCGCACCCCTAAACACTATCGCGCCGCGTCTTTTGCTTCAGAGACGCACCCAATAACAGAATCGCACCGCGTCCTTTGCCTCAGAGACGCCCCTGAGCCTTTACTGTACTGCGTCCCGGCGCACTTGCCCTTCACTGAACCTGCGTCCCTTCAGATATAAAAGATATGAGGACTTCAGAACCAACCCAAACACTCAGATCCACAGATCTGATCATGCACCATAGAGATCACAGTCCATTAGAAGATTCGCCCTCATAGATCTGGACTAGATCTCACCAAAAGATATTCAACCAAGATGATGCTTAATCCAAATGAACTCCTTTGCTTTATATAGGCAAGCTTCTCCCCAAAACATGGAACAATACCACGAGCCGACACCATAGAAACACAAAACCGTCGGCTAGATACCACGCAAGAAACCCCCACGTGCTTTTCTCTGCCTTGAAATGTGTGCACTGGGCGGACACACCTCCTGAACGGCTGGCCGGCGTCCCTGGACGCGGGTTCTGTATGGTATACCTGCGGGGACGCACTTGCTGAACATATTTCCTGCGTCCTTCATGATTTATCACCTGAATGGGTTTGCCATCAAGGACAACACCTGAATCATAATGCCAACAATCTCCCCCTTTGGACTTGATGGCAACCACATAATCTTCAGCTTCATTCTCCCCCTTTGACATCAAGAGCAAAGGGTATGCTCCCCCTATGCTCATGCATCTCCAGATCTGTAACCAGAAATCCATCATGAAGGAGATAGAGACATATTTCAGCTATTTCCAAGATCTCCTTCTCCATAATGCCAACAATGCATTATGTGCTCCCCATGAGCCTATACCACCAATAGGAAGATGATCAACAGTAAGATGATGCATCAACAACCCCCAGCTTTTTCCTGAGGTATTCAAAAGTGTCCCTGGGCAATGGTTTGGTGAAAATATCAGCAACTTGTTCCTTAGAAGGAACATACTCCAACTTGACCTTCTGTTCAAGTACTTGTTCCCGGAGAAAATGGTACTTGATTGGTATGTGCTTGGTTTTTGAATGCATAACCGGATTCTTTGAGATGCTGATTGCACTTGTGTTGTCACATAAGATAGAGATTGGAGGTGTACAAGTGATTTGATAATCCTGCAAAGTCTGCATCATCCAAAGGAGTTGGGTGCAACAAGATGCAGCAGCAACATATTCTGCTTCAGCTGTAGACAAGGCAATTGAACTCTGTTTCTTGCTGAACCAAGAGACCAGTCTGGGACCCATAAAGAACGCACCACCACTTGTGCTTTTCCTGTCATCCACGCTTCCGGCCCAATCTGCATCTGTATAGGCATGAAGAGTAAGATCTGTATTTCTAGGATACCATAAGCCATAATTTTGAGTCCCTTGAAGATATTTGAAAATTCTCTTCACTGCTTGAAGATGAGTCTCCTTCAGATTTGCCTGAAATCTTCCAACTATTCCAACTGCATGCATGATGTCTGGTCGGGTACCTGTTAAATATAGTAAACTTCCAATCATAGATCTGTAGGTTGGTTGATGTACTGCTGCAGATTCATCATTTGCACTGAGACTGCATCCTGTGACCATGGGTGTACATACTGGTTTTGCATCTTCCATGCCATATTTCTTCAAAATCTGCTTGAGATACTTGGTTTGAGATAAAAGGATTCCTCCTTCCTTTTGTTGGATTTGCAAACCAAGAAAGTATGTCAGTTCTCCTAGCAAGGACATTTCAAATTCTTTCTGCATGACTGAGGTAAAGCTTTGACTCATAGCTTCGTCATTGCTGCCAAAAATAATGTCATCTACATACACAACAAGTATTAGCAATTTGTCATTTTCAATTTTTATATATAGATTGCTATCTGCTGAACCTTTTGAAAAACCTTGTTGATGAAGATATTTGTCCAACCGGTAGTACCAAGCCCTTGGGGCTTGTTTGAGACCATAGAGAGCCTTTTTCAATCGGCATACAAGATTTGGATCATTTCCAAGAATGAACCCATCTGGCTGTTCAATGTACACTTCTTCTTCCAAGTCTCCATTCAGAAAGGCTGATTTTACGTCCATTTGAAATACTTTGAAATTCTGAGAACTTGAGAGAGCAAGGAACATTCGGATGGCCTCAAGTCTTGCAACAGGAGCAAAAGTTTCTTCAAAGTCTATTCCTTCTTGCTGTGCATATCCTTTACAAACAAGTCTGGCTTTGTTTCTAATTACTTCTCCATTTTCATTCAATTTATTTTTGAAGACCCATTTTGTTCCGATAACATTCATATCCTTTGGTCTAGGAACCAGCTCCCAAGTGTTGTTCTTTTCGATTTGCTCAAGTTCTTCATCCATTGCTTTCACCCAACATTCATCTTTGCATGCCTCTTTCACATTTTGTGGTTCAGTAGAGGAGAGTAATGCCAAATAACTTGAAGCTTCTGCAACTGTTCTTCTAGTTTGTATACCTGCTTCTTTCTGTCCCATGATCTGAGATTCTGGATGGTTCTTTTGAACATATCTGGATGGAGTCTTTTCTTCTATTCTTGTTCGTTCTTCTGCTTCTTCGTGAGGTTCTTCTTGAGATTCTTCTTGCGGTTCTTCTTCTTCATCATTCTGTCTTTGAGGGTGGCTTTCATCTTCTTCGATGTCTTCACGATGTATTTGCCTAGGAATGTATCCCTTCTCATCAACCACTACATCAATGCTGTCAACAATTTTGCCAAGTCTTTTATTGTAGCATTTGTATGCTTTGCTATGTGGAGAGTAGCCAAGAAGAATACCTTCATCTGCTCTAGGATCAAGTTTACCAAGCTGCTCCTCAGTATTCTTGATATAGCATTTGCTCCCAAAGATTTTGAAGTGCTTTACCGAAGGAGTTTTACCACTCCAGAGCTCATGAGGAGTTTGAGTGCTGTTCACTCGGACATTTGTCTTGTTGAGAATAATAACCGCCGCATGTGCAGCTTCACCCCAGAAGGTTGCAGGGGTTCCTGATTCATCAAGCATAGCACGAGCCATTTGCTGGATTGTTCTGTTCATTCTTTCAACCACTCCATTTTGCTGAGGAGTTCTAGCTGTAGAAAATTCTCTCCTTATCCCATGTTCATCACAGAAATCGAAAAATTCATTTGAAGTAAATTCCCCACCTCTGTCAGATCTGAGGCACTTAATTTTGTGACCTGATTCATTTTCAACCAAGGCTTTGAAGGATTTGAATTTTTCGAATGCTTCATCTTTGTGCTTCATAAGTCCTAACCAAACAAACCTGGAGAAATCGTCAATAAATAATATCAAGTATTCCTCTCCTCTAGGTGTTCTTTTTCTGAATGGTCCACATACATCTGTATGTACTAGCTCAAGAGGCATGCTGGCTGATCCTTCTTTCTCTGGAAAGTTAGTTCTGGTTTGTTTTCCAAACTGACATGATCTGCATATGGTGTTGTCAGGAATTTTGATATCTGGAAGATCGCGAACTGCCTGATATTTGCAAGCTTTCCTTATTTGTGAGAAGCTTAGATGTCCCAACCTTCGATGCCATAGCCAGTGCTCTTCATCCTTGCTTAGATAGCATTGTTGTTGTCCTTCATCAAATATGTATAGATTATTTGGAGTTCTTTTTCCTTTGAGAACTGTTTTACCTGTATCAAGATCACGAACAAGGCATCCATTTGATCTGAATATAACCTCGGTTCTTTGATCACACATCTGGCTGACACTTAGTAGATTATGCTTCAATCCATCAACAAACAAAACATTTCCAGCCTTAACATCTTCTTTTAAAGGAGCAATACCTTTTCCTTTTATAGTTTCAGGAGTATCATTTCCAAAAGAGACTTTCTTTCCCTTTTCTAAATTAGAATAAGACTCAAGTTTTTCTTTATCACCTGTCATATGCTTCGAACATCCACTGTCAATGTACCATAGATTTTCTTGTCCTTCTGCATAAAATGCTATCCCACATCTTTCTGTTTGAGGTTCCTTTATTCTCCATGTTTTGGTGCCTGAGGCTTGTTCCTTTTTCTGCTCTTGTACCTTTCTTTCCGGAAACCTGCTTCTGCATTCAAAGTCTTTATGTCCAAAATTATTGCAAATAGAACATTCAACTTCATTTTCAAGAGCTGAAAAGTTGTTATAGGTCCTTTTTGTAATCCCTGTCATACTTCTTTGTTTTTGAGCTTCCCTAGTCATGATTGTTTTATACGCAACACATTGAGCTGCTTTGTGACCAAAGTTATGGCAAGAAAAGCATTGTCCATTGAAGAAGCTTCTGCGATTATTGGATCTACCAGCCAACTGATTGTAATTTCTATTTTCATCTATTCTTGAACCAAATTGAGAAGATTTTACCTGTGGCTGGTTGTGGCTTTTGTTCACCCTTAAGCTGGATTGCCCCTGATAGTTTCTGTTTGACATTTGTCCCTGCTTTACCTGATGATCTTCCTTGTGCTCTTGCTCATTTCTTCTTGCTGCATCAAGATAACTTTTTGAAGTGGATGCTTGAGAAGTTTCTCCATTATAGCCCAAACCTGTCTTATTTAGTGGAGACCGCTGCACACTGATAATCTCATCCAAAGTTTCAGATCCTTTGACAAACTTGAGATTGATAGTTTTTGTTTTCTCAATTTCTTTTCTAAGACCAACAATTTCACCTTCTAATTTTTCAAGATGTTTTTCCTTTTCATCAATTTGGAATTGTAGAGTATCAATAATCATGTTCTTTTCTTCTATGCATCTCTTGAGTCTAGTAATTTCATCATAAAGGTTATCCACATCTACAGCATCCTCATAATCATCATCTTCAAATGCCATTAACAACCTATATTTATTACCTTGTTCATCTTCATCACTGTTTGATAAGCCATCACTATCTTCATGGGTGTAGTAGCTTTTCTTATTTGCGCTTTGTTTCTTGTTCCATCTAACTGGTTCCTTTCCTTTATCCTTATAAGAGCATTTTGCAGCATAATGACCTACTCTTCCACAAGCAAAGCATTTGAAAGGTAGCTTACCTCTGAACCTTCTGGAACCTCTTTGAAGATTTCTGACAAAATTTGATTCTTCTTCCTCTTCTTCTGGATCATGGCTTGCTTCATAGTAATCTTCTTTGCCTGATGCTTTAAAAGCAGCCTCCCTTCTGTCTGATGGTCCTCCCTTTCTCATTTCATAAGCAGTTAGAATTCCATGTAGCTGAGACATAGTAAGAACACGGAGATTTTCTTTTTCTTCTATTGCAGATACTTTGGATTCAAACTTGGGGGATAATGATCTTAGAATCTTTTGAACTACTATGGACTCCTTTACTTCTTCACCCAAATTTTTCATACAATTAACAATCTCATCTACCCGAAGAAAATAATTAGCCACACTTTCATCATTATACATCTTGAGAGTCTCATATTGAATCCTGAGAGTTTGAAGTTTAGCTTGTTTTACCTGTTCATCTCCTTCATAGCTTGTGATCATTTTGTCCCATATTTCTTTTGCTGATTTGAAGTGCATTACCTTCATGAATTCTGTTTGGGATATACTTCCTAATAGAGTACTGACTGCTTTTGCATTTGTTTCATACTTCTTTTTCTCAGCTGGATCTGTAGGAGTAGCTGAAGGAAAAGCATAGCATGTTTCTACAATGTTCCAAACTTCAGTACCAAGAGATTGAAGATATGCAGTAACTCTTACCTTCCAATAATTGAAGTTTGTCCCATCAAAAACTGGTGGCCTGATTGATGCTTCTCTCTCGTAGTTTCTCATGATGAACGATCTACCTTCAAGCGATCAAGCTTTTCTGAAGGACCTGCTCCGATACCAATTGTTGGAAATAATACTGAGAGGGGGGGTGAATCAGTATTATTAAGCAATTTACCAAATCTTCCTTATTTGATCTTTTGAATTATTCTTGCATATCAGTACCATAAAATAATGAGCTTGAATAAAGAAAATAGACAGTCACACCAAAGAACACAAGATGTAAGGTGGAAACCCAATGCGGGAGAAAACCACCTGCTGCAATATGTCTCTATCTTCTTTCAAGAAATTCTTTTACAATGATTTTGTACTGGTGCAGTCCTTTACCAGCACGCAGGCTGCAACCTGCAGAGAGCTACAACTCTCTCTCGTTTTCCAGTTTCTCCTGGAAGGGAGCTACAACCCCCTACTTCTTTTCATGAAGAATCAAATGATCAACAAGTATATAACAGATACAGTCCACTACAGATATCAGATCAGTAATTACAGAAATAACCCAGAACACTTTATGAACAGAAATATACAGTCAACAGATCATCTTAAGACAGGGACGCATATTTTCTTTCTGTGGCCTGCGACTGGACGCAGTCTACCTTCCGCTGTTCTGCGTGCAGACGCACTGTTCCTCTATGCTTTTCTGCGACCGGCGCACCCCTAAACACTATCGCGCCGCGTCTTTTGCTTCAGAGACGCACCCAATAACAGAGTCGCACCGCGTCCTTTGCCTCAGAGACGCCCCTGAGCCTTTACTGTACTGCGTCCCGGCGCACTTTCCCTTCACTGAACCTGCGTCCCTTCAGATATAAAAGATATGAGGACTTCAGAACCAACCCAAACACTCAGATCCACAGATCTGATCATGCGCCATAGAGATCACAGTCCATTAGAAGATTCGCCCTCATAGATCTGGACTAGATCTCACCAAAAGATATTCAACCAAGATGATGCTTAATCCAAATGAACTCCTTTGCTTTATATAGGCAAGCTTCTCCCCAAAACATGGAACAATACCACGAGCCGACACCATAGAAACACAAAACCGTCGGCTAGATACCACGCAAGAAACCCCCACGTGCTTTTCTCTGCCTTGAAATGTGTGCACTGGGCGGACGCACCTCCTGAACGGCTGGCCGGCGTCCCTGGACGCGGGTTCTGTATGGTATACCTGCGGGGACGCACTTGCTGAACATATTTCCTGCGTCCTTCTTGATTTATCACCTGAATGGGTTTGCCATCAAGGACAACACCTGAATCATAATGCCAACAGGTCTCATAACACCCCACTAGCACACTGATCTCTTCTATAGAACAGCATTGAAACTCTCTAGTTATGAATTGAGGATTCTGGCTCATATGGGTTAAAAAGCAACCCTGCCGAGGCTATGGAAGCCTGCTGGCAGCAGCGGCTCTGCTTATGGTATTGAAGTTATATCTTATCGTCAATTATTATTATAATACCCTTTTCTTATTCTTTTTTCTTTTTATCAGAGAAGTTATTTCCTTAACTTTTTCCCTGTTTTGAACCTTTATGCATGAGAAATTGTTTTATGATCAATCACATCATTTTCAGCTAGAATACCGTCAGCAAAGCATCTTTTTAGCATATTGTTGTCCTTTTTCGTTTTGCATAAACTATCATCAATCCAAAGCGTCCTATCTCTTATTCATAACTATCTTTACACACTTTGCTCTCAATATAACCATAACTTTCACCGTCCTATCATTGATAAGTGTACTCTGCTTCATTTACTAATATATTTTTCATTCCATTGCCTTGCTGTCAGCACCACCCCTTTCATATGCTTTATGGTTATGGAACCCATTTTCCAATTGGAGGGGAGAATGTATGCATTATGGGATTGCATGCGATATGATTACTGCACTTTACCATACCTTGTTGATTTGACAACATATTAGTATTGCATGTATACATAAGTTTTTCTAATTGAAATTTTGCATGCATCTTATCTGTTGCTATTCAAAGCTAACGCTATGGATTCATGAACATTGTATGCAAAATAGTGCTTTGTTTACAGGAGAACAACAAGTATGGGCAGAATTCTATTCGTAGCATGACCACACTATTGCACTTAACAAGAGAGGCTCGCGAACATGAACAATTCTTCAGACATGGTGTGCTTACCTGGATTCCACCTTTTGCATCACTTTCCGCACCCACTCATCTTCAACAACTGCCAATCCATATATGTCATTTCACATTTTTCTTTTTGGAGGTAAAACTCGAGGTAAAATAGCATAATTTTCTAATTTATTACGAATTTAGGAGAATTTAATGAAAATCCATTTTGAGCATTATTTATCATCCTTCATTTCACATCTTTACCACTTCCCCTTTTTCAGCAGCATATCATTTCCGAGTGTGGGGGAGTGTTCCTTCATTTCTTTCTTATGACCACGTCATTCATATTCTTTATCATCCATTGTTATTCTTATTCATTCTCAACACCTCCCTTATTCCATGTTGTTTTACACCAAGCATAGAATTCAACAGATAGTAGCAACCACCTCTATTTGTTTTCTAGCATCGCATGAGGGCATGCTAATTTTTCAAAGAGGGGGAGGAATTGCTACGCATGATGGATGTTTTCTATTTTCTTTCTCATTTAAGGCATACAATTTCAGTGAAGAAATTGATTTCCATAATATTTTTAAAACTATGAACTCAATTCTTGTGATCTCTAGGAAACACAGACATACTATTAAAATACACATACCTAGATAAATTCAAGATAAATTGGTTCATAAAATTTCGGAAATCATGAACTCTCACCTACAGCCATTTTGTTTATATCTCATGATCCGTGCATCAAAACAGTCCGATTTTTGGATCATAAAGGCATTCATATATTATAAATTTACTTGCCAAATTTCAACAAAAGCTGGTTTGTAGTTTTTGAGAAAATGGTTAATGAAGTTTGCTGTTACTTATATCATATTTTGTTGCAACTTCATATATACATATAATTGAATGTTAATGTAAAAATTGTTATGCCTTCATCAAGATTACTAACAATGAATATTCATTAGTTAAGGAAGAATTCATTTGTTCTATCCATTTCATGAGCTGGGATGAACATATTTTTTATCGCTTGGTTAACACATGGGTTTTTGTCTTTGGGTTGCATGAAGACATGCAATATATTCAGTTTTCATTGCATGAGGACATGCAACATATTGAGTGTGGGGATATGTTGGGCCATGAATACGACCACTTTGTAACACTTATTTCATCCATTTTTACTCTTCTCTATTATATCATCTATTATAATTTATCATTTAAATCCATTTTATAAATGATTTATGCTCTTATGGATGAATATTATTTATTCTCCTTTATTTCTAATAAATTGATGATTATGCGTGATTTTATCAATGATAGTTTTAATAAATCAGTTGTAACATTATTCACCATTTTTAGCCTCCAAGATAATTTCCAGATTGAAGACTTGATCATTAAAAGTGCCAACTCAGAAATTCGCTGGAATAA
Source organism: Pinus tabuliformis (assembly GCA_031772625.1). NCBI lineage: Eukaryota > Viridiplantae > Streptophyta > Pinopsida > Pinales > Pinaceae > Pinus > Pinus tabuliformis. The sequence continues at coordinate 1,004,907,341 of CM062820.1, read as the reverse complement.
GAAGTGACGGTTTTGCGGTTGAGATTCTGAGCAAATGAAGCAGAATCTGGAAAATCTGGAACATGGGTTTTGTCCAGAACGGACCCAATTAACTTCAAAGGAGAACGGTTTGCCAAAATTCGGCTTTTACTGAGAGAAACGTAGGGTTCTTTGAGCACAATTTTCTCATATTTGTTGTTGCGGCCGTCCTCCAAATCTCAGCTGCAAAGCCAAATTCGTCTTGCTCTTGTTGAAGCTGGATGGAAATATATCTTCTTGTTTATCAATTGGTTGGAAACAATCTAATTTTGTAATAGAAATCATGTTGTACTTATCTTGATTGTAACTGCTCTCTGATCTCTCTTTATTTAAATCACAACAGAGATCAGAGAGGGTGTGATTTCAGAGGGATTCGAATGATGGAATTGAGGATGAATTAGAGCTTCAGAATTGAGGATGGCAAAGAGAATGGATAATGGATAATGGATGAGAGATTGAGAGATTTCTTGTTGTAATCCACTGTAACTCTGCTATGATATTTTAATATAAATCTAATTGCCATTTCATCCTTGATCCTGAAGTAACCCAGCAGCATCCGCTGGCGGCTACGGGCCCAGCCTCTGGTGGAGTATGTTGTTGCTGTATTATATCTCTATGCTTCATGTGTGGTTTGATTTCTTTCTTTTACTCTATTCAGTAATCTGATGCACTTTACTGTTTTACATATCAGTGCTATTAGATATACTTGGTTGGATACTATCATTATCTGCAACAGGAATGCTATGTTATCATTTTAACTTTGTATCGCATTGCTGTTCCTTTTGATAATTGATATAACATTGTTGTTCCTTACAGATTGTCATTCGATTACAGATTAACCGCGTTGTATGTTCCTAAATCAGTACAACTGTATGATGTATTCTTAAATTGTGACTGTTGTTTATTCGGGATTGCTGTTCCATTACAATTGCTGTTACTTTATAACTGTGATTCATGCATATTGTATCGAAGCTCGGATTACTGTCCCTTTTAATGATAAGTGTGTTGCGTGCTTGATTTGGATTGTTGTACATTCATATTTAGTTGCTGTTCCATTTCTGAATTGTTGTTTCATTTCAATTGCTGGTCTATTTCAAGATTGCTGATTTGTTGTTTCATTTACTTGCCATTTCTTAAGGACAGACTCAGGCTGTAGTGAGTGTCAGCTTCTGCTATTTGGCTCCCAGACCTCTGATCTGCTCCCATCAGTTATGAAAGGGATAGGTTATTGCCACCAAACCCTTGGCTGATGTGCTGTTCTATTTCATTGTTATTTCCTTTACTTGCCATTTCATTTATATTCATCAAGGACGATCTCAGGCTGTAGTGAGCCCCAGCATCTGCTAACTAGCTTCCAGACCTCGGATTTGTTCTCATCAGTTATGAAAAGGATGGGTTATTGCTACCGAACCTTCGACTCATGCAATGCTTGGTGTGATTTAGCCTTTTGAAGTAGTTAAGTTGTAGACATGCACCCATTTACTTTGTTGTTCATTTCTATTGATTAATTGCACTAGTTTGCTTTTAAAGAGTTTTCCTAGTTTACTTTCAATGGCAGCTTTAGTTCAAGTTCGATTTCCTTTTGATTGCTTTAAAGCAGGACTGTCAACTGTAGAGAACATTGGTTATTGCTTCCTCGTTCCCAGATTGATTGTCTTGTTCCGGTTTGATTTCAATTGCATCAATCTCTAGAGGAATGAGTTATTGCTACTGTATCCTCAATTGATGTTTGCTGAGTGAATAGTTGGATTTCAGAGCATTTGAGTTTATGTTATTGTTAGATTTCTTTCTTAAGCATTCATTTAATTTTGTAGCTTTTAAGCACTATACTACAAAACATTACTCTTGAGTAAATAGCCGCCTCAGACTGAGTACACTCTTGAAATAAAAAGTCATCCCTGGGTTGATAATTAATGTGGAGGTAATTAGGAGTTTAAAAGACACCTTTTTATCATTCCACAATAGGTTGGTTATATAATACTATATAATATACATATTTGTATTTGTCTCTCTTTGCTATTCCCTCTCTCTATCTCAACCCCCAAACATACACACTATCTCTCCCTCTCTTCCCCTTCTCTCCCTCTCTATCTATATTCCTCTCTCTCTCCACCTCTCTCCCTCTATGATTTTCTTGTTCCCTCACTCCAATTCCATCTCTCTCTCCTCATCCCTATCTTCCTTCCTCTCTATCCATTATCTCCCACCTCCCTCTATCTCTGCCCCCTAAATCACTCTCCCTCTCTCTCTCTCTATTCTATCTAACTCTATCACTATCTCACCCCCTCCATGTCCTTCGAAATCTCTCTCTCCTCATCCCTATCTTCCTTCCTCTCTATCCCTTATCTCCCACCTCCCTCTATCTCTCCCCTTAAATCACTCTCCGTCTCTCTCTCTCTATTCCATCTAACTCTATCACTATCTCTCCCCCCCCCCAGTCCTTCGACATCTCTCTCCCTTCCCCTTCTCTACCTTTCTCGATCCTCTCCTCTTCTTTGCTTTCCCTCCTCTCCTCTCTCCCTTACTCTCTCTCCATCTCTCCCTTTTCACTCCTCTCTCTGTCCACCTCTATCACTCTATGTATTTGTTCTTTCCTCCCTCTCTCTCCCACTCCAACTCCATCTCTCTCTCTCTCTCTTGCTCCCTCTCTCCCACCTCACTCTCTCTCCCCCCCATCACTCTCTCTTTCTCTCTCTCTCTGCCCTCCAACTTTTTCACTATCTCCCTACCTCTCTCCATGCCCTCCCAAACTCTCTATTAAATTTGATCACATTGTATTGTGTTTAAGAAATGATCTATATTAAAAAAAACTTAATTGGTTGTAACATATCAAACCTATATTTTGGATCAATCATATCAAAGAAAATAAAATAATGAAAAAAATTTAAAAAATCATGCACTATATTTAATCTATTATAATTAGTCAATTTGCTTGCTCTCATCCCTTGGATCCTTAGCTAAGATGGATCTATGCCGGTTCTATATATATATATATATATATATATAAAGAGCCGGCATAGATCCATATTACCTCAATTTTATTAAAACCTTAATTTAATTTCTATGGGAATATTTTTAGTAGTTGCATGTGGTATTGATAAGCCATGATATTGGCCCATGGTATTGTAACAAAGCCTATTCAAAAGTCAATAACAAAATAAAAATATAACAAATTGAATTTTATTATTTTTAATAATTTAAGTTTTTATTATTAATTAACACCATATTTAAATGTTTACACTCATCCCAATATCATTTTTAACTTCTTCTTCTTCTCTTTAATATAGCATCTTATGAAAAGAATAACAAATTCTTATTAAAAATAAATCATTTAACCCAATTTCAATTTATATATTTGATTTTATATTATAAATATTTCTTTTATTTTTTCCATTATAAATATTTTTTTTTTCATTTCTAGTTTAGCATTGAGTTCAAATAAAATATTCACAGATTACAACATCACATTGTATCACTACACTTTTTTCCTTCCTTGATAATATCTACGTGGAAATACCAGAAGAAGGAAGACCATCAACGTGATATATGTATTTCATGGGATTCGAACCCCGGATGGAGTTTGCATGGGAAACACCGTAGGAGAGTATCAACGACTAGATGGAGGAAGGGCAAGGTCATGATTTTATGGGATTCAAACACTAGATGGAGTTTGCATGGGAAACACCTTAGCAGAGTATCAAAGACTAGATGGACGAAGGGAAAGGTCATTTAGCGTGACGATTTTGGCCATTTGTACATGGGTATGAATTTGGACTCTAGAGAGTTCTTCGTTTTCACTAGAGATGATTTTTGTTCTTATGGGTAAACAATTTCCAGTGTTTATATGATCAAAGCATAAATTTCATCTAGAGTTCAGGTTTTAATGATCGTGATAATGCAAATCTTGATTCCGACCAACCATTCATCAAAAGACAATGTAGATCTTGATTTTGGCCAACAAGTCATCAATAGAAAATGCAGATATTGATCACGACCAACATTTCATCAAAAGACAATGCAAATCTTGATCATGACCAACATTTCAGCAAAAGACATTACACAAGTAAGCATTTTGCATGTCCTTATTGTAAAAAGGGTTTAATGATTATGATAATGCAAATCTTGATTGCGGTGAATAATTAATCAAAATACAATGGACAAGTAAGCATTTTTCATGTCGTTATTGTAGAGATGAGTTCCCTCCTCCCTAACTTTTCTAGGGTCAGAATGCATGAAATTTTATGTTTTCTTTTCACCTTTTTTTTAGTGGTTGATTGTGCGAAGAGGATGTCTACAACCCAGCATGGTTGTAGATCTCACATAAACATGTAAATGTAAAGGTAAATGTAAACATTTAACATGTAATGTTTAACATTTAACATTTTTAATCTAATGTCGGCCCTATTTAGAAATCAATCTAATTATTATTATGTATAAACACAATATAAATTTAAAATATAAAGAGGTTTATGAACACTAAAAGAATATATATGGTAAATAAATAAAACCTCCTTTTATATTTAGTCCATAAACCTCTTTATATTTAAAGAAGACTCAAAAAAGAGGTTTTATTTAGGTGAAGCCTATGGGCCAAATACCATTTTAATACCATGGACCAAATACCATATTTATAGAAGAGGTATGGTAAATTAATAGAAATATAAATAAACCAGAGGTATGGTAAATAAATAAAACATTTTTTTATATTTAAGAACACTAAAAAATGAGGTTTTATTTAGGTGAAGCCTATGGGCCAAATACCATGAGAAAAGTTATTATTAATACCATGAAAAACAACATTATTAACCCTAATATTAATATTAACAAAAGTAAATATGACACATAGTATTGAACCATGGTACTGAGAACCAATGCTATTGACCCATGGTATTCAGGTGGAATGTAGCCTATTTAAAGGGGGGAATTAAACTAGCATAGATGCATATTTACTATGGATCTACTAATCCCCGAGAGGGATCAAATATCCTGATATGCAAACTAGTATAGAGTGAAAAAATATTTGATACCTCTGTACGCTTGGTAGATACAAAGTAGAGACGGACCTATGCTGGTTGTTTTTGTAATGGAATCTACCATGCCCAAATTGAAAGGGCTAGAGTGATGCAAGCAAATTTTGTGGTAAAATGCAAATACTAGACCTTCCTCAAACTTTGTTACATGAAATTAAAATTTCTTGTAATCATGAACATAAAATCTTTTATGTTTCATCCTTAGACTCTCATATCAATGCATATAGTTTTAAACCATGTTACTATATTTTAAGTAGAATATACTTATATCCATTAAACATTAAAACAGTCCAAAGACTAGGTTAATTTCACCTTAAAATAAGGAACCTAAATGGATTTTGAAATTTAGACTCAATGCTTACAGACAATGATTAAAAATGGAAGAACCCAAATAGTATGATAAATTTTACCCACCCATCAATTTCCAAGACCTTTGCTATTATTCTGAACCTAAACAAAGAGAGTAGAAGAAGAAGAGAAACCTAGATGAGGTGGGCCCTAACCTGCTTGATACTTTTCAAAAGTTGGGGCTGCCCTTGACTAGAAGAAGAAATTGACCAACGTGGTTTTAGCTGTTGTTTTTGACAGTGTTTTCATTAATACCATGCATAAGTAGACTCTATAGGTAGTTGATTTTTTCTTTTGTTCATTATAAGAGATAATTTGGGAGTATCTTGATCTAGTTAGGAAGTAGCTTGGCAATTTTGTTCCTCTTACTGATAACTATTATGCTGAATTGTAATTTTTTTTTTTAGTGACAATTCCTTTTATTAAATCCCCAGGCAGGGTTTGTCACCCATTGAAATATCAACTTATTTTAGGATGAATGAGATCAAGAAGTTTGAGAGGACTATTATTGTTGTAGATGAGAGGAGTTTTGTGAGGTGAGAGGAGTTTTGTGACATATATTGAAGGATGCACTGAACCATTTTATGACACCAATCATCTCCATGCCACAATATTAGATCTCGATTGCACCGAGGGAGAAATGATAAAGTATTACAGTGTAAAGAATTGGTATGTCGGGGATGAGGAATACAGACGTGGGATTTGTAATTTTATTAGAAAAAGAGGTTTTTGCGATGGAGACAAATCAAGGATTTCGTGGACCTGAGTAGAGACTTGTTTGAAAATCACCTAGAAATACTCAAGCATTGTTTTGAAAGGAAATGATGCAATTGAAGAGTTCTATTTTGTAGCATTGAGAAATAACTATCAATAGGGGGGACAAAGATGATCCATATAGGGGAGAATTGAAGGAGTAGGATTGTTTCTAAAATTATATCTACAAGGAACTACCACATAAGATTACTACAAGTGCAACCAAATTCTCATAATGCAAGGAATTTTTCATAGTGTGATTCGATGCTCATCGGTGACCAGGAAGCTGCAAATAGTTATCGTTACATTTAGGTACAATTTGAGTTGCATTATAAAGTCTATAATTTCATTTATTGATAGTCCTTCTTGTGTCCTTGTCTCTCTTAATTTCATTGTGGTAGGTTGAGAATGGGTTAAAAAATCAAGCATATCATTGATTAAAATAGACACCCACATGTCACTACATGTCATTGTGCATACTCTCTGTTTTTGATACAATTAGAAGTGAGAAATATGATGTGTGCACAACTGAAAATCCTAGCAGGCATGATGAATCTAGTCTTAGTGTGGAAATCGAAACCAAGAATCATAAAATATCAATAAATTTGTTACACAGAGTAAAAAAACACAATAAAAGATTCTATGCCAACATTGTCTAGTTAGTGCAAGATACTACTAATATTTCATAATTTTCAGAGATGGTGGATGTCATGAAGATTCCCTAAGAAAAGTTACTGACTAGAGGATAAGATGGCCAGTGCAACTATTTTCTTTAAATATGATAAATTTAGGTAGTTAAAACAAGTTTGAAAATCACTAGAAACACCACCCTCACATCATTTTATTTCCAGTTGTACAAGATAATATTGAATAAAATTATGAGCACTTCCATTTAAATTGACCATACATAAAATAACAAACAATTTTGATGCTTTTAAAAGCTATATCCATCATTAAATATAAGATATGACAAATATGGCTCATAATTTTAAAGGCTATATCCATCACCAACTATAAGATAAGTGTTAATGAGATGAGAAAAAGTTTGTCTTGATATAACATGTAAACGTCATATTACTTATAACTCATGCATATAGTATCTTATTGTGCATATGTTAATTGTATAACCTCAATCTAGGGATTTTTTTACATTTAAATTGTCAAATATGTAGCAGTTACATTACACTAGAATGTAGAAGTCACGTTACACTAGCTTGAATTCGCACACAAATAAAATATCAGAAATATGGCAGGGGAATGAGTAAGCATTTTCACACTAGTTTAAAATTTCCCCTTGGTTGGTGAAGAACCAATTCAATAGTATTTTTGGTGGAATATTAATTTATTAACCAAATATTAAAAAATGATAGTCTCTTAAATGACTGAAAAAGGGTATTTAGAATGTTATATAGAAGTTACATTTCACATAGCTATATCTACCCCAATGTAACTATAATATTCCAACTCCATTTTTTTTATATAGAAGTTACATTTCATGTAGCTATATAAGTTACATTTACGTGTCAGCCCCAAGGGTTAGCTCAGTTGGTCAAAATCAATGCCTCGCCATCGTGAGGTCACAGGGTCCAATCTCCCCATAGCCCTTGGGGTTAGGCCTTGCTAGTGGGCCGCAGGGCTAGATTCCCTTTGGGGTCGATCAACCCAGATATTTTTGTGGATGTAGTGCCACACGTTGACCAGTGTCTGTGAACCACGGCCTAGAAAAAATAAAAGTAAATAAATAAAAAATTGCATTTACGTGTTTTAGATAGAAGTTACATTTTACATAGCTATATCTACCATGACATAACCATAATATTCCAACTCCTTTTTTTTCACACATTTCAAAATTTTGAATATGTGTCTATTTTAGTGTGATTATGCAATTAAATAGTTGATATTGTTTAAGACATCTCCTATTTGCAACATTTTAAACTCTTAAGTGGGATCTTGGGTAGGTTTTTGTTAGTACCATATATCATGTTTTAAGTAGATGGTGTTTTATAATTCACCCAAGGGACTTTAGGAGCAACCTTGAATTGCATGCTTGTTTCCATTATACATCTAACATTTGCAACCTTTTCCATGTGAATAACCCAATAGCCCATATTGAACATGAAGAAAGTAACTCAAAAATTGGGGAATATGATTTATTCTATTTCCATAGGGGGATAGATCCAGAGAAGGCAACGACAACTATCATAAATGGATTTTGTCAGGTTGTATTTAATGAAATCGCATTAGAATTTGCTACTAAAGTAAATCAATTGATGAGTTTTAAGCTTGAAGGTAGTGTTGAATAGTTGTTGCAAGGTATCTCTATAGCACTATCCATCTACATGATTCTAATGCCATGATATGGTGTCTCAATTACACTATTGTCCAGTGACGGGTGCTAGATGTTGGTAGCTTTCTCATGTCCTACCGATAAATCATATCATTATATTTCTATGAAATCTCGGAATGTATTCAAATTTTGTCTCGGATAAGGAAATACTATGTACTCTTGAATTTATCTATGTTGTAATAAGATCAAGAATAAATTTTTCATTGCAAGTAATTCGGATCTACCATGTAATTTTACTTTACTACATGAAATTCTTGATTTGTTAGATCCCAACTAGTTAAGGTTGAATTTATTTTTGTTGTAATGAGATTAAGAATAAAGTTTTCATTTTAATCACTGAAATATACCATGTAAGATTTATTCACTACATTAACTTGTTTATTTGTTAGAGGCCAACTTATTCGGGTTATGAAGAGTCCTCTATCATGACAATATTTATGAATTATCTATTTTTTCTCAAAGAATTACATATTACAGAAAGGTGGAAAATAAATGAGATGCAGTTGAATGGTTTATGTTTTAAAATGTCTAGAGGGAGTATAAAATCATTTTCAGTTGCGTTCAAATATTTTGGAGCACCCACTAAAATGATTCATTTTCCTCCTAGTTAATTCCATTCCTACTATCCCAATGCTTCTAGAAGTCCTCCAAAGTGATCCCTTAACTATCTTGGATGGAAATTGATTACTTGATTGGGACCCACGAATTACAATTTGATTAGGGGAAAGGGATGAGAAAGCTTCATATTCTTCAATATATTTCTCAAGTTAAAAGAATATTGAACAATTTCCTTTCTGTTTAATTGATACGACAATTGCTCAAGCATTTATTAGGATTTTGAGACCTTTTTTTATTTTTAGTTTATTTTGAAAGTTATGTTCTAAATTAAAGAAATTAAAGAAAAGGTGAAAATGATGCAATGGAAGGATTTTATATTTTAGTGCCTAAGAATCCCTTACTAATGTGAAGGGCTTGGTATTTTTTTTACTCAAGATTAGTCACATTTGACTTTGTAGCATTTCTTTTGATTTAATTTTTATTGCATTTATATTGCTATCCTTGAAGTTGGTGATCTACTGTGTGTGTAATACGAAGTATTAACTACTAAGAACTCTCAAAGGTGATATTGATGGATGAATAACTTTAAATGTACCTACTTGACACTTTAGTACTACATCATCATGCAAAGAAATTATTAATCAATATTAAAGGGAAGATATTAACGTGCAGTGTTTCTTGGCGTGTCATATAATTACTTTATTTTGGCCCAAAATAATATATTTGAGGCTACTTTTTGGTTGTCACTTGTGGAGCTTCCCTTTGTCTTAGAAAAACATCGAAGATAAATGTCCATTGCATTGGCATTGGAAATCATCAAAGAGGAATTCACCAAAAGCAGTAGAGGACATGAGAGAAATTGGTACGATGAGTAGATAACCGTTAGAGAAACATTGAGGCACCATAATTTCTTGTGTATTTAGCTTCAATCGAAATTAACTAGTCACAAAAGTACCTTTATTCGGAATATTTTCAAGTATAAAGAAATACTAAAAACACACCTTCAGACTAATTATTCAAACTAATAATAATCTGATAGTCATAATTTATAATTAGATAACATAATATGATAAATACTATAGGACATAAGTGTAGGGTCTGACTGTGAGGGGCGTTGTGATAATATATTGTTATAGACATATTTGGGCACTGCAACCCCAATAACATATTTCCATAAACCAAGGGCTTCTAAGTCCCTAAAAGTGTTGTTTCATACCCTAAAGGAGCAAGGTCAGCTGATTACATCATCTCCTAGAAGTTCTCCCTGAAAAACTACTCAGAACTGGTCAAAACTGGACCATACAGACTGCTCAGTACTAAGGGTGTGATGTATATCACCTGCCATATGCAAAAAATACAATGCATACTGGAAAGCCCTTCTGTAGGGTGCGATGAGTGAGAGCAAACAAATGGCAGAAGCAGTTTGCTAGGTGGAAACCCAGAGAATCTTTTAGAAACTGCTCATTCGACACTTGCCTCTCTGACTTCACCCAGGGATGAGTAAGAGATCATGAAATCTCCAAGTGGAACCAAGAACTATCAAAGAGATGACACTAATCAAAATGCCAGAAGCTGACTCACCCACCTACAAACATCTATATATGGATCCCTCATCCTAGAGATCCAAAGGCTGGAATTTTGTATTTTGTAAGGAAGTGTTGTTGGTTTATCTGTGCAACACTGTATTGTTGGGTGATCTAAGATTTTCATGAGGTGAGGAGGGATTTCATGCTAGCAGGATGGCACTTGGTCAGACCAATGGGTTGTAATCCTCTCTTCTACTACTTCTATCAATAAAGCTATTTGAGTTTTCCTCCATATTCTTGTGTATCTCTGAATCTTGTTTTGATATATGCATTTGTATGGTTAATATACATCTGATCCTATATTGTTTATGGTTATAGATATCTATGCTTTGATGGTATTATGCCGCTTTGACTGTACAGGCGCTCTTTGAAGTGGGACAAGTAAGGAAAAAGTGGTGAAGTTCTGTCAAAGCGTAAAGGAAACAAGCAAGGAGCCAAGCGAAAGACTGACATTGGTACTCTCTGCTTCTTTCTCATCTATCCCTCATAAAGGAAAACACAAGTAACTTTAATCTGTTTGTTTCTAAGATAGCTACCCATCTTAGTGGGACTAGCAGCTCTGAAGAGACACTAGTTTTCCCGATAACAAAATAGTGACTCCAATGGGGAGTGAATAGGTTGTTTGCTTGTTTATATTTGTTTACTTTATAAACTACAGATGGAGCCTAAAGTTAAGCCAGCTATCCCTCAAGCTGCATTTGCTATGCAAGTGCAAAGTAGATCAACGTTGCTTCAATATATCTCCAAGTTTTGTTTATAAACTAAACAACTGACTTGCAAGCGTCCTAAGTGCCCTAGTGGTAGCTCAAGTAACCTCATTAGATCAGCCCTTATACTTTGTGTTTACTGACTATCATTAGCTCAGCCTAAATCCCTGAACTAAGCTGCAAACTGTGAGCAAAAACAAAGTTAAACTCTCATCCTTGGACCATCACACTATCTCCTTTTGACAGTCTGGATGCATCGCACCTCCCATGTGCAGTAGGTGAGATGCATCCCTGTTTCCCTGTGTTACAGGTGCGATGATCAGATAAGACTGTTTCTGCCTGCAGATTTTGGTTTTTTCTTCATTCTCTTCAGCTTTATTCAGGAGTTTTGCTGTTTGTGATCAATATACCACTGTTGAAACTCCCTTCCTTTGCATTATTTAGCCTCCATTGTACAAAAAATTGTGAATGTTTTTATGTATTTTTCGCCATTTACAATTATCCTTTACAAAAAGTAGCTTAGTTGAACTGTCGTATTTTGATTTGGAAGTGTCGCAAGTGTCATTTTCAGTCAAAGAAAAGAATCCTACTCTTTTTTATGGTCAATTACACTGTTAATCTTTTATTTGATTTGAATTAATGGTATTTCAAGTGTCGAAAGAAGTTTTCAAATTGAAGATGAAAGTGTCATCTTAGCCTTCCTTTTGTTTTTTAAATTCGAAATCACATAGTGTCGTCTTAGCCTTCCTTTCGTTTTTTGAATTCAAAGTCGCAAAGTAGTCTTCCTTTCATTTTTGAATTCGAAATTGCAAAGTATTGTCTTGGTCTTCCTTTCATTTTTTGAATTTCAAATCGCAAAGTGTCGTCTTCATCTTCTTTTTGTCTTTTGAAGAGAAAATTGTTAGTACTATCGCCTTGAGAGAAAAGATAGTTTAGATTTGTATTTAGCATTCCTTTTGTCACTTACACATTAAGAAAGTGGAAAACAAATACATGCATGTGCATTTGCATTTAGCTTGATTGTTGATTTTGATTTAGGACAGTGCATCTAGTGTGTGCTCTCTGCTCTATGTTGAAATAATTTCACTTCTCTTTCCTTAGTAGCTAGTATTTTCATTGCAAAAAGAAGAGTAAACGACTGTTTATCATCTTAGATTGCATATTTAGGAATTGTATATCTACATCACACGGTGAACCTTAAAGGCAAACTTCTTAAGAAAGATCAACTGTAAAATAAATTTAATGAACATAAAAACGCTTTGGAACCTAACACACAACATTTAGAAGTCTAGGCTAGAGACGTATTCCGGTGTCGTAAAGCCTGGTAACTATCACTTTCATCATAGGTTGGGTGAATCCTCCTCTTTGAGACGACAAGTGCCAGTATGGACTTGTGCTCCCACGTACCGTCGATTATATATTGGGAGACCACAATAGGCTACATCCTTTATCATTAGGAAGCCATGTCTGCCACCCTATCAATCGCTATGCACTGAACACAACATTCGGGAAGATTGACTGCCGTACTATCAAAAGTATTCTGCAGTTTTGCGATTGGTTTGGTAATCCCTCTATCTAGATTTCTAGAGTAGTCTCTTTCATTCCTTTTCAGACACCTTAAAAGAAAAGGTCCATCTGAGCACTTGTCACTTCAGGCTCATTAAAAATTGAGGGTGACTAGAGTCATCTTTAGCTTTTTCTTGACTCTTAAAAATTGAAAAAGCAAGTTGTGTCAAAGTGTCTAAAATTCATTCAATTCGAAATCACTTTTTCCCCTTTTTATTTTGAGTTGATCAAGTAATCAACAATCGTGGAAGAAAGTCAATCGAAACCTTGTCGTTCGCGGAGACTAACGAGTCAACCGTCTTTGACTCTGGAAGCAAAACCCTTTCGGGCCAAGCCAACTCATTTAACTGGTCAAAGTATCCTAGTTTGTCTAAAAGTTGTGTTTCAACATCCCCAGAGACTCTAGTTACTCCAACCATTTCTGGTATCCCTACCTCTACGGAAGAAGTTCCGCAGTCACAAGAGGACATTAGAACTGATGCTAGTGTATCGGTAGACACTTCTATTCCTAAACCAGCTCCATCTAGGGCTGATTCGGAAGGTGTCACCCCTCCAGCATCTGTCACTGCAGAGCCTATACCTTCTTCGGCACTAGAAATATTTTACAGACCTGACGGTCTACCTCTTCCACCTAGACTGATTACTATAGAAGAAATTACGGAGGATATTCCATCTAGTACTCCATCGCATTTTGGAACTCAGATCCACCTATATCCTTCTACTTCAGAAGTTAGTCTCCCTTCATTGCAAGTTCCTATAGAATCGCTAGGAAGTCTTTTGAATAGACTCAATATGTCTGGACAACCATCGACATCTAAGACTGTGTCGTCCGATACAGCGGCAGTAGAACCTCCTGTCGCCACTCCGACAATGTTCGCTGGTATACCATCTGTCCCAACTAGCTCTCAACCACTAGAGGAAGTCCACCCAGGGACTGTTTCGACAGTATGGTCTGTTCCCATTTGTTCGTCCAGAATAATATCTGGAATTTCTTATGTTGAGTCTCAGCAAATTGATCCTTCGCAACAATATCAATTTGGGTAGTCCAGTCTCCAAAGGCCAATCTTTCCTTTGAGCACTAGATTGCCACCATATGGGGGGCAGTATGCCCTTTCATTGTTCCCTCTGGGAGAACAACCATATGAGAGTTCACAACAGAATTTGGGTCAAGTTAGAATCACATCCAGTGGTTGGGTGCCAATACTACCTCAACAACCAAGAGTTGTATACTCAATGCAACCAAGTCTACTTGTGTCAAATATCCCCACTACACTAGCTATTATGACGGTTTCGCAAGTACAAGCATCGCCTATTGTATGCCAACCTAAAGTTTCTCAGGTCGTAATACAACAGCCTCTTGTCTCCATAACACAACCACAATTGCCGATTGGTGGCTCCTTGACTAGAGCGACTCAGGCTCAAATGGGTACTATTACCCCTCATCTTGGTCAAACATCTAGTATTGGGCAACAGCAAATGGTTTCACAACCATGGCTGGTGCAACATCAACAACCGCAATTCCATCAGGCTTACCAAGGACCTGAGCAAAAAAACTTTGCTGGTAATGGGTAGCTGTATATTCAAAATGGTTATCATCAATCATATAAAAATGGTTATGCCCAACAACCTTATCAAATTTATCAACATCAAATGCATTATGCTGGTATGCAAAGATCCACAGCTCAGGTGATCCCATCTTATCCTGGGTATGCTTCACTAAAACTGAATCAAAAGTTGCCCTTTGTGGTGACTTTGGAGTTACCAGATCTAAATCGGCTAACAAATGATCCAATTGCTTATCCCCTTGGTGGCCAGCAATTCCTCATAAATTCTGTCAGATATTCCTAAATTCAATGGAAATCCGAGTGAAGATCCATCGAGTCATGTGATGACCTTTCATCTATGGTGTTCGTCCAACACTCTCAATGATGATTCGATTAGGCTTCACCTTTTTCAACGAACGTTAATTAGTACTACAACAAAATGGTACGTCAAATTGCCTAGAGCTTCATTCAATAACTTTGACGCCCTTGCCACCACCTTTTTAACCCATTTTCAGTTACCAATAAGGTACGAAATAGGAACCGAGCTTCTTACCAATTTCAAGCAGATGACGGCCACTCACATATCTGATCATATTCATGAGTGGCGATGTCATCGTAGAATGGTAAGAACATATGTTCCTGATCAGCTGCTAGCTGAATGGTTTATTAAGTCATTGTTACCTTCTATTACAGAAGATGTGGCAAAGGGAGGAGTTGTCACTGAAGAGCAAGTCATTGCTCGTGCGCAATATCTAGACTTGATCTATACTTAGTCTATCACCCTCTACGACAAAATCCCTGATGCTCCTAGACCAGAGTTTTTCTTTCCTCCTCCTCCTAAATTAAACAAAGACTATCATGCTGGCAATGGCATGATAGGTACGACTAGCACGAAAACCGCAAAGGCTACATCAAAGAAAGCCCGTATGGTTTCTACTCAAAATGCATATGAATAACTTCTCGCCTTGGAGGTTAATGTCGTGTCAACCGACAAAAACAAAGAACCGAAGCAACCAGGAGGCAAGAAGAAAAATAAAGGGAAAAAGAAGAAGCAGAATGAATCATCTCCTGAAAAATCTTCTGCAAACCCTTCTAGGCGAAGGAAACCTCCTTCGGGATGTCAGATATGTGATGAGGATCATTGGACAAGAGATTGTCCACATGAAGATGAAATTAAGAAATTCTTTAAGAATTCAAAAACTTCAGCGGTATTCACTGATTCGTTTCCAAACCCAGAAACCAATCTGGTTGCTAGCGACAATGCTTCCCCATCCCAAGTTTTTATGTTGTCAATTTCAAAATAGAAAAATGATGCTTTGATATCGACAGGGAATAAAGATTACGAGAATCCACAGTTTTCGAACAACAAGGCTACTGATCAACCTAGTAGTTCGACAACAACTTCGACAGAAGTTGTGCCACCCATCATTCCTGAGCTAAAGATAAAGCCGCCAAAGGGAGTAGTACACAAATCACATTTAATCCTTGTGCTAGAGCAGCACAGAATTATAATATAGTAGAGGTACCTGGCCCAATTTTCGTCCACTATGTCGACACTTGAGGTACTGCAAAATTGCCCCTCCCAAAAGCAGGCTCTATTATCAGCAATAGGTGGGATTGACCCAACGGATTCCAATCTCGTGGCCTTTAATCATAAAGGATATGAACCTCAGTTACCAGCTGAACTCGCTTTCCTCATTCAAGTGAAAGCCCTTAGCAAAACTGTTCATTGAACAATTATTGAAGAGGGGGCATCTACATGTATTATGTTAATGAGTTGCTGGAAAACTTTAGGCTCACCACCCTTGTTATGATCATCAATGATGTTAAAAGCATTTGATGGATGGACATACACTCCGTATGGGATTTTAAGTAACTTGCAAGTTGAGCTGGGGGGAAAAATAGTAGAAATTGATGTTGAAGTTATCGATGGAAACCTCGATTACAACATCCTACTGGGAAGGCCATGGACTTATGCCATGGCCATTGTTGTGTTAACGTACTTCAGAAAGATTGCATTTCCTTTTCAAGGAGGAATCACAATCGTCGACCAACAAACCTTTCTCCCCAACAGTTCATAAGTTACAGGAAGCATCTCGATGATCCACGGAATCTCTCAGTTGCTTCAAAATATCGGAGTAGGCCTGCTAAAAGACCCTATATTGATGGGTACTTTTTCACTACCACCTCCATACAATCTGGCGGAAGTGGCCATGGTGGGAACCTGCAATATGGTATCTTCTATTCAGAAGATGTACAAACATGATGTTAGCATGGATCATCACCAAGTATTGCCTCAAGCCCAATAGAAATATTGTAGCAATCAATGTTCTTGGCATGGGAGGCAAACCCAAATCAATGCTCATCAAGCATTTGGGTAGATAGGTCTACAGAATATGGTACCTCTTCAGATCCTTGGTCGCATGTACATTATATAAACGAAGGACTTGTTCAGTCAATGATGATAGAGGGGGTGTCATGGGAAGATTACCACCATCGTTCCCATCTTCCAGATTACAACCAAGATTGCTCCAGCGACCTTAATCATCCTTCAGTTTTTGATTTTCTATCAAATACTGTAAATACAGTGGATTCCGAGCAAAATCTATCCAATATTGAAGAAACTATCACCATAAATATCTCGACCAAACCAGACATTGTAGAGAATATTCATGTCAGAAAATCTTGTTCTTCTTTAGAACTGGAAGTATATTACGCTCTCTTTTGCGAGTTCAGAGATATTTTTGCATGGTCATATGAAGAAATTCCAGGCATTGACTCAAGAATAGTTCAACACGAAATTAAGATGTATCTAGATGTCAAACTAGTATGACAACGGCTTCGGTAAGTGCACCCGAAGAAAGTCGCTTCCATCAAGGCAGAAGTTGAAAAACTTCTCCATGATGGTTTCATTTACTCGGTTTCTCTAACTGATTTGGTATCGAACATTGTTCCTGTGATGAAAAAGACAGGAACAATTAGAGTGTGTGTCAATTACATGGATGTAAATAAAGCTTGTCCAAAGGACAACTACCCTACACCCTTCATTGACTAGATAATTGATGAATGCGCCGGATGTGAAATCTTTTCATTTATGGATGGATTTTTGGGGTATAATCAAATAAATATCTACCAACAGGACCAGTCAAAGACTGCATTTATTTGTCCATGGGGCACATTCATGTACTGCAAGCTACCTTTTGGTTTAAAGAACGTAGGGGTAACCTTTTAGAGGGCTATGAATTATGCCTTCTATGACATCAAGAACATCGCTCAACCATACCTCGATGATCTTCTGGCTCATTCGTGAAAGTAGACCAATCATCCGCAGCATTTGAGAGCAATATTTCTACGTTGCCGACACTACAAGATACGACTCAATCTACACAAGTGTGTGTTTTGTGTTAGTTCTGGTCGTTTACTTGGCTTTGTAGTTTCGAATGACGGGATTCGCCTCGACCCGTGTAAGGTTCAGGCAATCATCTATCTGCCTCCACCTTCAAATTTGCTTCAGATTCAGAAACTCCAAGTGAAAGCAAACATTTTGAGGAGGTTCATTCCAAATTACACTGAACTTGCTAAAAGTTATATGCGTCTGTTGAAAAAAGAAGTACCCTTCAACTGGGATCCGGTTGTGAAAGCTTCCTTTGATGCTCTAAAGGAATCCCTAATAAAAGCATCATTAATGTGTGCTCCTGATTATCAAAGAGACTTTAACATGTATCTGGCTGTGGCAGATATGACCATCGCAATGGTTTTAGTTCAAGAAGACAATAGAATCGAACATCCTATCTATTATTTAAGTCAAAACTTAAATGATACAGAAAGCAAGTACTCCTATGTTGAAAAGCTGGCTCTCACAACTATTCAAGCAGTACAGAGATTTTGACACTATGTTCTCTTTTGAAAAACTACCATTTTGTCATATTGCAACCCCATGACTTACATCTTGTCGCGATAGTTTCTTGGGGGAAAATATTCGAAGTGGATAGCAATTTTGCAAGAGTTTGATCTAGAATTCGTAAAATCCAAATCAAAGAAAGCTCTGGTTTTTGTGGAGTTACTATGTGACTTCCCATCATCATCCAACAATTCAACATCCAAAGCAACAACCGTGGATGAATCTTTGTTTCTGATATATTCAAGCGATCTGTGGTATGGAGATATAATCATCTCCAAACCTAGACATATTGGTCTAATACCTCTCACTCAGAACAACGACGTACTTGATACCAAGCAAAAGACTACATGATCGTCGGTGATACACTTTACCGTCGTGGTATCGATACAGTTTTGCGAAGGTGCCTCACCCATGAGGAGGCCGAAAAGGTCCTGAATGATTGTCATTCATGCGCATGTGGGGGCATCAATTTGGTTATGCTACGGCACAAAATATTTTAGGAGCAGGATACTTCTGGCCAACAAGGTTCAAGGATTGCATAACCGTAGTCAGAAGTTTCCATGCTTGTCAAATTTTCAACCGCAAAACCAGAATACCACCCGCACCTCTGTAGCCAGTAGTTGTTGTTGGGACATTCGCCAAATGGGGCATATATTTCATGACATGCAACCCCACCTCAGCCGGGGGGCATGGGTATATCATAGTTGCAGTTGACTATTTTATGAAATGGGACAAGGCGATGCCTACATTAAACAACAATGGCGAAATGGCTGCTCTTTTCTTTTTCAATCATGTAGTCTCCAGATTCGGTGTTCCACAATCTATAGTCACAGATCATGGATTGCATTTCTGCAATCACATGATGGTTGAATTGGATACCAAATTAGGTGTGTCCCATGACAGCTGTACTCCATATTATCCCCAATCTAACGGGCAAGTTGAGGCGATCAACAAAGTCCTGAAGTGCATGCTGCAAAGGATGATTAGAGTCCATAAACGGAGTTGGAACCTAATCTTGTACTTAGCCTTATCGGCATACCAAACATCGGTGAGAAATGCGACTGGGTTTACACCCTTTCAGTTGGTGTGTGGCCTGGAAGCAATCTTACCAGTTCAGTGTGAAATTTCGTCCCTCAAGCTCGTAGTCGACCTTCTCCCAAGAACTTTAGTGGAGGAGGCTCGTTTCTTGGAATTAATCCAACTGGATCAAACCCTTCGTGATGCTGCCTTGGCTAACAAAGCACATAAGAAATGAGTCAAGGCGCAGTTCGACAAGAATGTCAAACCTCGTGTCTTCTCAGAAGGTGACCTGGTCTTACTTTACGACTAGGAATCCGATAAATTGGGAGCAAGTAAGTTCCAGTATTTGTGGATGGGTCCCTATATTTTTACGTGGGTATTAGCAAAAGGAGCCTACAAGCTAGTAGATTACGACAGGATTCCACTGTCGCAACCCCAAAATGGGTTGTACCTTAAGTGTTACTATGCTTGACTCAACGTAGTAACCTCTTCATATGCTTTTGTTAAATTTTTGTTTTCATTAAGAGTGATCGTTTGGGTTAGGTAATCCACTTTTTCATTTTGTTGCAAATTGTGAACCTATTGGAATCATTTTTTGGATACGCTAATGAAGAAAGTCGTAGTACACGGAACCTATCTTCTGCAACCTGGGCCATCTTTGATCCAAGCGGTGAGTTAGTGAGTTTCAGGTGGGTATGCATTGGTCGATCGATGAACAACATCGCTGAATACAACACGTTGATAGAAATCCTCTCTCATGCCATCGCGCATGGCATATGCTGACTTGTCATCAGGCTAGACTCACAGCTCATCATTCTATAGCTTACCGGCATCTATACCGTTCGGAATCCAGCTATCTATCGTATGTTCCTAAGGGTCAAGATTTTGGAAAGACAATTTGATTCTATTCAATATCAACACATTTTCAGAAACTTAAACACATTAACTGATTCATTAGCAAATTATGTGTTGGATAGACATTTGCAACGTTGATACAAGAAAATCATTTCCTCAATATTTGCATCAGGATCATATAACTTAACCAAAATAAAGCTCCGAAAATAAAAAATATATATAACCGTTTATAGTTTGTACATAGTGTTCTGTGTCTAGGACAGAATTGGTCATATGAACCAAAAACTCAAAATGCAAGGGGGCACCCTAGTCTAATGGTGTTGGTGATAACAAGTCACCGCCTGTGCAATCATGCGTAAGAGCCTAGTTCATTGGGTCGGCACGCTAGTGGTATGGCATTGTAATCCCAGAGGCAGCTCGTCGGTCCTCACATCCAGAATACCAAGGGTGAGACCCTCGATCTAATCCTACAACATTGCAAGAGTTTCGGCTACATCCATATCGCGAAGGACGATTCTCCCTACAGCCTCTCCTACTGGAATGGCAGCTGTTGTTCTTAGGCGCACTGTTGGTTGCACTGGCCCGATATCTGCATGGACACATGAGTTTTGATTAGTCTTGATAAACATTTAAAAAGCACAAGAACATTATAAAAGAAATAAAAAGAGATATGGTCAGAGATTTTTACCTATGACACCCCACTACTCGCCAGCCAGCAGCACCAAATCTAGGTCACCTCGGAAGTCCATCCCAGCATACAGACACTTGCCATAAACCATTTGCTGACGGTTGAACCACTCGAAGAAGGCATTAGAGAAGGAAACCTATGATTGAACAGCATGTCTGGCCATAAGTTCAACCCATCTCTGCATCCATGGCTTAGCTGATGGTGGCATACCGAGCGAAATGTATTATGGCTGCATCAGTGGGATCTTCTCCAAGGCGAAAGCGGTCAGAATAGAACCATATCCAAATTTCTTGGATCTTCCATTTTTCACCTTGGTAAGTTGTTCTTTTATCACTGAAAGTATTGCATCACACCAGTTGAATACCTTTGGTTCGAGGCATTACAAGGAGTACTGCATATAGGACCTATTGGCTAAGTGAAGGGTTGTGCTACTAGCCAATCTAGCAAAGGTGAATAAAATAGTCCTCAAGGACTAGTCGATGACATCTTGGATACTGATCTTGCCGTCCCTGCTCGGCTGAGATCCTTCTCTATAGTATCGGCAAATATAATCCGTCACGGATTCGCCCCCACGGGCGGAACCTGATAGTGAGAGGGGGGCACCACGCCTCGATAAACCAGTCAAGAAGTAGATGTCCTCAATATTCAAGGGGATGGATTTTCCTCTAAGGTAGGATCCCATGCATTGAGGAAATACTGCAACAAGTTGATTTGTTGCCTCATGCTAGATATGCGGAAGAACTTGAGCAAGCCACAGTTCCACAATGTAGTTACCGTACCTGGATCATGTAAGGCAACCATGTCCTCTTCTTCATGCTCGCGTTCATGCCATGTAACGACCATTTTGCTCTGATGAATATCTAAAAAACAAATAAGAGAAGAATTAGTATCCTGATTTGGCAAAAAACATGAAAAATTTCCATGAAAAATCAGCGCAAAATTTTTCCTTCTTGCGCCCATTGCACCCTAGCTGTGTACCGGGTGGGATGCATACTGACTAGCCAATGGCCAACCTAGTACGCATCACACCTTTCGATGTATACTAGGTGCAATGGGGGAAGAATGAATTGTTCAAACCCCAGAGGCTCAGAAAAGCAGGAAAACATGCTCAGAATTCAAAAAGGAAAGAATGCAATTGAAGAGCTCAGGTTTAGTTCCTACCCGGTCCAGAAAGTGTCGAAAATCATCCAAGGAATCTCCCAAAATCAGTTGATGAGAATCAAGGGGGAAAACACCTCTAGAGCTCCAACAATCCCAAATTCAAATGAAATGGTAAAATGAGGGATAAAAACTACTTTTAAGTTACTTTTCACGTAATTCAAGTAGGATATTAGTTTTTTAACTCATTTTTCAAGCATGTATACTCATTTCTAATCAGTTTGATGGAGAAATTGAACAAGTAGTACAGCCGTCAAAAGAACATAGTGTTAATGGTGAATCAAATATCAATGACCATTATCACGAGCAGTTTTACGCGAAGTTCAAGCTCGTTAAAAAATAAACCTAGAAATGAGCATATGTTCCACCAGAGTTTAAGCTCATTAAAAAATGAACCCTCCTCCAGTAAATAACCATTGTGATCGCATTATTATCAACTTTGGAGCCTTGGTCGTGTTCTTACCATCACCTCCACTCTTTTTTAGCCGATCATATGCCTCTATTTGACTGTTTACCCCTTTTGAGTAATAGCTGCGACGAGTGATCCTATTAGCCACCTTATTTACACTGCCATGATTGAAAAAGTTCCAAACCTTACCTGGAACCAACTGTTGTCTGAAAACATCACTCGTTCCTCAAAAAATGAGTCTCCTTTAAGCTCTTTTCATCTGACTCATAAAATATGAAAAGATTGCCTAGCAATTAACCTCTCCAGCTTGTTAAAGCGATTGCAAGTGCTATCCCTCCTCTAGATTTTAATCTTTCTAGACTTGAGGGACCATTACACAAAAAGAACGAGTGCTTGTCTTGTTCCGCTCGTTAAAACTATCGAAAATTCATCCCTTTCATATTATTTTACACTTTTTAGGACTTAAAGGATTACATTACGAAAAAGTAATACTGGAGTTTCCTTTCCATCCTTTTTCATACTCTCTAAAAATTAGAAGGACCGAGTTATCTTTGTCGTTAAACTTGTTAAAACAATAGTGACAAACTTGCCCATGCAGGCAAGGGCGAGTTTCACTGTCGCTAGACTCGTTAAAACATAGCGATGGGTTTGCCCGAAGGGAAAATTATAGAACAAGCATATGTTATCCTCCTCAAGCTTGACAAAAATAAAGAGGTACTGGTTAGAAATGACTGGGGAAAAATTGGGAAGAAAACTTGAAGAAACGTTATTGGTAGCAGATCGCACTTAAACTTGACACTTTTGCTCCTTCACCATGATTAAGTCGGGTGTGGTTATTCCGTTCACCGATCATATTACCATTGGTCCACTGTAACATCCATTTCAGTGTCGCCGATATGTTCAAGAGAAGTCACTCAAAGAATTCACCAACCCAACTTGTGTCTCATCTGCTACAATACCTTCACGCTTCATTCTTTCATGACCGCCACCCTGAACCTTGTATCATCAGATCGTTTTCACCTCCACAAAATCATTTGCTCTGTTCTATGTCGTAGATGAGGGATTCATTAATGCCCTCCTACGACGGGTCACTTCTTGTCGACATCAGCTCATTATCCAATAAGTTGACCTAGGAACTACCCTTTTAGTACTTTGAGGCTTGCATGCCTCAATGGCAAGTTTCTCACTTCCGGCGACAAGTTTACATTAATGGCCTTCGAACAAAAGATTTTTCATGGTGTTCAACATTGACTTATGTATTCACACCACGTGAATTGTACTGCAGTACCTTGAGGGTCATTATCATTATCAGTGATTCCTCTCTCGTGCCTATTAACAGCTTACATCATTGGCTAGTAATCAAGTGATGTCTTTCCATGTTTGATGCTAGAACATCTTTTCACATGGATCGGCTTGTACTTCGGGTGAAGATTGAACGAGTTTTGAAGACCCTGGATTTAGTTTCATCCATCTGGGCTGCGATATATTCAGGAAAATAAAAACATCAAATTTACATCATTGCTGCACAAATAATCATCCAAGCCAAAGGATGATAGCTCTACCAGAATCATTAGTCTGCCACACAGACGGTTGTCTGTCCTATGAACATGAAAATGAATTTATAAACCTGAGCATGGGAATGCCTGCCTCAGCTAGATCATGAAAATATTATCAAGATAATGTATTGTATTGTATCTTATTACAGGTCACCTTCCAGTTCGAAAAACCTCGGATCCTCATGATAAAGCATTTCACCCAACATCAAAAAGATTTATGACCTCATGGTTTAAGGGGCAACTATTATAGACATATTTGGTCACTGCAACCCTAATCACATATGTCCATAAAACAAGGGCTTCTAAGTCCCTAAAAGTGTTGTTTCATACCCTAAAGGAGCAAGGTCAGCTGATTACATCATCTCCCAGAAGTTCTCCCTGAAAAACTACTCAAATCTGGTCAAAACTGGACCATACAGACTGCTCAGTGCTAAGGGTGTGATGCATCTCACCTGCCACATGCAAACATTGTGATGCATACGAGAAATCCCTTCTGTAGGGTGCGATGAGCAAGAGCAGACAAATGACAGAAGCAATTTGCTAGGTGGAAACCCAGAGAATCTTCTAGAAGCTGCTCATTCGACACTTGCCTCTCTGAATTCGCCCAGGGATGAGTAAGAGATCATGAAATCTCCAAGTGGAACCAAGAACTATTAGAGAGATGACACTAATCAAAATCCCAGAAGTTGACTCACCCACCTGTAAACATCTATATATGGATCCCTCATCCTAGAGATCCATAGGCTGGAATTTTGTATTTTGTAAGTGTTGTTGGTTTCTCTGTGTGACATTGTATTGTTGGGTGATCTAAGCTTTTCATGAGGTGAAGAGGGCTTTCATGCTGGGAGGATGGTACTAGGTCAGACCAACGGGTTGTAATCCTCTCTTCCACTACTTCTATCAATAAAGCTATTTGAGTTTTCCTCCATATTCTTGTGTATCTCTGAATCTTGTTTTGGTATATGCATTTGTATGGTTAATATACATTTGATCCTATATTGTTTATGGTTATAGATCTCTATGCTTTGATGGTATTATGTTGCTTTGACTCTATAGGTGCTCTTTGAAGTGGGACAAGTAAGGAAAGAGTGGTGAAGTTCTGTCAAAGGGGAAAGGAAACAAGCAAGGAGCCAAGAAAAAGACTGAGGTTGGTACTCTCTGGTTCTTTCTCATCTATCTCTCATAAAGGAAAACACAAGTAACTTTAACCTATTTGTTTCTAAGATAGCTACCCGTCTTAGTGGGACTAGCAGCTCTGAATAGACACTAGTTTCCTCGATAACATATGTACATTTCTCATTGTATTAAGCAATCATCTCTCAGAGTGTGATATCCATCCAACGAAATGTACTCCCAAAGGCCGTTGTGGGATTGAAATTGTTTCCTTTAGTGGACAAGTGGTGATGTATTTTCTTAGGCCTTAGTGTTTCGCTTCCCTATGTTTTTGACACTACTCACAACTAGAAACTTCATTCAACCAAGTGAGGTACTCATCTTGGAAAGTTGAATCATTTTGTCTCCACAATCCAATATGATGTTGTATCAATCTCATGATCCTAAAAACATAGTTCTTAGTAGCGAGGAACTTTTAATGGGGTAAAAATAATATCCAAATTTAAGGAATATGACTCTTTTAGAACAAGCAATAAGGATATTTTTTACATTGATCTTTTTTTCTCCATTTGTCTTCACAAGTTAACTACTGCCTAATACTTTTAACATGTAACTTAGTTCGTATGATTTTTCCTTTTATTGAAGGTTGAATACTAAGTTCCTCAGGTGTTATTTTCTATGGTGACTTTTTGTTTGCTTTGTTTATACATGTCATCTATCTGCATAGTGGCCACTATTGAATGTTGACGTATATGTCGTATAAATATTTTATAGTCTACTTTATTTTATATTCAAGTATTCATCGTCTTTCATGCCTTATACTATGCATTGTATATTCTTTCACTCTTAGGAGAGAAACTCAATATTGATGGTAAGAAGCAACAATTGAAGAAAGAGGAGAACAATAACACTGGAGTGACAAATGCAAAATGAGAGAGAGAAGAGAATATGTCTAGCGATACACTTAGAGCCAATATCTTGCATAAGACATGCTCATAGAGAATGATGGTCAAGCCTTCAGAGTTTGTGAATTCACATGCAATGCCTTGACAACACAATGATAATGTTTTTAAATGTTGAAACAATATTTGATGTGTAAATTCCAGTCCAACCGATAATAAATTGGAAACTCATATTGTAATATTTTATATTTTATAAAATAAAATTTATATGGTTGAAATTATTTTTATTTCCAATTGATATTATTTAGCCTTGTAACTAGCATATCTAACTTTGCATTATCATATTAGATAAACATGCACATTGTATGGCATTTTTTTGAAATTTAGTCACAAAATCATACAAATTAATTTATGTTGATTAATAAAGAACACATATAACCAATCTAAAACTACTAAATTACTAGTTTCTATTAATTAATGATGAACACAAATAAAATGAATATATGACTAAATCAGTCGTTTATAATGATTATGAATGAAATTAAATAAAATGAATAGAAACTAGTAAATCAGTCATTTATATAATGAATATGAAAATACCAAAAAAGAATAAATGACTGCTGTAAATGATATTTTTTTATTAAAATGATGACTAAATTTTGCATATAAGACTATTAGTGGCTAATTTACAATATCTTATAACATGACTAAAATTTAGTCATACTTCTTTGGTCATTAATTGGTTTTAAATGATGACTAAAATTTGCATATATATGACTATTAGTAGCTAATTTACAGTATCTTATAACATGACCAACATTTTAAACATATTTATTTCGTCATTAATTGCAACAATTAATGACTAAACCAATGAAAACTTAATGACCAAAATAATGACTAAATATAGTACTAGATGGTAAAATTGAGGAAACCAATTAATGACTAAGCTAAAATGACTAAAAGTTGGTCGCGTTTTAAGATACTGTAAATTAGCTACTATTGGTCATCGACTGAAAAATGGTCGTTTATATGAAAATTTTAGTTGTATTTTTAGTAATTAATTAGTCATTTTGTACTAGGGATTGGGTGGCCTAATGAGGCTAATCTTGGTGACAAGTGTCTTGACTAAGGATATCCCACGTGGAAAAGATAACGACAACATTACATCATTTTGGAGGTTGAGATATCGGAGGTTGGAGTTTTTGTAACTCATGTCTAATTGTTTTAAACAAAATGTTCTAATCTAATGAAAGGGGCTCTGATGAGACTAGCACATAGTCGTGGGAGACCCAAAAAACTAAGGGCGTAGAGTAGTGTTAGCACCTAAGTGATATGAATTATTTCGGTGGTTTAACATTTCATAGCTCATGTGAAAATATTTTTGAAAAAGTTATCATCTGATAAAGGAGCTTCGATGTGGACTAGTGCTTGATGGTGAGAGATCCAAAGGAGAAAGGATGCAAATAAGGCCTAAGAACCTAAGTGATATATGATGACACATGGAAAGTACATTTTGGAGTTTGGAATTTTGGTGACACCTCTAATTAAATTATGAGAAATCTCACATACATAGGAGGTCTGAAGTGTTGGCGCTTGGTCAAGAAAACCCAAAAGAACCAAGGGAGGAAGATAAAATACAAAGGGAGATTGACCCCTAACAGGAACTGAGGGGTTATCACCTAAAGGTTAATCCATTGGCTACTGATGAAGATCATCAATAGGTACATCATAAGGTCCATAATCCCATCCTACATCTTTAGAATTATCTCTTTCTCACATTTATTTACAATTTTTTTTATATTGTGCTTAGTGAGAGTGGTAAAAGATATTTTGCTATGTCATGTGGCCTAATATTGTTTAATTTAAAGAACTGGAGCAATTTTGAGATAATTTTCATGCAAGAGTTTAGAGTAGACAACAGTGAGAGATTCTAGGAGGTTTTCCACCTCCTTAACTCCTTCATTTGGCCAGGATCACCACATTGTCTCATCAGCGCGAGGTCATTGGTAGCCAAGTAAGTGTAGTTAAAGAAGATTAGGACCCACCTCTCTCAAGTTTTGGGAGACAAACATTCCTATTTTATAGGGAGTTGCCATTAGCTACCCTTTTGTATAAATAGATATGGAAAATAACTCATTAGGGTTCGAGCTTTGTTTTTTTCATGGAAGGCATCGAGATCAAGCACTTGACACTATTATTTTTGACTAGTTATGTGATGTATCTGACATTGAAACAATGATAATCAGAAGTTTCTTATTGGTTAATCACTGAGTTATTTCTAGAGGTTTTAGGCTCTTGTGTTTGGTCCCAACCCCAGTGGCTTAGGTCCCTCTTATTTATCGGTATTTCTCTTTTGTTTAGAGTGCTTACTAGTTTTTTGCATTTTATTACAAAATAACCCTTCAAAAATCTTATAATTGCAACCTATATCTCATATCTTCCATGCGTGAATGAATACAAGGATCTAAAATCACAGTCCAAAAATACTATGTTTATCATTTCTTGGAAGAAGGTCTATCTTAGTGATCTTGTTTTGCATTTGCTTACTGTAACATAGGATTTGGTTTATTGACTAAACGAAGGTCTATCTTAGTCATCTTGTTTTGTGCTTACTGTAACTTAGGATTTGATTACATGGCATTTAAATTCAACTCATATTTTGTACTATTAGTTGTTTCATTTTGTCAATGATAATAGGTTATATGGATGTAATTTTGTAGGGTTATTTGGATTTATAGGTAAGGGGCCTTTCACCACCTCCATCTTGGACTTCCTCACCCTCTTTGATGAATCCCAAATTATGCCTTCAAGGTTCTGTTCTTGATATCATTCCCTTATATCAACATGAACATCTCTCCTAGTGTAAAAAATGCTTTCCAAAGGCTTTGAGCTTGTCTAGGGGTGTTGGCCACCTTTCATCCATTTACCCCAATC
The DNA here is from genome assembly GCA_031772625.1 of Pinus tabuliformis. NCBI lineage: Eukaryota > Viridiplantae > Streptophyta > Pinopsida > Pinales > Pinaceae > Pinus > Pinus tabuliformis. The sequence goes on along the minus strand of CM062820.1, from coordinate 1,004,878,348 downwards.
TCCATCCACCTTTCCATCCATTGAACCCATCATTCCCACCTCCTAAACCTTCTTGGGATCCTTACTGTAGCATTACAGGCCTTCCTGTAGCAGTACAGGGCACCTGTAGCAACCTCATGTAACATACATGTAGTAGCCTGTTTCAACACATGCTTTGACTTTTGATTCAATTTGGAATTAGTTTAGAAGTAGGTTTACCCTTTGTTGTGACTGCATGATCAAGGGAAGCACCTAGGCGACTCCAACCATCCTTTTCCTTAACTGTAAAATATAACAGAATTAGTTTCTTTATCACATATTTAGCACAAATAAAACAATTATTTATATGAGAGTGTGAGCTAGGTAGACGATGCATGGAATATTGAGTTTTGATTTGGTAAGTTAGCTTCCTGTCTGCAAGTATATTTGGTACCTAGATGGTTGATTGCAAGATAATGTAGTTCCATTTCTGTAAGTAGTGTAGTTCTTGTCTTTTCATGAATTGATTCAATAGCATTTAAAAATTTAAGTTCAAAAAGAATTTTTCTTTTTATCATTGGAGCTCACTTCTGAATTGTACCTTCATTAGTTAGTTTCCTTCTAATTCAGTAGCAAGAATGATCTTCGAGCATTATTGATCAAATTTCCTAGTTGAGGATGGCACGAGTAGAATCCAATCTACTATGTATATAGCATTGTCACCTTGATATTTGTATGAAACCCAGGTTGATAAGTAGAGTTAAGGGTCCCTTGGGAGTTTCAACACTCTTGCTGCAATACCACGGCTCACCATTTTTTGGTGTTGTGGTCAGGGATGTGTCTAGGTAGATTTTATTTCTTCTTAAGCATTATTTTTATTTTTGCATTAAATTTTGAAAAAGTCACATAAAGGAAGAAGAAAAAATGTATTTCATGCCTCGTAGGAATAGAGATACTCAAGGAAAATTCTTACCAAACACCCCCACACCCTTAAGCAGTCCACCTTCACTCTTCTTTGGTGACTCTTAGCTTCCCCCTCCGACTACAGGAGAGTAAGAAGACTGTTTAGGTGAACAACCTAAAATATTTGAAGAACCTATTGGGGAAGAATAAGAACCCATTTCACCTACCAAAACAATGGTTGAAAATAGGAACAATGACGTTTTCCCTATCATAGAGTATAATGGAGGGGCTAGAATAAAGAATATAAGCCCTACTTCCCTTCCACAGTTCCATGGCTTAAGCTCTAAGCATCCTGATACTTCTATGTTTGAATTTCTTATTGTCTGTAGGACCTATGACTATGCCTCTGATGACCAAAAGACGAAGTTATTCCCATATATCCTTAAGGATTCAACCTTGGGCTAGTTTATGGGTCTACTTGGGGATAGAATGACTACCTAGGCTCAAATGCAACAGGTGGCCTTTAATAAAAACTACATGGACTACTCTAGGTCCAAAGAAACCAAAGAAGAAATATTTAGAATGAATCTTGAACCTCATGAATCCCTAGAGGACTATGAGGAGAGATTTCAACTCAGTTATAGGAGGACCAGATGCTCCGTTAATCTTGAATCATTAAAGTTATTTCTTCTCTGAGCGATTAGGGAGGACATGCTGGAAACCCTAAACATGATGTCTGGGGGAGACATCTATCATTTATCCTATGATGACATCAAAATAGTGTTCAAAAATCACTCTAAGGTTGCTAGGAAGAGAGGTAGGGCTAGTCAAGGTTTGTTGAATTTCTATCCTTCTGTTAGGTTCCTATACTAGTAGGAGTCATAATTTTGAATGATTAAGGTTAAGCCTTGGAATATTGTACATACCTTTGCTTTCTGCAAATGTTTTCCATATTAAAAAATTAAAAAAAGTAAAGAGGGTATGTTCTAAAAGAATAATCAAAGGACAAAAAGAATGAAAAGGTCAAAAAAATGAAAATATATGAACCCCAAAAGACAAAAAGAGACCATGAAAGTGTGCAAGTGAAAATGCCACTACTATTTACTTTTTATGCATAATAAATGATTGTGTGCAACTTGTTACTCATGCCACAATCCATGATAGTCAAAATGTTTAAACTTGGCTATTTCATACTTTGAATGTTATGTTTATAGGTAGTGAATAAATCTGACCAAAGAGTGTAATCTTGGCAGATCATTAGATAGGTAGAGTGAATAAAAGGAGCTCATCAGCTTAATCTAAGCCCTGGGATGATATAGGGTTATATTTAGATAGTTTATTTCATAAAGAAAAGAAAAATATTGATAAGGGTTTGCTAGGCTAAATGCACCCAAATAAAGTGAAGAAAAAATGGTAGGATGAGTAAGTAGGTAAGTAGCAGAAAGGTTGCAGATATATCATGTCATTTGATACAAAAAGCACTTATGTCATTGTTCCAAATGCATCATTTAAATATGAATAAGTGGTAAACAAAACAAAAGCAATGGTTGACAATTTGGTTTACTTAACAACCCCTCATTCATTTTAATCCCTATGACACTCACTAACTTCCCTTTCATAATAAAAATATTAATACCTATATTTTTTTAAGTCAAAAAGGCTCAGAGCATTTCTCTGACTTCTGGTGGGACTGGACCCTCAGCTTGATACCTTAAGAAGGAAAGGTGTTAAATTCCCTTATAATTCATTCATCCCCCTCACAAAACCCCTTTTCCTAAGGTTAAGTTCTCTTGCCTAGGAAAACCCCTTTATAAACATGTTGTATTTACAAAACCCACCAAACATATTTATCCTAAATAATAAGTATATGGAAAGCATACCACATTTCATATACCTAAGTGCAATACCCCTTCCGTTCATTTCACCACATATTAACTTTTAACTTTATTATTTAAAATTTCTGGAAAACCCATTGTCCCGTATATTTAAGTCCTTTATATAAATTAACCCCACCCCTTAGAGTATTTATAAACTATATTACTACCCCATATCCCAAAAATATTTTAAATCTCGCCCTCAGTCCTTAATCCTGTGTTAAAGAGTCCCCGATGAGATTAAGCTCCAAGTTAATCTCATACCACTGATGAATAGACACATGGGCCCCCCAAAAAACTTTATGTGTAAATAGCTAGACAACTTCACTTCTCGATCACCATATGATCTCCCTCCTCCTCATCCAATGGTTAGCATCCATATCGAGCCGACCCAATGTCTGCCCTTTACCCGCTTCATAAGGTGGTTTTCCTCCTAGGCCCCAATGCTATGTGGTAAACACTGAATGGAATTGGGCGACTCCTCCCGAATACCATCGACACCACAAAAGCGGTGCGATGGCCCTCCAAAACCACTGCCCCCATTCAACCGAAAACTGTCACTGTTCATCAATTAGTGAACTTGCCAAAATTAACCGTTTTTCCTATAAAATCCTAATTACCCCTATTTTCACTATTTTCGAGCATTTTCCTTTGAGAACTTAGAAAGACGTTGTGACCCCTGCAAATAGCCAAATTTCTCACAAACCTCCGTCGTTGCTCCACAGACGCTGTAGATAGCTTAGCTTGTTCATCAATCCATACCAGTACCGTACGAACCTCTACAGCCGCCATCAACCACCCGTTTACAATCAATTTTTCCCAAATTCCAGGTATTTAACTGTGGAATTCCAACTCCATTGTCAAATTTCAAGTCAATTCACCCTCGTGACATTGTTAGTTAAGAAAAAAAGGATCAAATTTACTTAAATTTTAACACTGTGAGCCATAAATAACTGCAAAAACTCCATTGCCCTAAAAACTCTGAATCACCCCCCACACTCAAATCCACAAGAACTCAGTATGGCTGCCCCAATTACTATGGATGTAAGGCCCATCACTACACCTCATTTAGACCAAGACCACCTTCCTTTAGTAGATAAAGATTTCCAAATAAAATATACCACTGCCTTAGAGCCCCTGCTAAAAGCATATTTCCAATGTAGGGACAAGTTCCTAAACCATGCTGATGAGATTGGCCTTTGGGAGTCAAATTCACCCAAGTACCAATTCCCCCAAGTCCACATTTTCCCAAAGATTGTACATTACTGTCATGCCAATTACATTCCCAGTCAGAGAGCAGTCATGTCCCCAAAACAAACCATACTTTTCGCCATCACTGCTGAGTCCATAAATGAAATGTTGTAGCTCCAACGAGGGCCAAACCTAACTGCCCTCTCAATTGGAGACTTGTTGGACTTGTATCCCAAACTTAGCTCTGCAAAATTTTCCAAACTATTCCAAACCCTCATCAAAGAAGAGAAACACATCCCTAAGGGCTCCCCTCCATATGTATCAGTCATTTTCTCTGCATGGGGCCAAAATATTGTAGCCATGATATCTTGTGTTTTGGGTTACTCCACCACTGAGTACATTGATGAAATAATGCTTGCCTTCATGTCCATCTACACTCCAGGGTAGCCTCCTGCTGTCATTTATGACTATGCCCAATTTATAGCTGATAGGATGCATCAGAAATTCGTTAGAATGAACAATGAAATGGTTTTCAAGTACTCCTCAGTTTTAGACCATATGTTCTTATATTATCAATCAGAGAAGTTCCTATTCACCCTTCAAAAGTTAGACACCAAAGGTCATCCTAGGTCAGCCATTTTTTGGACACCATTGATCCACCAATACCAGTCTCCATACTCTTACTCCGATTTCATTGATTTATTTGTACATCCATTCATGGCAATGTTGATTGGAAGCCCTCCCCCCAGAATCAATCCAGAAATAAAAAGGGTCCTTAATTGTCTAAGCAAACCAAAGTTGGTGACTGGTACCTTTACCATAACCATACAAGAATCAGGATATATAGTTGCATGCCTACACCATATAAGTTGCCAAGATACCTCCCCTTGAGGTTTTTTACCTTAGAATATTATAGACAAATCATCAATGCAAATGAAGTCAACTTCGTTAATTCCAAGAAGAAGGCTTATTTCAAGATAAAAGACCAACTAGGCCTCTTCATATGGAACTCTAGGGAGGTTGGCAAAGAGGCAGATTTGATATTACAGAACATGAAGTTCCAAAGAAGTTTTGTTTGGAGATATGATCGTTTGGAATTCATCACCAAGAAGATAGAAAAGGTCAAGCTAGGACCTTTCATACACCATCCCATACCTGAAATAGAAGCATATGAAAATCAAACAGAATGAGTGGAAGGTACCCTAGTAGACCAAGACAGCACCAAAGTAGATGTAGAGAATGCTTTAATTGATTTAGGAAAGCAACTTGATGAAAACTCTTTTCTACAGGTACCAGAAGAACCAGAAAGAACCATGAGTACCCCTCCAGTCATGCAGACTCCTCAGAATGAGGAGAAGATCCCAAAAAGAAACAGAGAAGTGGCTTCCACTTCAGGAATGGCCACCTCCAATTTGTAGCAGGAATCAAACAAGAGGTAAAGGATAAATCTAGCCTCTGACAAGGAATATACTGAAGGCTCAGTTGAGGTCACAAATACAGAAGCAGAAAGAAGTAGGCCTACCACTCCATCTGAAGGCATGCAAGAGCCTTCCACATCACAAACTCAGATGTTGGAAAGGCAGCTTAGTGTTGAAGTGTCTTCCTTTAGAATGCCTGCTGACAAAGATCAAGATATCAAGGAGAGATACAAAGAAATCAAAGCCAGAAATGAGAGGCTTAAGGCCCAAACATATGCACAATACCTAAAGCTGACTCCTACCAATCAAACAAGGCTAATGTCAGCCTTTGACATTAAAGAGGGGAAGCTGCAGATGTCATTCATCAAGCCTACAACCCAACAGCCAAAGACAACATCAGATTTTAAGAAGGTGGATTTTGAAGTGTTGGCAAGGGATATTCATCCCATAGACCATATTGAACTACACAAACAGGCTGGAGAGATGATATACTCCACCCTGATAGGTAAAGCCATAGCTGCCCATTAGCTACAAAACTCTCTGAACAACATCTCAACATAATTCCAGTTAGAGAAGGCCTCCTCACAAGCAAAGGATACAAGGATCAAGTCCTTAGAGAACTTAGTGACTGAATTGGGACACAATCCCAAGGATATAAAAGCTACAGAGTGACTTATTAAGAAGAAAAATGATGATATTTCTGCACTCAAGAAGTAATTGAAAATACCCCAGCTGCAACATCGTCAAACTCTAGAAGTCATAGACAATCAAACCAGACATGAGGAGTTGATGGACTTGGTCCTAAAGCTGAATGATCAACTTAAGGAGACAGAAAAGGAGTTGGATGCTTTAATTCAATTGAAGCAAAGCGAATTGGCCACAACTACCAAGGATGTCATCCTAGCAGTATCTACAATAGTTCCTTCTACACTGGCAACATCACTGGCACCCACTACTCCACATGCCACAGCATTGCCAGTGACAGCAGAATCTACAACAAAAGCAGGTGCATCAAGAGAGAAAGCATGAGAACTCGTCAAATCCATGGAAGAGATGTCTATCCAGGCTACTAAAATGAACAGGTTAAGAGAAAAGGTGGCATGTTTGGAAACAGACTGCAAACTTTCCCAACTTAAGTAGAAAGAAGAAGCACAAAAATCCCAAAGAATGAGTGAAGGGATCAAAATCCTAGAGAAAGACTTGACACTGGAGAAACACCTAGGACAAACCAAGGAAATTTTGTGGGCCGATATCATTGACTCCATCAAGGATATTTGGCCCTCAATTCAAGCTATTTTTGAACAAATAGAGTTAGTAAAGGTAGCTACAGAAGTCTAGAAAGTGAAGGAGGAGTTGGGAGATAAGCCAGAGGATGCAATTAGACTCATCCACTTCGTAAACAACAAGAATAGATATGAGCTCCATGTGCTAAATATAGAATATAGGATTGCGAACATTTTAGAAATAAGGAAGGTCCTCTCCAAAAGGAACCTTATGCTTAACTTAGAACAAAAGTGTCACAATATGCAGGTAGCCATTAATAGGTTCATGGCTAAATTCCAGATTTTAAGGGAGAAAGGTCTGCCTAGTCCTATGGTTATCAATGAAAAACTCATGACACAGTTAGATTATGATACCAGACACAGAAAGTTGGGAAAGGAGCAAGCCAGCTCTTCATCCGTAAAGGCATTGCCAACAGGAAAAGTTTTGTACAACACATTTGAAAACTTATTTTTCCTAGAGCATGAGATCAAACATTTATTTCTCACCAAGCCCAATTTTTCCAAATATACTGAAGTTGATGAAATCTACAGAAGGATGATGAATGTAAAATTACATGATGCAGAAGGGTGGGAGACAATGACAAATTTACTGGGATAAATTTATTACATGGTAAAAACAGAGCATCCAGGTAAACAAGTGAAAACAACACATCAGGGCTAAATAATGTCAGGGTTAAAGAGTATCAGATGAAAGATAAAAGTTAAAGAAGACTCCAGCATGAAACACTACAACAACAAGTCAGCATAAAGGGCTAAACTTCAATAATAAAGGCCAGCACAACCATAATAAAAGGGACAGCGTGAAAACAATTCATTTGTTGTCTCTATCTTCTTGCAAGAAGATATTTGTATTTCCTAGATTAAATCCAAGTTGTTTTGAGATATTTTGTAATAATTTTTGTATAAATACTTCATATTTCGAAGTATGTAGGGTGTATTCCAAACATTTCTATAGACGTCTTGTTCTTAAGTGTGAAATTCTATTGTATCAATGACTGGATCAGCTAGTTGGATCAAGGAATAAAGATCTGATATTTCACTGGATTCTTGTATAAAGAAAAGTTCAAATAAGTATTCTCTCACATTCAATGTTATTTTTCTTTAAGTTTTTTCCATAGTATTACTTGTATCTCTAAAAATCTAAATGCTATAACATGGAATGATATCTCAGAAATTGCTTAGCTGCACTCTATTTTGACTGTTATGCATATTTAATGTTTTCTTAACTAATCTAAGTTAAGGAATTCTTGATTGCTCCTTAGTCTAGGTAGTTCCGTGTGATCTATAACAAAGGATTCTTAATTTCCCTTTGTTCATGATTATCCTCTATTCTTAATCTTAACCCCGGTCTGAGGATTCTTCAGTGCTCTCTCACCCTGGTTAGGATCTTCTCACCCATTCGACCTAAATATTTCTGCTTTACTTTGCTAGCCTACCTTGTGAACATTCTGTTGGCTTATATGGGCCTGACCCAGGTTCAGAGGTGATTTAGCCAAGCAAATATTGGTACTACTGGCCCTTTCGGCAACAGTCCGCAGAGCACGGACTGAGGTGTCACCCGAAGTAGTATGGGAGGGTGCTAGAACTAGGTTTCTGCACCCTGGGGATGTCTGATGAGCTTCAGGAGGTTTGTGCTTTGACCCTGAGTGCACATCGCTACGAGCACCTGTTAGTCCCTCGCAACCTATGATGTTGCTTCTGCGCAGCCCTGCTCGGGGCACGACCCGTATTATATCTAAGTTCCTTGCTATTGAATCTATTATAAACCGATTACTCAACTTATTTCTGTAAGACTAGTGATAATTAACAGCATATCCAACAATCATATCAGTGTGGGCGATAAACAAAATAGTATAAATTTAAAGAAGGCAATACATAGGCAGATACATAGAAATTGGAATCAACTTCTCTTTATTATTCTTCGATCAAGATTACAGACTCACCACCACCCTACATACTCAGCTGCAGGGGTCCGCGCACTCAGCTGCGGACTCTACCAGGCCTCTGTACATTCAGTTACAGAGCCTCTTCCTACTACTATGACCCAATACGCTTAGACTCTTACTCTATGCTTGAACCATGCATATTCATCTATCTCTCCAATTCAATCTCTTTATAACTTAGAGCCTCACTCTATTTATACAATCCCATGGTTCACGAACCATGGGTTGGCTGACATGACATTATGTTACTTTACAATACTTAGGGCGGAAAACCCTATGACTCATCCTATACTTCCCGCTCCGCGCCCGTAGTTCGCGGAGTCTTACAATACATTTGACAAAAACTTGATCATTGAGCCCCAAAACATGTTGTGGGGGGATTCCATGCCCAATAGACCCCCAACACAATCATCGTGACTGCTCCCGAGTCACTCTATTGGTGCGGCGATTTTTGCGCGAAGCCCCTCCAACTGGTCCTGATGGCCTGAATGTCGACAATGCATTGAGTCATTGCTTGCTATACCTGCTGCATTCTTTCTTCTGAATCATCCACGTCTGAATTGTGTCCTTACCTTGGTACCGGCATCTGTTGCATGTGTTTATAGTCCCATGCCCTTTTCTCGCTCCTTGGGATGCGAAGACTGGACTTCGGCTGGTTAGTCAGAGATTTGGCCCACCCGTGTAGGATTTCAAGCGACTGTTGTTTACTTTGCTTGGGAAGGGTTCTCCATTTAGTTTGACTAGCTGGATTGTGCCTCTGTCTATGACCTCCTTAACCACATATGGTCCCAGCCAGTGCATTTTTAATTTGCCCAATTTTTTTTGAAACTTGCTGTCATATAGCAGCACTAAGTCATTTACGTTGAAGGTGCGCAACTTGATATGGCGGTTGTGCTAGGCCTTTTCTCGCTGATTTTGTACTTGTTGATGAAATCCAGCTAGAAGCTGTTCTTCCTCGAGTTCTTCTAATTGCGCGAGCCTTTATTCCAGAGCTTCGTGGTCCGTCATGCCTGTGAGCGCTGCTATTCATAGACTAGGTACGATGTATTCCATCGGCATGACAGCTTCCATGCCATAAACTAACCGGAAAGGTGTTTGTCCCATCAATTTCTTGCACGTTGTCCTGTACGCCCATAAGATGGTAGGTACATGCAAGTCCCAGTCGTTTCGCTACGCGTTACATACTTTGATTAGTGCAGTCTCCAGTATTTTGTTGAATTCCCTTACTGTCCCATTGGCTTGTGGGTGGTACGGTGTACTTTTCTTATGACACACCTGGAACTCTTCTATGAGTGCACTGATGGTTTCATTCAGGAAATATGTTCCGTGATCACTCATTAATATTTTTTGACAGCCAAATCATGTCAACACGTTTTCGAACAAAAAATTCACAGCCATAGCAGCCGTACAGTCCTTGACCGGCTGCGCTTCCCCACATCATGTCAGGTACTCCATTTGGGTGATGATGTAGCACACACCCGTCTTTCCCTGAGGTTTGATCGGGCCCACAAAGTTGATTGCCCATTTTCAAATAGATGTAGTGTCATTTGTGGATTTAGTGGCATCTCGTCCCTTCGTGACGGTTTTCCAGTCCTTTGAGATATATCACAGGCCTTACAGTGCACTTTTGAATCCTCGTGCAGGGTCGGCCACCATAACCCTGCGCGAAGAATCTTCTGTGTGGTCACGCGTCCTGCATAGTGTCCTCCTGTAGTGCCCCCATGTGCTTCCATGAGGATCTGACCTCATTCAAATTCTGGTATGTATCTTCGTAATATCTCATCATTGCTCATCTTGTAGAGGTGCCCCGCAATGACAGAAAACTTCGTTGCATGCACCACCAACTCCTTCTTTTGTTGGACTGAGTATTCCTTTGGTGTAGTCCCTATTGTTAGAAAATGGATTATATCTTCGAAGTGTCTACCCATGACACATAGTGCAAAGAGTTGTGCATTAGGTAGTCCCTCCTCCAAATTTGTGGGTTCCTCGCCCGTCTCAATTCGTGACAAGTGATCCAACCTTGCGTTTAGGTGTCCCGGCTTGACTATGACCTCAAAATCATATTCTTGAAATAGTAAGAGCCATCTGCATATGCACCCCCCCAACACAAGCTTATTCACTAGGTATTTCAACGCAAAATGGTCGATATACATCTTGAAATGTCCCCCGAGTAAATAGTGTCGGTATTTTTGGAGCACGTACACCATTGCTAACCCTCGTGCTCAATGGTAGAGTAGTTATTTTCTTCTTTGGACAATCTCCGACTCGCAAATGCGATCGGGCGAACCAAACCCTTCACGCCCTCCTGTGTGAGTACGGCTCCCAATGCGACACACGACGCATCAAAATGTACATGAAATTCCACATCCCATTTTGGGAAGACCAGGATTGGAGCAGAGGCAAGTTTCCCCTTCAGGACATCCAAACTCTTCATGCCATCATCATTCCAGCAATATGTAACATATTTTTTCAATATCTTTTCCATCGGTGCAGTTATTTGGGCATAACTTTTGATGAATTTCCTATAGTATCTAGTGTGTCCCAAGGTAGTGTGCAGTTGTTTAACACTTCGCGGAGCTTCCAAATTTAGGATAAAGACAATCTTCGTAGGGTCCTCCATTAGTCCTTGTTTACAAGACCCCATGTCCTAGTAGGTTTCCAAAGGGAACGAGGAATGTGCACTTCTTAAGGTTCAGTGCAATCTGGTGTCGGCAGCATGTATCCAGCATCAACCGTAAGCTTGCTACATGGTGCTTAACTAATCCAAAGACAGTCCAATCATCTAGATAGACCTCCAAGAACTTTTGGATGTATTCTTTGAATGCAGCCACCACGAGGCACATTCTTCAGTACAAATGGCATAACAGTGTATTGAAAGCAGTCCCATTCTATTGCGAAGGTTGTTTTGCTCCTATCTTCTGGCATGATCTTGATCTGATGGTACCCTGAGAACCCATCCATGAATGAGTATGCTTCCTGACTGCCAACATTCTCCAGTACTTCAGTCGTGAATGGTGTTGGGAATGGATCATGTAAATATGCATCGTTCAGCTTCCTGAGGTCTACGCATATTCTTATTTCACCCTTATGTTTTTTCTCCTGTACTACCATAGGACTCACCTTGTCAGATTCTTACACTGGTTCAATAATTTCAGCTGTGAGCATTTTGTATAATTCATCGCAGACCTTTTCTTTATACTTTGGATTCAAGAGGTAAGGTCGCTACTTAACTAGCTTTGCGTTGGGTTTCAGGGTGATCTTCATCATCCATAAATCACCAACCATCCCTTTTAAGTCCGTAATTTTGGTCGGGAACAAGTCTTGGTATTTGTGGAGTAACTCAACGACCTTATCCACCGTGGACTCATCCCAATAGTCCCCAAGCATTGTGTACTTCGGCTCCACCTCTGTTCAAATGTTGACCTACTTCGTCTTTAGTGGTGCGGTGATGTCAAGGTCTTCAAGTGATGGTCTGCGAATCTTGCAAAAGCCCTCCATATATGAAATTTCAATGTTTCGTGGGTCCTCATCATCCTCCTCAACACTTACGTTATAACACTCTAGTGCGCAGCTTAATTGTGTCACCCATTCTAGCTGAAGTACTTCCATTGGCTCCTGGGGGATTTTGAAGATCGCTACTTTTACTGCTTGTAGCGAATCATCAACAGTATCTGACCAACGATCTTAAAATGTGAAGGTTAACAGAAATCCCTCACGCAAGACATCCCATTCACTTGTTCCATGGCAGAGGTCGGTCTCAGTATACCAATTCATGGGTATGACATCCAAGGTATGACAAATAAATGTACCCATTCAGGTTGTGGCTCTTCCTCGTATACCTTGGTCCATTTTGCGAGGTGTGTGCATGGATCATCTCGTCTGTCGTATTTGTCTACTAGTCATATCTACAGTTTCCCAAATCGTAGGTGCATCATTCTTCTACATCCGCACTAGTCCTCAAAATTTCCTTGATGCGTACCCCACCGTCGTGCGGGCATCACGCATAGTGCCCACTTCATCGCATTGAATCGCTGCTATTCTGGTATTGCACTTTCAAATTTTCTTAAGAATTCATATCCCTTGCTTCTGTTGTCACATAGCTCACTGATCTAACCATCATGTTGCAATGAAGAGTTGTTACTATGTGCAACCAATTCTGCCATCATTCTATCTCTTCATCTGAATCTGATTTGTAGGAGCTTTCACGCTCTCACGAAATCCTTCCATCTGCATTCGGATTCACCCAATCCTCTTCTCATGCAATTATCTTATAAATACAATTGAGATCATCATCACTATCGTCGTCACTTACCAGTTCAGTGTATCGCGTTCCTTCGGCTGGATCTAGTGGTACTACTACGCGTAGTGATCTTTTCTCAAAGATAATTTTGAGCTTCTTCAGATTTATGACTCCATTCATATCGATGGCCCAGTCTATTCCTAGTAGCGCATGATAGGGATTACTATCATCAACAATCTCTATCACTTCAAATTCACCCTACACGCTCGCACCTTCAATATCTACCATTACCCCTTGCAATCTTCCCATGGGAAAGATCTTCTGTTGGTTCGTCATTTGTAACTGAATAGGAGACCACTATAGCTCGGGTCTGCCCATGCATTCCCATGTTTGTTTTGGTATGACATTTGCGTCCAATCCTAGATCCAGGATTACATGATCCATTTCATATTCATCAATTTGTGTAGTCAACCTCATTTCCCTTCTTGTGAAAAATGCATGCTTTCCGAGTTTTTCGACCACGCACGGTTCTCCTGACCCACACACCTAGTGATAAGTTCCTGTAGCCCCTTTACTACCTTGTTGTTGCATAGCAGTTTCATGCATGTCTCTAGAGAGGTAGTGATCATTGAAGGATCCATTTCTAGTTCTAACTGATCCTTACTACCTGAAGTGGAGGCCTCCATGAAGCTCCTCTTAGGTTCCATGAATGTCTTCTTCGTGTGTTCTAAATCAAATTCGGGTTCCTTTGTAGGAGCCTTGCGAACCCATGCACTTTGTTATGGCTTCTTCCCTTTATCATCACTAGTGGTCACACTGCTCCTGAGCATCATGTTTACATTCGGGTCTTCTTCGCACAGCTTAGACCTCATCATCTGCAAATTCTGAGTCGAAGGGGGCTGAAGTACCCCTTTTTCGCGTATTCTAGCTATCATTGTAGGGAAGTCTTCTGCCTCATGATTGAACTGAGTGCAGTACAAACATGATGTCCTTGTCAGGTTTGTATAATCACTCGCATAGTGCCGTAGCCCTCTGCAATTATAACTAATTAACTGTCCGCGACCCCTTCCTGGTCCCATTCCACCTCGACCTCAACCACGCCCTTGAAATTCAGCACCCGCCATTCCTGCATTCAGGTTGAGGGCTCATGTTTCGGTCTGCACCCTGTAGGTAGGAGTATGATCCATCATTAATTCGTAGCTTCTGCAGGTGCGCTCATTATGGCCTACTAACCTACAGAATTTGCAAAACAATTGCTGGGAGGTCTGCATATATTTTTGCAACAGATGACAATTATCTATAGTGTGTTTTCCACCTATCTAATAGATCATGCACCATAATGAAGGTGCCACGCTCAGTCCTATCTGTGCCTTAGGTATTAATGGCATCAGTCCTCTTCCTACCAAGTAATACACGAACATTGGACAGTGGTCCTTGTCACGCCCCTGGCCTTTGCATTTTATGCACCATACCTCCTCGAGCGCATCCAGCCGAGGTGTCCTATCCTATTTCAAACTTTGCATTTCCAGACATAGATTTTGCAATTTCACGTGGATTTGTTGGACTCCCAGACCAGGGTCTTGTATAGGGGGTATCATGCAATCTCATCGCCATTTCTAAAGCTTCAGCCTGGGTGGAATGTTTTTGCTGTGACAACGTCGTCCTTAAGTGTGGTGTCAGTGATGCTACAGACCATGCGTTGTGTTGTCCATCTGTCAATGTCATGTTGGCTTTGCAACTGATACCCTTCAATCTTTAGTCCAGATCCCAGGGGGTCTCGCTTGGGAGCATCGTGATCTCCTTAAACCCCATGACTGATTGTGTTTCCGACTTTGGCCTAGTAAATTTCCTATTCGGCGCAGCCTGGATTTCTGCGATTCCTGCGTTTGGATGGTCATTAGAATGCTTGATGTACCATGTTAATGCGTGATCCTAAAATGTGCTCATCAACTTAGGCTTCCTGATATTGTCATTTGTGACACCTTGTGCTTCCCATACTACTCTTACCACAAACTAGAATTGGTCCAGATCTTCATTCCCTACTCCTCTAAATATCGGTAGTTTGATCGCACTTTCCATGCTCAATTGTGGTGGTGGCGTAGGTGGGGTGGGTGGAGATGTAGGTGAGGAGGGTGAGACAGGTGGTGGTTTAGGTGGAGGTGGTAAACGTGAAATGTGCTACCTTATCAGACTGATCGCGCTTCTCGAAGAAACTTTTGCGAGCTCTTCCTCACTTTCCCACTAGGGGGAAATTACGTTACTAGCTTCTAATTCTTCACTACTTCTATTTTTATAGATCTTCCCACTTCGTGTAGTCCCAAACATTAATTTATTCGCATAACCCGTTCTTCACACAATAGCATCTTAATCCAAGTGTTCAAATATTTAATATACTTACCTCGCGGTCCCTTGAGGAAATGTCGCTTCGCCTCACTGTAGTTGATGGTCATATCTACCATGAACTCAGTGATAAATCCTCCTATAATTCAGTCGAGCCAATGGTCCACAGCTCGCGCGATCTTATCTCCTGACACTTCTATTCTGCGCACTAATTCCGGAGTCCACACAATTGGTTTGTTGAGCCTACACCTTCCTTGACTATCTACTAGCTTCATGATCCACTCGTACAACTTAGAAGGAAAGGATGCAAAGAAAATTTCATGGATTTCCGTATACAAGTGGCGTTCCAACCACTGTTCCTTAGATACTTACAGATTTCAGTTTTCCTGCATCGCGAACTTGTGAATCTTCTTGTCCAACCACTCTTCAATTTATTTCTTTGTTGGATTCTAGTGGCACGACATCAGAAATCCCTTATGCAACTCCCGGTACTACTGGCCCTTTCGGAAATAGTCCATGGAGCATGGACTGAGGTCTCACCCAAAGTAGTATGGGAGGGTCCTAGAACTAGGTTTCCGCACCTTCGGGATGTCTGATGAACTTCTAGAGGTTCGCGGTTTGGCCCTGTGCACACCTCGCTACGTGCACCTGTCAGTCCCTCGCAACCTGTGATGTTGCTTCCGCACAACCCTACTCGAGGTGTGACCCATATTATACCCAAGTTCCTTGCTATTTAATCTGTTATTACCTGATTACTCAACTTATTTGTGTAAGACTAGTGATAATTAATAGCATATCCAGCAATCATATCAGTGCGCACGATAAACAAAATAGTATAAATGTAAAAAAGGAAATACACAAGAAGATACACATAAATTGGAATCAACTTCTATTTATTATTCTTCAATCAAGATTACAGACTCGATACCTCCCTAAGCACTCAGCTGTAGAGCCTCTTCCTACTACTATGACCCAATACACTTAGACTCTTACTCTATGCTTGAACCATGCGTATTCATCTATCTCTCCAATTCACTGTCTTTACAACTTAGAGCCTCTCTCTATTTATACAATCCCATGGTTCGTAGACCATGGGTAGGTCTACATGACATTGCATTACTTTACAATACTTAGGGCAGACAACCCTATGACTCATCCTATACTTCGCACTCCGCCCGTAATTTACGGAGTCTTACAATACATTTGACCAAAACTTAGGCTTTGAGCCCCAAAACATGGTATGCGGGGATTCCATGCCCAACACATTCCTTTAATGAACTAATCCATTTTTGCTATCCATTTGTTGAATCCATAGCCCAATGGGTTAAATACCTTGCTCTATCCATCTGTTCCAAGAATTCCACCACCCAACCTTCAATTCAGAACCAAAACCCTAATTAACATTAAGAACTAGCCTAAAATCCCAGTAAAATGAAGCTAAATTACATAGAGAGAGCCCTCTCTATGTCATAGGTTGGCTATAGCCTATACTTAAAAGATTGGTTTGTGGTTACCTCGGTTTACTCCTTCTTCTTATAACTTCTAAGGAAAATTCTGAGTGATAACATAGTGGCGACCATACTGGGGACTCAAATCCTCAGTCCTAATAAAACTTTAATAAATTTCTAAATTTATATTTCAAGCCTCTTAAGTAATTTATTAGAAGTTATTTCTCACAAATGAAAAACAATTAGAAAAAGTTTTGAAATTCTGGCTTCAAGCAGAACTCATTATACTAGGGCAAACCCAGATCCAAACCCAGCCCCAGTATTTGATAATCCCAACCTGATTTCAAGAAAAACCAAAAAAGAAGAAAGTTCAGCTAGTCACACACCATTGATTAAAGCTAGTTCATGTCCTGATGAGTGGTTGTTTTTAGAAGATCTTCCCTTTAATGAGCAATTTTGTTTGTAATTATTTAATTCAATGTCTAAAAGTGAAATTCACGATAATGTCCTAGATCCTGAGTTTATTGCAGACCATGAAGTGCAAAAAACCAACAAATCAATCGATGAGTACATTCTGAATTTACCACAATCATCCCTTAGTACTGCCAGTATCCTTGAGCTTTCTGAACAATTGTCCACTGCTATTAGTTCACCGCTATTCCCTTAAACTTTTGAAGTCCATTCCCCATCTCCATTCATACGCTCACTCCCTTACCAACCTAGCACTACTCATTTGCTACTCACTAGTCCTAATTCATCCTCCACTACTGTATCATCTTCCAGTGCCTCAAACCCACATCTTAGCCCTTCCCAGCTTATAGCCATGGAAAATAGATATGCTCCCCTTGTCTTAGTTGCTCCACTTGGTGCCATGCCAACCGACTAATAGAGTAAACTCATCCAATTTTATGGCATAGGACACTACATTGCACAACACCATGTTAATAAGATGAAAAACTATTTGGAACTTCATGAAATTGATATTGTGGATGTCCAAATGAGACTATTTGCTCAGACTTTAGCTGGTGATGTTAGGAAATGGTTTAAATCATTACCTGGTAGTAGTATTGATAGTTTAGAAGTATTGCATCAGCAATTTCTGAATAGATGGGAAAATAAAAAGAATCCTCTACAGATCCTTTCAGAATATGAAAATATTAGGAGGGGACCCAATGAAACTTTTCAAGATTACTGCACCAGATTTAACAATATAGACAACGCAATTCTAGTTAATATTAGACCCCCACCTGACTTAGCATTAATAAATTTCCCTGATGGTTTTGACACAGACATGGAATTCCAACTCAGGGGAAGAAATCCCCCAACCCTAGAAGATATGCAAATTGTAGTTGTAAGTGTAGAGGCTAATTTATTAGCTAAAAGAGCTAGAGTTAGGAATGAAAGAAGAGGAACAACTAAAGATGATCCTTCACTGTCGGACATTAAAATAGATAACTTAATGAAAGGCATGGAAAATTTAATGGATATAATAGAGAATATAGAGAGGAAATCCCAGTGGGATGATCAACAGACACCTCCAATTAGAAACCCGAAATTTAAGATAAACCAAAACCAAAACACTGGAAAAAAATGGACCTGATCATAATATTAGGCCTCCTTTCCAAGAAAATTATGTAGAAACATCCCATCCTGAAGACCCGGAACAAGACACACAGATTAACCTGATGGTATTAGATGATGAAGGTGTTGTTTTTCTAACCCAACATGATTAGGAATTGCATATGCTGCAGCAATTGCAAATCCAGTCTCAAGAGTCATTCGATTATAAAAAAGATTATGATTCTGCCATCTTTGAAGTGCATAAACAGTATAACCTAAGGAGTAAGAAGAATTCTAATATCCCTGACCAAACCAAGAAAATAGTGCCAAATCAACCCAAGAAAATCAAAGAAGCCCCAGTTTCTAAAATCCTCCAGATTCTCCCCAAACAAAACAAGAATCCTTTTAGCCACACCATTGTAGATATAACCCATAATCAACCTCGTGATGATCAACCCTCCACTTCAATTCCCCCTAAAGAACCAGTGAACAAACCTCAAAACACCAGATCTAAAAATCTACATAAAGAGACCCCCAGTAAAGGAAAAGAAGACCATCCCACTCAAATCCCTGCTGTGAAAATTCAAAACCCTCAAACAGAAAAAGCCCCTTTGCCATTCAATTTGGGAGCAGAGGTAGCTAAGTTAAAGATTTCAGTCCCTTTAATAGAACTAATCAAGAATGAAACTTACAAGACACAGATAAACCAAACTCTAAACATTGTTGAAAATGAGGATTCCGTTAACCTGTTTGATGACCAACCAGAACTTATATTTGGTCCAGATGTTAATGGAAAACCACTAGAAGGAGGAATACCACCTTTCTACATTAGACTTAGCATCCATGACAAAATTATTCACAATGCAATGTTGGATTCTGGGGCCTCCCACAACTTAATGCCCAAATCAATAATGGAGAAACTAAACCTGGACATTACAAAGCCTTACAAGGACTTATTTTCATTTGACTCAAGTCAAGTAAAGTGTCTGGGGTTGATTAAAGGCCTGTGTGTTACCTTAGTTCAATATCCTGCTAAGATAATCCTTATGGATATTATGGTTGCTGACATCCCATAGAGGTATTGCATGCTGTTATCCAGATCATGGGGAGCCAAACGTCAGGGATCTTTACAACTTGATATGTCATATGCAACAATTTCTATTTCTGGACAACCCAAGACACTGTACTGAGAAACTTTAGTGAAATAGATGGTGAGTAGCCAGGATTGGCCTCAAAAATTTCCTATCTACTCCATACATTCAGATATTGATTCTTTTATCCTGTACAATGCCGATAAAAAAAAAAGAAACTCTTTTAGACGGTGTTGATACAGAACCAAAGGAAATTGTAGTTTCAAAACAAGAGGAAACTGTCCAAACATTAGAACTTTCCACTAAACACGGTAGTCAAAAGGAGGAAAATTTTGTGGCACCAAATGATGAGAATTATGAGCATGAGATATTGTGGCATCTTGAGTTCGATGGGTTAGTCAATAAGTTTGGAGCAGGAGTAGGAGTTTGGATATACAATCTGGAGAATAATCACTCAGAAGGCCATGCATACAGAATAAATTTTAACTATACTAATAATATGGCCGAGTATGAAGCACTGATTTTAGGTCTTAAATTAGTTAGACATATAGGAGCTAAAAGAGTTTCTGTCATGGGAGATTCTGAACTGGTTATAGAACAAATTGATGTTGTATATATGACAAAAGACCCTAGGTTAAGTTGTTATAGAGGAACCATTGTAGAAATACTAAACACTTTCTTAGAAACCAATCTTGCTGTAATTCCTAGAAAACATGCAGGCTCATAGTTTACCAATGTTTTCCAGCACCTGCAAGTTACCCTTTCAACCTAACTATCAGTACACTGCTGAAGTTAGGCACGGACCTACAATCCCAGATGATTTGAAGAACTGGAAAATATTTTCTAATGACAGACAGATAAACAATATTTTAATCTCGGAAGAAGAATTTGTAAATAGCAATATAGATACTGACACATCAATAGATCTTAACATTAAAGACAAAATAGAAATAAATGAGATAAAAGGTGAAGAGATAGATAGATTTCATCCCACTTAATTTACAAAATCAGATGTAGAAAACCTAAAACAAGTTGAGATTGATGAAATAATTAACGAAGACACCAAAGTAATCAACCTCAAAGACAATTTCTTACCTAAGGGACTAACCCCTTTAGAAGACTTGTTTGATTCAAATTATGTTCCCAGAAAGCCTAAAATGGAACCATTGAAATATGATATAGAGGAGTGTAATATAGGCACTAAAGAAAATCAAAAATTGATCAAACATTCGAAATCACTACCTCCAACTGAAAAGGTGAAATACATTGAGCTATTAAAAGAATTTCAGGATGTCTTTGCTTGGAGATATGAGGACCTCAAATCCTATGACACCAGCATCATACAACACACAATCCCTATAAAAGAAAATCAAAAATATTTCAGACAAAAACTTATAAGGATTAATCCTATCCTATTACCTTCAATTGAAAAGGAAATCTAGAGAATGTATGATGCTAAGATAATTGCACCAATCAGATTTTCTAATTGGGTTTCAAACTTGGTGCCTACTAGGAAGAAAACTGGCGAGATCAGAGTCTGTGTGGACATTTGGAACCTCAAAAAAGTATCACTTAACGACAATTATGCTCTCCCCAAAATGGATCATATTTTGCAAAGAGTAGTTGGATCAACTAGAATCTCATTATTGGATGGATTTTTTGGTTACAATTAGATCTTAGTGCATCCTAATGACCAAGCCAAGACTGCCTTCACTACTCCTTGGGGCACATTCATGTATGTGAAAATGCCTTTTGTACTAATGAATGCAGGAGCCAAATTCCAAAGGTCTATGGATATATCCTTTACCGAAGAAATTCATGATTTCCTTGTGATATATCTAGATGACATTACTGTGTTTTCAAAATCTGATAGTCAGCATTTGGATCATCTAAGGAAGGTTTTTATTAAATGCAGAAAATATTGAATTTCTTTGAACCCCAAGAAGTCTTTGTTTGGGTCAGAAGAAGGAAAGTTACTAGGTCATATAATTTCAAAAGATGGTATCTGAATAGACCCAGCAAGAATAGAAGCCATCTTGCAGATACAACATCTAAGGAACACGAGGGAATTACAAGCTTTCTTAGGGAAAATTACCTTTCTTAGAAAATTTATTTCTAATCTAGTAGAATTAATTAGATCACTGAACAGTATGTTGAAAAAAGAATTCGACCATAAAATGGATTGTTTAGGTTAAGAAATCCTTTGAAGACATTAAACTAGCCTTAACTAAAACACCAGTTTTGATCAGTCCAAAATTTGATAGAGAATTCATCTTATTTTCCTTTGCTTCTCAGCACACTATTGCTGTAGTTTTACTGCAGAAAAATGACCAGGGCTATGAACAACCTATTTCTTTCTTTAGAAAAGCCCTGAGAGATGCCCCCTTAAAATATAACATAATGGAAAAACAAGCCTTTGCTTTGGTCAAAGCTATCAAGGATTTTAGGGTATACATTTTATATTCTCATATAGTAGCCTATGTTCCTAATTCAGTAGTCAAAGACATCCTAACTTAGGGTGGTCTAGATGGAAAGAGGGGAAAATGGATTGCTACTATTCTAGAATATGATATAGAAATCAAACCAACTAAGTTAATCAAGGGCCAAGGTTTATCCAAGCTCATGGCTGAATCAAATTGGCAGGCCCTAAATATAAACTTTATTACACAAATAGATAATGAAGAGGAGATGACGACTCCAATAATCAGCTAGGCCTTTATTGAATCACCATGGTATGCTGATATCATTTATGTTTTACTGAATTTACAAGCTCCTCTTGAATTATCTAAGACCAAAAGCAGATTTTTAAAGATGAAATCCTTAAAATTTTGTATATTAGACAATGCTTTGTTTTGGAGAAATCATGAAGGTATTCTTCTCAACTGTTTATTAAAAGATGAATCTAACAAAGTATTACAAGAGTTTCATGCAGGTGACTATGGAGGACACCTTTATTGGAAAACAACTGCTGATAAGATTCTTAGAGCCGGTTTCTACTTGCCTACCTTGTTTTCTGATGTAAAGAAACATGTGACCTCCTGTCACAAATGTCAAATTTTTGAGGGAAAGAAAAAGCTTCTACCTTTACCCCTCAAGCCAATCTCTGCTGAAACACATTTTCAATAATGGGGTTTAGAATTCATTGGTGAAATTCACCCACCTTCCTCTGATTAACACAAATGGATCCTCACTACCACAGACTATTTCACAAAATGGATAGAGGCCATACCTTCAAGGAAAGCCACTGCCATTGTTATCATAACCTTCCTTCAAACCAACATTCTATCAGGATTTGGATGTCCAACTAAACTCATTACTGATAATGCAGCAACCTTTAAATCCAAAAGAATGATAGATTTCTGCAACAAGTATCATATAACCTTGGGCCATTCCACAACCTATTATCCTCAAGGAAATGGACTGGAAGAATCCTCAAACAAAAGTCTGTTGAACATCATCAAAAATTTGCTAGAGGACAATAAGAAAACATGGAACAAAAATCTAGTCAATGCCTTATGAGCAGATAGACTAACCACTAAGAAATCAATTGGCACCTCTCCCTACCAACTAGTTTATGGGATGGAAGTTGTTTTTCCATCCTCCTTGGGAACACCAGTGATGAATTTGCTTCAAGAATTGCAGGTTGAACCAAATAGTATCCAATGATGAATCAACCAAACAATTCATCCTCAACAAACCATGGAGGAAGTATACATCATATCTCAAGTTGTGCAGGAAAGGATTAAAAATATTTTTGATAAGAGAACTAAGGCCGAAGATTTCTACCTTGGTGGCAATGTCCTAAAGTGGGATTCAAGGAGGGAAGATAAAGGTAAACATGGAAAATTTGATTTCCTATGGAAATTTTCCACTGTACATATTTCATTTTCCAAAATGTCTAGTGTGGATTGGGATGGTGATTTTTGAAGTTGAAGCCCGAAGAGAAGGCCCTAAGCTTTAAGAATTCACTGTCACAAGTATCAATAATTTAGAGGCATAGAGGATAATTTTGCAAGGTAACATTAACAAAAGTTCAGAGGCTACCAATCTAGAAATTTCTTGAAATTCCATCCCCAAGAGGAGCCATTGTAAGGTTCCTATACCAATAGGAGTCATAATTCGAAGGTTAAGCCTTGTAATATTGTACATACCTTTGCTCTCTACAAATGTTTTCCATATTAAAAATTAAAAAATGTAAAGAGGGTATGTCCTAAAAGAATAATCAAAGGACAAAAAAAATGAAAATATATGAACCCCAAAAGACAAAAAGAGACCATGAAAGTGTGCAAGTCAAAATGCCACTACTATTTATTTTTTATGCATAATAAATGATTGTGTGCAGCTTGGTACTCATGCCACAATCCATGATAGTCAAAATGTTTAAACTTGGCTATTTCATACTTTGAATTTTATGTTTATAGGTAGTGAATAAATCTAACCAAACAGTGTAATCTTGGCAAATCATTAGATAGGTAGAGTGAATAAAAGGAGCTCATCATCTGACTCTAAGCCCTTGGATGATATAAGGTTAGAATTAGATAGTTTATTTTGTAAAGAAAAGAAAAAGATTGATAAGGGTTTGCTAGCCTAAATGCACCCAAATAAAGTGAAGAAAAAATGGTAGGATGAGTAAGTGGGTAAGTAGTAGAAAGGTTGCAGAAATATCATGTCATTTGATACAAAAAGCACTTATGTCATTGTTCCAAATGCATCATTTAAATATGCATAAGTGGTAAACAAAACAAAAGAAATGGTTCACAATTTGGTTTACTTAACATCCCCTCATTCATTTTAACCCCTATGACACTCACTAACTTCCCTTTCATAATAAAAATATTAATACCTATAGTTTTTTAAGTCAAAAAGGCTCAGAGCATTTCTCTGACTTCTGGTGGGACTAGACCCTTGGCTTGATGACTTAAGAAGGAAAGGTGTTAAATTCCCTTATAATTCATTCATCCCCCTCACAAAACCCCTTTTCCTAAGGTTAAGTTCTCTTGCCTAGGAAAACCCCTTTATAAACATGTTGTATGTACAAAACCCACCAAACATATTTATCCTAAATACTAAGTATATGGAAAGCATACCACATTTCATATACCTAAGTGCAATACCCCTTCCGTTCATTTCACCACATATTAACTTTTTAACTTTATTATTTAAAATTTCTAGAAAACCCATTGTCCCATATATATATATATATATATATATATATATATATATATATATATATATATATATAGTATTTTCTATAAATTAACCCCAACCCTTAGTTTATTTATAAACTATATTACTACCCCATATCCCACAAATACTTTAAATCTCGCCCTCAATCCTTAATCCCATGTTAAAGAGTCCCCAATGAGATTCACCTACAAGTTAATCTCATACCATCGATGAATAGACTCATGGGCCCCCGAAAAGATTTATGGGTAAATCGTCACGCAGCTTCACCTCCTGATCACTGTATGATCTCCCTCCCCCTCATCTAATGGTTCGTATCCATATCGGGTTGACCCGACGTTCGCCCTTTACCTGCCCGATAAGGTGGTTTTCCTACTGCCCCCCCGATGCTACGTGGCAAACACTGAATGGAATCGACCGACCCCTCCTGAATACGCCCGTACCACAAAAGTGGTGCGATGGCCCTCCAAAACCACTGCCCACATTCAACCTAAAACCATCACTGTTCATCAATTAGTGAACCTGCCAAAAGTAACCATTTTTCCTGTAAAAGCCTAATTACCCCTCTTTTCACTCTTTTCGTGCATTTGCCTTTGAGAACTTAGAAATTCATTGCGACCCCTAGAAATAGCCAAATTGATGACAAACCTCTGCCATTGCTCCATGGATGTTGCATACAGCCGAGCTCGTTCATTAGTTCATACCAATACCGCATGAACCTCTGCAACCGCCATCAACCACACGTTTATAATTAATTTCACCCAAATTCCAGGTATTTAACTATGGAATTCCAACTCCATTGTCAAATTCCAAGTCAATTCACCCTCGTGCCACTGTTAGTTAAGTAAAAATGATCAAATTTACTATTTTAACACTTTGAGCCATAAATAACCGCAAAACCTCCATTACCCTAAAAACTATGAATCACCCCCACACTCAAATCCACAAGAACTAAGTATGGCTGCCCCAATTGCTATGGATGTAAGGCCCATCACTACACCTCATTTGGACTTTGACCACCTTCCTTTAGAGGATAGATTTCCAAATAAAAGATACCACTATCCTAGAACCCCTACTCAAAGTATATTTCCAAAGTAAGGACAAGTTCCTAAACCACGCTGATGAGATTGGCCTTTGGGAGTCAAATTTACCCAAATACCAATTCCCCCAAGTCCACATTTTCCTAGAGATTGTCCATTACTGTCACGCCAATTACATTCCTAGTCAGAGAGCAGTCATTTCCCCAAACCAAACCATACTTTTCACCATCACTGCTGAGTCCATAAGCGAAATGTTGCATCTCCAACGAGGGCCAAACCTGACTCCCCTCTCAATTGGAGACTTGTTGGACTTGTATCCCAAACTTAGTTCTGTAAAATTGGCCCAAATGTTCCAAACCTTCATTAGAGAAGAGAAACACATCCCTAAGGAGTCCCCTCAATATGTATCTGTCATTTTCTCTCCATGGGTCCAAAATATTGTAGCCATGATATCTTATGTTTTGGGTTACTCCACGAGTGAGTACATTGATGAAATAATCCTTTCCTTCATTTCCATCTACACTGCAAGGCCGCCTCTTGCTGTCATTTATGACTATGCCCAATTTATAGATGATAGGATGCATGAGCAATTCCTTATAATGAAAAATGAAAGGGTTTTCAAGTACTCCTCAGCGTTATACCATATGTTCTTATATTATCAATCAGAGAAGTTCCCATACACCCTCCAAAAGATGGACACCAAAGGTTAGCCCAAGTCAGTCATTTTTTGGACCCCATTGATCCACCAATACTAGTCTCCATACTGTTACTCTGATTTCATTGATTTATTTGTACATATAGTCATGGCATTGTTGAGTGAAATCCCTCCCCCCAGAATCAGTCTAGAAATAAAAAGGGTCCTTCAATTGTCTAAGCAGACCAAAGTTG
The DNA here is from genome assembly GCA_031772625.1 of Pinus tabuliformis. Lineage (NCBI taxonomy): Eukaryota > Viridiplantae > Streptophyta > Pinopsida > Pinales > Pinaceae > Pinus > Pinus tabuliformis. Next base: position 1,004,851,987 of record CM062820.1, on the reverse strand, counting down.
GTGACTGGTACCTTTACTAGAACCATATAGAAATCGGGATATATCTTTGCATGCTTGCACCATATAAGTTTCCAAGATACCTCCCCATGAGGTTGTTTTCCCTAGAATATTATATACAAATCAATGAAGTCAACTTCGTCAATGCCAAGAAGAAGGCTTACTTCAAGATAAAAGACCAACTAGGCCCCTTCATATGCAACTCTAGGGAGGTTGGAAAAGAGGAAAATTTGATATTACAGAACATGAAGTTCCAAAGAAGTTTTGTTTGGAGATATGATCCTTTGGAATTCATCACCAAGAAGAGACAAAAGGTCAAGCTGGGACCTTTCATACACCATCCCATACCTAAAATAGAAGCATATGAAAATCAAACAGAATGGGTGGAAGGTACCCTAGTAGACCAAGACAACACCAGAGTAGACATATAGAATTCTCTAATTGATTTAGAAAAGAAGCTTGATGACAACTATTTTTGTAGGTACGAGAAGAACCAAAAAGAACCATGAGTACCCCTCTAGTCACACAGGCTCCTCAGAATGACGAGAAGATCCAAAAAAGAAAACAGAGAAGGGGCTTCCACTTCAGGAATGGCCACCTCTGATTTGTAGCAGGAATCAAACAAGATGCAAAGGCTAAATCCAACCTCTGAGCAGGAATATATTGAAGGCTTAGCTGAGGTCACAAATACAAAAATAGAAAGAAGTAGGCCTACCACTCCATCTGAAGGCATGCAAGAGCCTTCCACATCACAAACTCAGATGTTGGAAAGGAAGCTTAGTGTTGAAGTGTCATCCTTTAGAATGTCTACTGACAAAAATCGAGATATCAAAGAGAGATACAAAGAAATCAAAGCCAAAAATGAGAGGCTTAAGGCCCAAGCATATGCACAATACCTAAAGTTGACTCCTACCAACCAAACAAGGCTAATTTCAGCCTTTGACATTAAAGAGGGGAAGATGCAGATGTCATTCATCAAGCCTCTAGCCTAGTAGCCAAAGACAACATTAGATTTTAAGAAGGTGGATTTTGAAGTGTTGCCAAGGGATATTCATCCCATAGACTAGATTGAACTACACAAATAGGGTGGAGAGATGATATACTCCACCCTGATAGGTAAAGCCATAGTTGGTGATCAGCTACAGAACTCTCTGAGCAACATCTCGGCACAATTCGAGTTAGAGAAGTCCTCCTCACAGGTCAAGGATACAAGGATCAAGTCCTTAGAGGACTTAGTGATTGAATTGGGACAGGATCCCAAGGATATAAAAGATACAGAGCAGCTTATTAAGAAGAAAAATGATGATATTGTTGCATTGAAGAGGTAATTGAAAACAACCCAAATGCAACATCCTCAAACTGTACAAGTCATAGAGAATCAAACTAGACATGAGGAGTTGATGGACTCGGTCCTGAAGCTGAATGATCAACTTAAGGAGACATAAAAGGAGTTGGACACTTTAATTCAATTGAAGCAAAGTGAATTGGCCACAACTTCCAAGGATGTCATCCCAACATTATCTACAACAGTTCCTTCTACACTGAGAGCATCACTGGCACCCACTACTCCACCTGCCATAGCACTACCAGTGACAATAGAGTCTACAACAACAACAGGTGCATCAGGAAAGAAAGTAGTAGAACTAGTCAAAGCCATGGAAGAGATGTCTCTCCAGGCTACTGAAATGAACAGGTTAAGAGAAAAGGTGGCAAGTTTGGAAACATAATGCAAACTTGCCCAACTGAAGTAGAAAGAATAAGCACAAAAAGCCCAAAGAATGAGTGAAAGGATCAAAATACTAGAGAAAGACTTGACACTGGAGAAACCCCTAGGACAAACCAAGGAAATGTTGTGGACCAATATCATTGACTTCATCAATGATATTTGGCCCTCAATTCAAGTTATTTTTGAACAAACAGAGTTACTAAAGATAGCTACAGAAGCTGTCCAAAAAGTGAAGGAGTTGAGGGATAAGCAAAATGATGCCAATAGACTCATCCATTTCCTAAACAACAAGAATAGATATGAGCTCCCGGAGCTAAATATAGAGGATAAGACTGTGACCATTTTAGAAATAAGGAAGGTCCTCTCCAAAAGGAACCTTATGCTTAACTTAGAAGAAAAGTGTCACAATATGCAGGTAGCCACTGGTAGGTTCATGGCTAAATTCCAGATTTTAAGGGAGAATGGTCTGCCCAGTCTTATGGTTATCAATGAAAAAGTCATGACCCAGTTATACAATGAGACCAAACTCAGACAGTTGGCAAAGGAGCATGCCAACTCTCCATCCATAAAAGCATTGCCAACAAGCAAATTTTTGTACAACACATTTGAAAACTTATTTTTCCTAGAGCATGAGATCAAACATTTATTTATCACCAAGCACAATTTTGCCAAATATACTGAAGCTGATGAAATATATGGAAGGATGATGAATGTAAAATTACCTAATGCAGAATGGTGGAAGACAATGAGAGATTTAGTGGGATAAATTTACTACACAGTAAAAACAGAGCAGCCAGGTAAATAGGTGAAAACAACACATCAAGGTCAAAGAGTGTCAGGGCTAAAGAGTATCAGATGAAAGATAAAAGTTGAAGAAGACTTCAACATGAAACACTACAACAAAAAGCCAGTATAAAGGGCTACACTTCAACAATAAAGGCCAGCAGAAACATAATAAAAGGGACAACATGAAAACAATTCATTAGTTGTCTCTATCTTCTTGCAAGAAGATATTTGTATTTCCTATATTAAATCTCAAGTTGTTTTGATATATTTTGTAATAATTTTTTGTATAAATACTTCACAATTCAAAGTATGTAGGGTGGATTCCAAACATTTCTATAGACTTCTTGTTATTAAGTATGAAATTCTATTGTATCAATGACCGGATCAGCTAGCTGGATCAATGAATAAAGATAAGATATTTCACTCGATTCTTGTGTAAAGCAAAGTTCAAATAAGTATTCTCTCACGTTCAATGTTATTTTTCTCTAAGTTTTTTCCATAGTCTTAATCGTATCTCTAAAAATTTGAATGCCATAACATGGAATGATATCTCAGAAATTGCTTAGCTGCACTTTGTTTTGACTGTTATGCATATTTAATGTTTTCTTCACTAATATAAGTTAAGGAATTCTTGATTTCTCCTTAGTTTAGGTAGTTCCTTGTGATCTATAGCAAAGGATTCTTAATTGCCCTTTGTTCATGATTATCCTATGTTCTTCATCTTAACCCCGGTCTGAGGATTCTTAAGTGCTCTCTCACCCTAGTTAGGATCATTTCACCCATTCGACCTAAAGATTTGTGCTTTACTTTGCTAGCCTACCCTGTGAACATTCCCTTTAATGAATTGATCCAGTTTTGCTATCCATTTGTTGACTCCATAGCCCAATGGCTTAAAGACCTTTCTGTATCCCTCTGTTCCAAGAATTCCACTGACCAACCTTCAATTCAAAACCAAAACCCCAATGAACATTAAGAACTAGCCTAAAATCCCAATAAAACAAAGCTAAATTACATAGAGAGAGCCCTCTCTGAGTCATAGGTTGGCTAGAGCCTATACTTAAAAGATTGGTTTATGGTTACCTCGGTTTATTCCTTCTTCTGATAGCTTCTAAGAAAAATTCTGAGTGATAACACCTTCCACAATATCCATTAGGAATGAGATTGGGAACTTGTTGGAGGATTTTAAAAGTGAAATTCTACATACCTTTTCTTTGCAAATGGATACCATGCAGATGAAGAGGAGACAAGAGGAAGTCAAGATAGCCCTAGCTATTTTCTGCCCTAAATGAACTAGAAGGAACCCCACCAATGAGTTCCCATTGAATGTCATAGAGGTCTTCTCATTCTGTGAGGAGAGGAAAGCCATGCGACAAATAAATTCCCTTATCTTCCTAGTTTAAAAGTTGTATACCAGTGGGTAGAACATGGGGTTGAGACACCCTTCTTTATAAATAAGAGGAGGCCTCAAGGACCTCGGCCATACTAGCAGGGCATGCAATGTGCATCTTACTCTTATTACCATCCCAACCAGAATACACCCTTTTCGCCCTGGTACTCTTGCAATAATCCATCACGGTCCACACATCCTTCTTGGCCTTATGCTCCTCAATGTCCTCTCCAACTTGTCAATCAACCATTTCATCTGTATGTTGCTCAACCTCCTCAATGAAATAACCAATCACAAGGGTGAGACCTCAACTCAATCGACCTCCTTCTTTATTTCGTCCACCTCCACCTCAACCAAAAAACACGCATCTTCTTCCACCGAAGAAACCTCAGATTCTTTCTCAACCCAATCTAAACCTGAATAACAAGCAAGCACAACAAGTCGACAATGGAGAGACATCTTAGCCTCCCTATGTTGTGGAGATTCAAGAAAACAACCTTAGGTCTAGAAGAGTGCTTCTAGATAACTAACCTCCATATCCACCTTAAGAAGTTGAAGGGGACAAGGAATAGAGTAACCGTCAATTAAATCCACCTTATTTTCTTGAGATATTGATCCATCCTAGCTAGCACACCCCAGAAGAGACTGAACTTCTAGGAGAATTAAAGAATATGTGTGTTAAAATACCCCTCCAATCTATTAAGGATGTTCCCATCTATAATAAGATTATCATATAATAAGATTATCAAGGACAAATGTTTCAGACACCCTAGGAGGATAAAAAGAGACACCCCGACCATCAATGTTACTGGTCAATTATCTTATTTGATGTTGGGGAGAGTTATTTGTCCAAGATATTTAGACCCTAGAAGTCCACTAGTAGATGTGCACCTTGATGACATCATTTTCCCTCACACATGTATTTATCTTTAGGCTTCCATCAATGTTATGACTAAAGACACCATGCTAAAACAAAGCCTCCAAGGAGCCTTGAGAAAGACCAGTACAATGTTGCAACTTGCAGATAGATCCAAAGTGGCCTTTGAGGGAGTTGTTGATGATGTAATGGTCTCCATTTACTCCTCGGAGTATCCTATTGACTTCTTGGTTCTCCAAATCAAAACAAAATTCAATGGTTGTCGTATCATCTTGGGAATGCCATGGTTAACCACTACTGATGCTTATATTAGTTGCAAGGTTGGGAAAATTACCATTAAGAATGGGCATTGGCCTAGACAACTCGTATTGTACCCTCTTGCTCATCCATCCATTGAGAATGACTTATCCTTGTGGCTAGAATAGGGGGATGAAGATGAAGTGTATCATACAACATCCCATCTAATATGTATTGTATATGTTGTTATAGGAGGGGGGAAACCTCATGAAGATGACCTCGTTGACCAAATACTCCAGAACCAACCCTAAAATACCACGTCTCTTGATGAGCTTATGAAAGAGTCTGAGAGTATTCCTTTGACTGAATGATGCTTAGTTGACTCAAGTCTTTTCCATGTCAAAATTGTAGAATTTTACCCATCTAGAATATTAAAGATTAACCCCTCTCTCTCCACCAACGAAGAAGCGAAGTTGAGCAAGATGTTGAGAGAACACTTAGATGCCTTTCCTTGGAACTGTAAAAAAATGAAGGGGTGCATCCCTCGCTTTGTACTCATCACATCTACATCAAGGAGGGATGCAAACCTATGCGTCAACCTCAGAGGAGAATGAAACTGGCCCTCATGGACATAGTAAAGGAAGAATTGCAAAAGTTGTTGGATGCAGGGTTCATGTACCCCATATCAGATAGTGAGTGGGTGTCCCCTCTATTTTTGGTCCCAAAGAACAATGGGAAATGGAGGATCTATGCGGATAATAGAGAATTGAAGAAAGCCACCAAGAAATACCATTTCCCTCTCCCTTTCATTGATCAATTTTTATATGGTCTTGTAGGGAAGAATTTATTCTCTTTCTTGGATGGATTCCATGGTTACAATTAGTTCGATATCATCCTTGAGGATCAAGACAAAACTACATTCATATGTCCTTCGGGTAACTTTTTTTATAGGGTCCTCCATTTTGCTCTATGCAATGACCCTGCCACTTTTGAAAGGGAAGTTCTGAGAATCTTTACTGAGTTATTCCATGACTCTACAAAGATCTATATAGATGATTTCAATCCCTATGGGTGTGACTTCCTAGAGGCTCTCTCTAATCTAGGAAAATTCCTAAGGAAATGCATTGAAATGAACCTCTCTCTTAGTCTTGAGAAATGTGAATTCTCAAAGAATGTAGGGGATGTCCTTGGACATTCAATATCTCAAGAGGGAATACAAGTGGACATAAATAATATTTCCCTCATCAAAAGGTTCCCTACTGCTCAAAAGCAGAGGGATTTTAGGAGCTTCTTATCCCTAGTTAGATATTATAGGAGGTTTATCAATGACTTTTGTAAAGTGGCTTCACCATTGTTTGTATTGCTAGAAAAGGACACACAATTATGTTGGAAAAATAGCTGCCAAGAGGCCCTTGAGATTTTGAAAGAGAAATTAACCACTGCACCCATACTTAAGGGTCTAAATTGTGCTCTTCCTTTCCATGTCCATGCTGATGCATCCAACAAAGCTATTGGGGTAGCCTTGGGACTAATATATGATAAGTTACCCCATGTCATTTATTTCGTTAGTAAACAATTGTCTAAGGCTGAATTGAACTACAATGTAACTAAGAAAGAACTCTTGTAAAATCCTTAAACCAATTTAGACACTACATCACTAGATACCAAACCTTTGTGCATACTAACCATGCAATTATTAAATATTTTTTGAATAAGCCTAATGTGAATGCTGGAATCATTAGATGGTTTCTATGGTTATAACAGTTTTATTTAACTATCATTTCCAAGCCATGAAAAGAAAATTTTGTTGCATATTTTCTATCTAGAATTGCTTTGTCTGTAGGTGATGAAGAGATGTTCACTGATCATCTGCTAGATGAGCACTTATTTTCTATCTCAATTCTCTCTCCTTGGTTTTCTGACATAGCCAACTACCTAGTTGCTGCAAGATTTCCTCCAAATCTGTCATATAGGGAGAAGAGAAGAATTCTAAGGAGAAGCGCCCTTTTCACCTAGATTGGGGGATTTTAAGCTAGGACCAAATCAAATCTTAAGGATATGTGTCAAGGAAGAAGAATTATTTGACATCCTCTTGGCCTACCATGATGGGCCCTATGGAGGTCATTTTACTGCCAAGTGAACAACTTTCAAACCTCTGCAAGCTATCTATTAGTGGCCCACTCTCCACCAAAATGCAAGAAGGTATACTAGAATATGTGATCAGTGCTAGAGGATGGGAAAAAACATACGCAAAGATGAAATGCCTCTACATCCTGAGGCGACCTTGGAGCAATTTGATAACTGGAGCATGGATTTCAATGGGCCAATTCATCAACCATCAGGGTAGAACAGATACATCATCGTCTACACTGATTACTTGATAAAGTGGGATGAAACAAAGGCTGTCAAATCATAAATAGAGGAGAAAGTGGTCGAGTTCTTAAGGGAAAATATCTTCTACAAATTCCCGTACCGCAAGTAGATAGTAATTGATCAGGGAACTCAATTCACATCACATCTGATTGAGAATCCTCTAAGGTAGCATCATATCAAACACAAAGCATCTATTGCCTATCACCCTCAGGAAAATGGGAAAGTAGAGGTTACAAACAGGGCATTGGAGAGCATCCTCACTAAGATTGAGAGAAACAACAAGAGAGATTGGGAAGACATATTAGTGGAGGGAACTTTGTCCTATAACACCCCTCCGTAGATAACTACTAGGTTCACTCCATATGATCTGGTTTATGGAAAGAAATCTCTCCTTTATATCGATTTTGAGTATTATACTTTGAGAATGGAAGCCAAATTGGTCTTAGATGTCACAAAAGCAAACCAAGAGAGAATACTCCAATTGAATGACTTGGATGGGTTCAGAATGCAGACCCTCTTACATAGTGAATTGATATAATTGTAAAGGAAGGTTTGGCATGATAGGCATATCAAGGGAAAGGTCTTTCAAGAAGGGAATTGGGAATTATCATATGATTCTAGGTTCAAGGAATTCAAAGAAAAAATGATGACAAGATGGTTAGGCCCATACTTGATAGAAACATGACATGAAAATGGAGCTATTCAAATCAAGACCGTTGATAAGGAAGGTATTCCCTTGCTTGTCAATGGCTACAAGCTAAAGGTATATAGAAAACCTATGTCTAAGGAAGAAATGATCAGTGCAATTAGTAGAGAAGTCAATGTGATTGGAAGTGTCACAACTTCCACTCCATATCATATTTAGATATTTTGTAAAAAAAATAGAATCTTTTTTTTAATAAAATTCCTGTATGAAAACCATTATGAGGCATTTGGGGCGAAGTCTTGGGTTGAAAACCTCTTTGAGGCAGCCTAGGAGCAAAAAAAATGAGAAGAAAAATAATAAAAATCCCTAGGTGAAAACCTCTCTTAAGTCACCTGGGCTAGGCATACAAGTTGAAAACCTCCTCTAAGGCAACCCTTTTGTCTACAAAAAATAGAAAAAAACACAAGAAATGGATCTACACAATGTCTGCTAATTTTTTTTTTCATTTTGCAGGATTATAGACAATGGCAGATTTGATAGCTATATGGCCCCAACTTCTCAATATTCCCTTCACTTATCCATCCATCAACTTAACATCCATTATCCAAACTGATTTTGTCACCCCTCTCCACCATCCCATTAGCCAAATATTCAAGTTTCACCCCCTTTCTGAACTGCTACACGAAGGACCTATAAATGCTACAGGAATGTCTTGTAGTGCTACATGAGGGTTCTACTAAGTTAATGGTGAGAGATACGAGGAAAAGGATAGCCCAACATGACCTTCAAAATGATGAATAAGGTTACATCACTATGGTCCACTATCCATCTGTCACTCATCCATCCCATTTCATAAAAACAAAATCCACTAAAATTCCTCCACTTTGTCTTACCCTTGTTAAAAATTTCGACAAACACACTGAGGCCATCTTCTTGATTTCTACATATCTATACCACTCCCTCAAATTCATAGAATTATCCTTGAGACCTATTACATCCTATTTCATCACCCCTACGTTTCTTAAAGACCCCAAAGGAAAAGGAGAGGACTGCTATAGGAAGAAAACCTCCTCCTGTAGTAGCCTGTGCACACATCACAAAAGGCAATAATTTTGTTTGTTGCTCATCAATAAGGGGGTGATGGAAACTTATGAGGCCACTCTACAATATTCATATCACTACTGGAAGGACTCTTTGTCAACATTAGAAACTTGGAAATAAACAAGGTAATTGAACACACATCTAACACAAAATTCAAATAATCATAAGGAGCAATGAAGAAATACACAAGAAAGAAACACAAGTCAACTCCCTTGATGTCAATAGTGTGGTCTAGATCTAGCATGAAAATCCCTACATCAGTTCGATCATGCGATATGCACAGGTAGGGAAAATTTCCACCTCCTCCCTATGCATGAATAACGAAAATGTGTAAATGTTGAGAGGAGATGTTTTAATAAGATGGAGGTGGCTAGTTAACTTGGTCACCCTCGGCTAGTAAACTAAAAGTGATGGTAAGCACTCATGCAATGTGGAGATGTCACATTAGTCAAGTTGGGATCACAGATAGTGAGTGGTGATTATGAGGAAAGAGGGAATAATTACTCTGAGTGGGGATAATGGTCCAAAAGAGGAAACCATGTGTGACGTCCAGGTCACCACAGCGATCCAAGCCTAAGTTGAAAATGGCATATTATATACTGGGCCTCCAATTGTTTTGCATAATTTTTCATTGCAAAAACATTTAAGGAGAGGAAGAGCTCACGGTGCCATCAAGTAGTTTCAAACCCTATTCCGAAATTGCTACAAGAATGAGCTACAGGAAAGCCTACAACTGCTACAGGAGGGCCGAGAAATTTCTACAGGAATAATGAAAGGTTGAAGGAAAACTACAAGGGTTTCAATTTGTCTCCAAATTATTACCTTCATCCCAGACCACTGGGTAGAAAGTAAGTGCCACCATTTCCTTCTTCCATCCATAAGATTGTGTGCAACTTGCACTTCCAATTCTCCAGGCAGTAGTAGTCTAATTGTGAAGTTAAAAGGTCTTTTCACGTAGTAGAGTAAGGGGAATGTAGGGAATTGTCATCAACACGGAATTTTAACTCATTGCTTCCACTAAATTATACACTAAAGATATTAAAAGAAGTTTATATCCCTCACTCATCTAAAAGCATAGAGAAGAGATGCGGGGTGTATTTAACAGAAGGGAGACCTGAAATAGTAAAAGAATCCACGTACTCATGAAATTTCCTTTGAATTTTCCATGGCCCTAAACTCACAAATAGAGGATAGTTCAACCACTTTGGTGAGGAGGTTAGATATCTCACCCAACCTTGAAATAATTAGCAGAGTGATAACCCTACCTCTAGAGATCCAATGAAGCAGAGAAGACAAAGCCACCAGTGTGACTAATAAAAAGAATTTCTTCACTGCCAATGAAAAACCTGTTGAGGGCAAGAATGGAGTGAGGAGGGAAATCCTACCTTATCCTTGTGATGAGGTGGCATACCATATTCTGAAATACATACCTTGTGAGGGACATTTGAGTGTGGTCTATTCCTACCACCTTTGGTTGCTTCATGAACTCAGATTTCAGGCATAATTACATCTTTCTCAAAAGCTTAGTGTGTCATACTTTCTCCTAAAGTCCATTAGGGACATGAGTCAAAAAGTGAGAGAGGGAAAACGCTAACAGCCAAGCCACCATGGCCTCATTAAACTAATTATGGTTGATGCCTTGAAAAAATTGAGAATCCCTATCCTTTGGTCCAAATTCATAGACATGGATAAAGAAGCCTTCATTGTCACACAAACCCTCACACCAGATGAGACCACAACCTCTATTTTTGGAGGAAGAGAGGGAAAAATAGAGGAAGAAGAAGAAGGAGCAAGGATAGAAGAGGAAGAAGTAGTTGGGTCAGAAAAAGAGGAAAGAGAAATAGATGCAGAAAGGATAGTGGAATAACCATAGGTAGAGGTATGAAAAGAATAATATGAAGAGGAAGAGGGGGGGAATAAGAAAAATTGAGTCCTAAGAAGACTGGTGAGCACAAAGAAACAAAGATATATTCGAAGCAAGAAAGTTTGTCTACAGGATCCACTGAACAAGAGGTAGCTGCAACTTGAGCTACCTAGAGCACCAAAGTCAAACCTAAAAGGAAGAGACAAAGACAAGACCCCTTATATTTTAGTACCTAAGAAAAGAATGAGGATTAAACAACGAAGGCCACAAACTCCCACAAAGGCTCGTATCACAATTAAAGAGTCCCAAAGTAAGAAAAAGGAGGTGGGGCCCACTGAAAGAAAAACTGAAGAGGTCACCTCTACAAAACCCATAAGAAAGACTCCTATAGCATATGTAATTAGGCCCACCACCGAATAAACCTCCTTAAAACAACCCAAGGCACCGAACACCCTCCAACAAGAAGAAAATACATAGATACAGGATGGGTAAAGTATGATACAGGAAAAAATAGTGTTCTATAGGAGGGGTAGAGGATGTTACAGGAGGGGAATAATGAACAAAATGAGGGGAATAATGTGACACAATAGCTACATGAGATATCATACTCACCAAAAAAATTTGAGAATGACTTCCCAAAGCTCCACTAACCTAGCCCACAACCTAGCCTAAGATCCTATTTTAAATTCATTGAAGGAGAGAGAATTCTTCCCCAAATATTTGTACTTCCACTTTTCTATGAGCTAGAAGCAAAAAGAAGAAGAACCCAAAGATGGATGCAAATTGCTAAGTCTAATAAGGTGGAAGATGTGGGCTTCATGGAAGAAAATGTCCTTGAAATGAAGTCCACAATGAAGGAGCATCTATATGAAAAAATTAGGCAGTTGAGGGAGAAGTTGCAGGAGAAGGAGACCCAACTTGCCACAATGGCAAGCCTCTCCATGGAGGCATTATAATGGATACGTCCATCTAAGTATTATGCAATATTTCTAAAAGAATAGTGGCTACAATTCCAAATCAAAACCTTACCACCACATGGTTTTATTCCATTTCAAGATTACAAATAGTTCATTGAATTTTGCTACCAAGCTAGCATGGAGGATAGAGAAAAATTGGCCGAGTATTACATTCATAAACTCACTTTGATTTATACGATTATTTTGGATCCCAATTCAAAATTGGGAGATACACAGTTGATGGCCTTAGCATCATGGATGGCTCATGAGGAGGCAAGAGATGAGGAAGTAAAGAGTGTCATCGAAAAGGAACAAAATGAACCATTATATATGAGGGCGGAGATAATGAGCCTTATGGATGTCATTATAAATAATAGCATCATCTCCAATGATGTTGACCTAGCTTCCACATACCTTTCCACCTACGACAAAGCCATCTCACATTTTGAAGACACACTCAGCTTGATCGGAACAAAAAGTGAGCAAGCCTGCAATAGGAGATGGAATGCCTTACCCCACAGTCTCCAGATCAGAGAATGTCACTCTCCTGAAACGCTCAAGAATGCATTGGAGAGGACACCCCTATACAAAATAATCATGCAAATATTAAAATTCAATTGGATAGGACTCAAGCTCGTCCACCCTTGCTCCTAGGCCTACAAGAAGAAAGAAATGAATCAGAGGACCTGAAAGAGTGGACAAAGATAGAAAATAATGTAGGTTTCTATCCTAAGAAGGCACACCATATGAGGAACCTTGGGATGGAAGAGAGGCCAACAGGGCAGTGAACAAAATGGGCATAGATGAATTATTTTCTCAGAGGATGAGAAACAATTTCAGTAGGGGGGTGATGATGAGGCTCATCAATAGGTACATCATAAGGGTCATAATTCCATCCTCTAACTTTAGAACTATCTCTTTCTCACATTTTTTTTTTTTTTCTATATTATGCTTAGTGAGAGAGGTAAAAGATGTTTTGCTATGTCATGTGGCATAATATGGTTTAATAACAATAAATGGAGCATTTTTTAGATAATTTCCATGTGGGATCTCAGAGTAGACAACAGGGAGAGATTCTAGGAGGTTGTCTAGCTCCTTAACTCCTACAGTTAGGCAAGATCATCACAATATCTCTCATCAACTCGAGTTCATTACAAACGAAGCAAGATGAGGTCATTGGAAGCCAACCAAGTGTAGTTAAAGAAGACCAGGATTCACCCTTATCGATTTTTATGGGACATACATTCATATTTTCTAGGGAGATTCTAGTATCTACCTTATTGTATAAATAAACACATAAAATAGCTCATTATGATTTGAACTTTGCTTTTGGCTAGCAAGCTATCGAGCTCAAGCACCTAAAAATGTTATTTTTCACTAGCTATGTGATGTATTTAACATTGACACAGTGAAAATGAGAAGTTTCTTATTTGTTAATCAATGAGTTAGTTGCAGAGGGCTGAGGATCTTGTGTTTGGGCGCAACCCCAGTGGCTTAGGTCCCTCTTATGTATTGGTATTTATTTTTATTTTTTAGTGGTTATTAGTTTTCTACGTTTCATTGAAAATAACCCCTCAAAAATATTGTGATTGCCACCTCTATCTCATCTCTTCCATGGGAGCATGAATGGAAGGATATACAATCACGGTCCAAAAATACTATGTTTATGATTTATTAGAAGAAGGTATATGCTATTCATCTTGTTTTACATGTGCTTATTGTAGCTTGGGATTGATTTATTGACCAGATCAGAGTTCTTGGCATAAATTATATGATATATAAATTCAACTCATCTTTTCGAATATTAGTTGTTTCATTTTGTGAATGATAAAATGGTATATGCATGTGATGTTGTATGGTTTTTTGGATCTGTAGGCTATGGGGCCTTTCACCACCTCCATCTTGTACTTCCTTGCCCTCTTTGACAAATCCCAAATTTTCTCTTCAAAGTTATGTTCTTGAGATCATTCCCTTAGATCATCGTGAGCAACTCTCCTATTGCAAAATAAGACTTCCAAAGGCTAAAAGCATATCTAGGCACTTTTTCCACCTTTCATACATTTACCCCAACCTCCATCCACCTTCTCGGAAACCTTCTCGTAGCATTCCAGGCCTTCCAGTAGCAATACAGGGCACCTGTAGTAGCCTCTTGTAGCATACCTGTAGTAGCCTATTTCACAACGTATTTTGACCTTTGATGAAATTTGGACTTATTTTAGAAGTAGGTTTACCCCCTGTTATGACTCGCTAATCAAGGGAAGAACCTAGGCCACTCCAATCATCCTTTCCTTCATTGCAAAATATAATAGGATTAGTTTCTTTATCACAGATTTAACACAAATAGAACATTGATTTATGTGCAAGTGTGAGATAGATAGATGATGCATGGAATATTGAGCTATGATTTGGTAGGTTAGATTCCTATTTGGAAGTATATTTGGTATGTTTATGGTTGATTTCAAGATAATGTAGTTCCCTTTCTGCAATTATTGTAGCTCCTGTATTTTCATGAATTGATTCAATATCATGTATAAGTTGAAGTTAAAAAAAGAATTTTTATTCTTATCATTAGAGCTAGCATCTAAATTACATCTTCATTAGTTAGTTTCCTTCTATTTTAGTAGGAATAATGGTCTTGGAGCACTAGTGACCAAATGTCCTAGTTGACGGTGGCATGAGTAGAATCCCATCTATTGTGTATATAGCACTGTCACCTTGAAGTTTGTATGAACCTTGGGCTAAATAGAGTTAAGGAGCCATTGGAAGTTGCATCACTTTTGGTGCAATACCAGGGTTCACTTGTTATAGCACTAAATTCCCATCGAGCAAAAACAAGAAAGAGCCAAGCGAAAGGAGCTGAGAACCTCACGACCTCGTAAAATCATTTGAATAAAAGTTACGAGATATATAGATATTAAATGCAAGTCATAAGATTTGATTAATCGAGTTAATGCCATATGCAGAGGTCGTTGTGTCAAGGAAATGAGGAAAATGATTCAGAGAGAATAACTGTTGGGCTTGTCCCAATGTTGAAAGAAATACATCTCTAATATTCCATGCACGCACTGTAGACTTGAATGGAGATAAGAGAATCCATTCTTAAGTATATGTAAATATTTGTTTATGCTATGAATAATAGATGAAAATACTTGTTGGAGTGTGTAGGTAGACAAAGATTGAATTCTCAACATGGAGAATAACACAAAGAATCGATAAAGTTCTTAGGATCTCATAAATGTGTTTAATGTAGTAGGTGAATTGCAATATCATACACAACAAAAACATGGAGGATCCATATAGAGGTACACTTGAGAAGTGTGGAAACAAGAAGCAAATGCAGCATTGAGAAGTGTGTAGCAGATCAAAAAAACTAGTGATTTGCATTGAGCAATGGGGGGCGAAGAGAGAAGTGTTGTACCTATGCTGAAAATTGTGGAGCTTAGAGTGAGAAATGTAACCTAGCCAAGCATTGAACTGAAGAAAAGTGCTAGAGAGAGCATGTGCGAGAGAAGGACAATAGCAGAATATATGCGGTGGTGAGAAGAGGATAGTGTGCCACTATGTGAGGTCGAGAAAGCCTGTGGAGCAGTCGAGAATCGAGAGCAAAAGTTTCTATAGTGAACCAAATTGGTATTTCTCTGTATATGTATTTGCCTCTATTTTCAGTTTGAAATTTGTATGAAAATAGTAATAGTGGAAAGAGCAGGTGGTGGCATGAATCCATAAGAGGTTGGTACCTCTTCGCAAGTAAGTTCTTCTAATCCTAAGGGGGTTAGTGCCTCATGTGACTGGGTTCTCACAAAAAAACTTATGTAATTAAGTAGGTGCTTAATTTACACCATAACAGCAAAAATATTTGTGGTTTTTTCTCCTTCATTTTCCACCTAAAAATATCAGTTTCAATATGTGTATGTTTCTCATGTGATGGATTGTATGTACATATGAATGTCTCATATTGCTACTCATTTTCTTTATGTATAAATTCTCTCATACATAACAGAAAATAGAGGAAAGAACTAAAAACATATACTTAATTTTTTTTAAGAACCTCACAATTACTCATTCAACCCCCCTCCCCTCTTAGTAATTCCTTTTTCCAACAATTCGTATCAGAGCCAAGGTTCCTTTAGGAATAGTCTAACCTCTGGAAGGTATATCCATAAGGAATTATTTCTAAGCGAGAGACTCAATATGCTTAGTGAATAAAGATACCAGTCTATGATGGGACAAACTATTCCTTCTAGAAAGTTAGGATGGAAGCCTATCTTCTATCCCTAGGGGTAGATGTTTGGAACTATGTACTGGTAGATTTTGATGTCCCTGATGTCCCTCCAACTAATGCAAATGGTAAAATTTTGTATGGAAATAATGCTAAAGCCAAGAATGCCATTCTCTTTGGCCTTAGTCAATTTGAACTCGTAAAGTTTATGCACTATAAGTCTACCACGGAAGTGTGGGTGAAGCTCAATCAAAGTCATGAAGGATATGACAAAGTCAAGCAAGCCAAACTTCAAACTTTCATAATGAGGTTTGAATGTTTAAAAATGAGTGAAGAATAAAGAATAGGATAATACTTCCTTAGATTTGATGAGCTAACCAATATTATTAGGGGACTTGGTGAAGAACTGAAGGAGGATTTGATTGCTCAAAAAGTATTAAGATCCCTACCCATGAGATTAAATTCCAAAGTCTCAGCTATTGAACAAATGGTTGATTTAAATGATCTCAAGATGGACCATTTTCTTGGTAATATCGCAGCCTATGAGATGGGAGTAGGAAGAGAGAAGTCTAAATCCAAGGAGGTAACATTTAAAGTGTTGAAGAAGGCCAAGGAGCACAAAGATCATCAAGACTGCTCCAACTATGAATCTAATCAGGAGCTAGCTCAATTTTTTTCAGGAAACTGAAGTGTGGCTAAGGAAAATATAAACGGAAGTTTCCCTTTAAACCTTTTGACTATGGAAGAATTGGACATTTTTCATCCATGTGCTCTTATAAAGAAAGGGTGGAAAAGGAAGATGATCAAAAATTTAGAAACAAATCTCAAAAACATTGGAAGAGGAAGTTCTATAAGAAAAATGGTCTCCACTCCAAAGAATATATCTTCGCACCATAATCATAAAGCACAAAATCTTTGGAGGATGATTCGGATAAGTATTTACTTATGGCATTTGGAAGAAAATCTAAGAAACAAAATGTTGTTGAATTTGAAGAGGAAGAAGAAGAACGATTGTTGGACCTTGAAGGGGAACTCATCAGTTATCTTGATGAGTTAAATAAAGAAAGGTAAAATAATAAGAAACTAAAAGAAAAACTACAATGTTTTGAACATGGGATGTATAACTCTGATAATGAGGAGTTGGTTTATCAAAAAGAAAAGCTTAAAGAAACCAATAAAAGAAAATATAGCTTAGCCATTCTACTACAAGAAAAACAAGGAACATGTGAAAATATAGAAGAAGAGAACAAGAAATTAAAGGAGTAGTTGTCCAGGGTAAAGAAGGAAACAATCTAAAAAACATGAAAAGATGAAATTATGTCCATGAAAAGATGAAATTATGTCCTTGAAAGTCAAACTAGAAGAAGCTAAACAAAAGGAAGATTTTCTTCAAGGTTTCATCCATGAATGGGAAGAGAACTGTTAGAGTCTCAAGGTAGAGGTGATATCTCTAAGAACGAATATTGAGAAAATGAATAAAAGAAAATTTACATAAGGAACAAGAAAGCTAGATCATATTCCAAGTAGTCATAAATCTTCAGGAAATAAAACAAGCCTGCAATACTCCAAACCATGAGAATCTTCTATGTGAAAGATGAAGTTCAGGTTTGCAAGATTTGAGGAACCTCAGAGCAATTAGAATTTGTATCAAAAAAGAATGAATGAAAAAAAGGGAGCAAAACCAGGAGGAGTTCATCACTAGAATAATAACTTCATCTACCCCAAGGAACCACACTAGTGGAGTATGAGTCAATCAGCTAGACAACATAATTATCGATAAGCATAAAATCATGCGCCTTCCAACTTTAGGAACTCTCATTTATTTTATTGTAATTTTTATAAATGTAACATCTTTGGGCATAAGGTTTCTAGTTTTAAAAGGATCAAAGTTGAAAGAGACGAAAATTTCAGATACAATAAGTATCAAAATTTTAGCTCCCCAAACTCTACACTCAAAAATCGAAATGATTTCTCTCCCCTAATGAGTGTTGTTGAATGTTTTAAAGGTAATATTTTTTTGCACAAGGTAAGTGAGTGCATAAGAAGTATAGAGTACAAATTCAAGTCTCAGAGCACTTGGAAGTTCGTTGTTCAAAAGAATAAAGAGAATATGAAACAAAAATATGGAAAGAACATAGAATGTGGACTTTCTCTATCATTGTAAAATCAAGTAAACAGATGGTATGTTGTTAGTGGTTTCTCCATGCATATGACTGGGGATAAGAGTAAGTTTCTATCGCTAAAATAAAAGGACGGAGGGAAAAATGTTACTTTTGCTAACAATGCTCTAGCAAGAATTAAGGGTAAAGGCATAGTTAGTATTGATCAAAAGACAAAGGCACAAAATGTGTTGTATGTGGGAGGTCTCAATCACAACTTGTTTAGTGTAAGCGAGATGTGTGATAATGACTATGATTTGACCTTTCAATCCAAGGACTGTGAGATCCACAATGTGAAGTATGACAAGATGGTGGAAAAAGCAATCAAAACTCACAATAATGTATTTGTGTTTGATGACTCCAGAGTAAATTTTTATTTACGTAAGATGAATGAAGAACAATTGTGGCACAGGAGGCTTGGCCATATTAATTTCAACATCTTGATAAGAGTTAGCATGTTGAGAGTTTTGCGAGGATTTCCAAGACATTCAATGCCTAATAACTCAATTTGCAAGTTATGTCAATTTGGTAAGAAAACCAGGACTCATTTCAAGTCAAAAGAGTTCTCTTCATCTAGACCAATAAATATAATTGAAAGAGATATCTATCGCAAAACTTGAGAAAAAGGAACAAGAGGAGAATGTATTTTATGCTACTCATTGATGATTTTACCATGGCAACTTGGATCGTGCCCTTGAAAGAAAAATCAGAAGCATTTAAGCATTTAAAAAATAAAGCTAAATTAGTGGAGACGAAGAACATAACTATTTAGGAAATGGCCAGAGCTATATTGGATGACGTAGATGTATCCCACATCTTATGGGGAGAAGTAGCTCAAGCAATAGTGTACCTATTAAAAATAACTCCACTCAGGCCTAATAGTGATAAAACTCACTATGATTTGTGGAAGGGAAGACCTACATTAGTTAAATAGTTCAGGGCATTTAGGAGAAAATGGTTTATCAAAAGGAATGATTAAAATCCTTGAAATTTTGATTTGTGTGTTGATGAGGGTATATTACTTGGGTACTCTACTTGAAGCAAAGGATACCAGTGTTACAAAAAATAAACAATGAGGGTTGAATATTACATTAATGTAGTAGTAGGTGAAATAACTTCACAGTATGAGTCCTCCAAAGGAAATATGAACTCAGACGGAGAAGAAAATTTAGACATGAGGCCCTAAGATAAAGAAGAAATAGATTCAGATAACGAAGGCAAAAAAATGAGCACAACTCCAAGGCCAAAAACACCTTCTAAGTATGTACAAAAGGAACATCTTGAGAGTAATATTCTTGCAGATCAAAGACATGGTTTTCAGACTAGAAGGAAACTTGTTGGCAATTCAATTTTTCCAAATATTTCTCTATTGTCTCAGATTGAGCCTAAAAATATTAGCCATGCAAGTGAGCACAAATTCTAGGTGAGAGCTATGAATGAAGAACTTGACTAAATTGAAAATAATGACACTTGGGAGCTTGTTTGAAGACCTAAAGAGAAAAATGTCATTGGAACCAAATGTGTTTCCAAGAACAAGCTAAATGACCAAGGTCAAGTAATTAGGAACAAGGAACGATTGGTCTGCAAAGGGTTTTACTAGATAGAAAGGTTAGACTTCGAGGAAACCTTTTCACCAGTAGCAAGACTAGAAGCTATCATAATGTCTCATTGCTTTGCCAATCACAAAAATATCAAGGTGTATTAGATGGATGTGAAGTCAACATTTCTCAATGGAGATCTGGAAGAAGAGGTTTATATTGGGCATCTGAAAGGATTCACACTCACCAAAGATAAGGAGTTTGTGTGCAAACTAGAAAAGGCCATATATGGACTCAAACAGGCTCCAAGAGATTGGTACGCAAGACTACATTGGTACCTTCTGCAACAATGATTTAAGAAAGGTATTTTAGACTAAACACTATAAATCATGTATGAAGGCAATCATCTACTAATTGTAGTATTATACGTGGAAGGCGTAATATTTGGTAGTGACATGGAACAATTGGGACATCTATTCACAAAGTATATGCAGAAAGAGTTCATGATATCCATGATTGGATATTTGTCTTTCTTCTTGGGATTACAAATTTCTTAGTCTCATAATGGAGTGACTATCTCCCAATCCAATTACCTACAAGAAAAATTGAAGAAATTCGGGTTGGAAGATTGCAAGCCAGCTAGCACCCCTATGGTTAGAGGCTACAAATTGTTTAAATAAGATGAGACATCGCTGGAAAGTTAGACTAAATACAGATCCATGATAGGAATCTTGTTGTATCTCACAGCTTCACGACCAGACATCATGCAAGCAGTGGGTCTTATGGCTAGATTTCAAGCTTTCCGTCATGAAAGTCATGCCATCATTGTTAAGGGGATGTTTAAATATCTTCACGGGACAACAAATTATAGATTGTGTTATGCTAAAAGAAAAGAGTTTTAGTTGAAGGCCTACACTGATGCTGATTGGGCAGGAAGTATTGATGACAGGAAGAAAACCTCAGGTGCAAAATTCCTTTTGGGAAACTACTTAGTGTCATGGGTCAAAAATAAGAAAGCATCTAT
The DNA here is from genome assembly GCA_031772625.1 of Pinus tabuliformis. Taxonomy (NCBI): domain Eukaryota; kingdom Viridiplantae; phylum Streptophyta; class Pinopsida; order Pinales; family Pinaceae; genus Pinus; species Pinus tabuliformis. The sequence goes on along the minus strand of CM062820.1, from coordinate 1,004,831,097 downwards.
TTCTTTATCAATTGTTGAAGTAGTATATTGCACCTGCCATTTTTAGCTCACAAATTCTATGGATGAAGTAGATATTGAAGTATATTAAGGTACAATTGACTAATCTCGCTGTAATAGTGTGTGATAATACAAGTTCCATCGATATCTCTAAGAATCACGTCACTCATTCAAACACCAACCACATCCATATCATGTTTCATTTTCTAAGGGAACAGGTTGCAAGCATTGTTCTCAGACTTGAATATGGGGCCATCAAAGACCATCTTGAAGATATATTTACTAAGCCACTGAAAAGTGAACCCCTTGAATAACTTAGGCAATAGATAGGAGTTGTGACTCCTCCTCCCAAATGACTCAATTTTTGTGTGTGTTGGAAGCTACTAAGCATCTAGGATCACTGGAAGAGTAGGTTGTAGTGGTTTAGGGGGAGTATTCAAGGGAATCCTTTGCCATTGATGCCAAAGGGGGAGAATATGTTGGGTCCCTATAATACTAGTGATTACCCCATTACTATTATAGTTATACCCCTTATTAATATTGTTGTGCCCCTATTGTCCCCATATTGTTATTATTGTGCCCCATAGAATCCCTCTATTATTATTTTTGTGGCTTTATATTATTATTGTTAGGTCGGCTGGATTATATTGTGACTCCTTAGACTCCTATATATAGAAAGGAGGTTTTGTCATTTGAATCATCCAAGAATTGTTCATTTATATAATGTAAAGGAGGTTGCCCCCTCGAAGAGGCTGAATTCTAAGGCGTTGATCTATCTTTTCTATCCTTTCTTGAGCTGGTTTCATAACATTTGGTATCAGAGCTTTGGATTCTAGGGTTTCGCTGCTCCAAACAGGTCATCATGGAATTTTCACTATAACGTTTTTTCTGTGACGTTTCAGAAGTCGCAAAAAAAACCCATTTGAGAAGAAATCGCGCTGAACCTTGGGTCCGAATTTCAGATCTTTTCGCGAGATATTTGCGGAGATATGCTTTGAGGAAGTTGGTCTTTTTGCAGACTCCTGAATTACATTCAAGACAGGTGACCTAGGGAAAATCGTCATAACTTTCTCTCTTGGGATCGGATTGAAATTTCATAAAAAGGTACAAAAAGAGGATGGACTGTAGTTTCTTGTATGCATGTTTCAGATCCAAAGGTCAAAACAGTGACTCGTGGCACGCCATACAAATTCACTCTACTGAACTAGTCTATAAGAAAGTCACTGTGGGAGATTTCACATAACTCTTCCTTGGAGAATCCAATTTGGGTCAGACTTGTGGCATTGGAAAGAGGACACAGAGGGCTACTACAGATCAGAAATTCAGAACTAGATGATTGGAAAGTACAGAGATACATTAGAGGTAATATCGAGCTCCTACAAAGTGAAAAAAGGTGTGTAGATTTTCTTAAAATTTTGCTTAAGCTTGGTTTGAAAATTTATTTTGAAGGATTTCAAAGGGCATAGTAGAGCATTATTATCGGTAACTGATGCCCCGAGGAAAGAAAATGCAAACACCTAGTAAGGAACCTGAAAGCTCTAGCATGACTCATGAAGAAGAGGAAGAAATGCAACATGATATATCAAAATTACAAGACCAAGTGCAACAACTGTCCCTTGCACAAAAAGAAACAGAATCTAAGATGGATGGTTTAAATAAAGATGTAGAAGCTAAGATGGATGGTTTAAAGAAAGGTGTAGAAGCTAATATGGACTGTTTAAAGAAAGGCATAGAAGCTAAGATGGATGGCATGGAATCTAAGGTGAATGGCATGGACGCTAAAATTGATGGCATGGATGATAAGATGGAAGAATTGAAGATGAATATGAATAAGTTGCTACAAGAAATGGTCACTAAGGGTGAAAGGGTACTAAAGGAAACTCATGATGAGAACAAAAGAAATGTTAATCATGATTCCATAGACTCTAATGTTGGATCGAAGACTCACCATGTTCCAAAAATCGATATGAGGAAGTTTGATGGCAAGGATCCCGCCACATGGATATTACAGATGGAGCAATTCTTCGATCTCAATAATGTGAAAAACACACAAAAGGTACGTATGGCAACTTTATATTTGGAACCAAATCAGTTTGTATGGTATCAATGGCTTTGCTCTCGTAAACAATTTATCACTTGGGCAATTTTTACGGAAGAATTGATAGCACATTATGAGGATACAAAAAGCAACACTTTTTTTAGCCAATTGATAAGTCTCAAACAAAAGGGTTCAATAATGGAGCACATTGAGGAGTTCCAAAAATTGAACATAAGGGTAAAAGATATTCCAGAGGAGCATAGGATTGATGTGTTCATAGGGTCTTTAAAGGATAATATCCAACATGATGTTCGCCTTTGGGAACCTGATTCATTAGAGAAGGCATTCAGGTTAGCAAGAAAAATGGAAAGCAAAATTATGGCAACCAGGAAGCATACCACTCACAACTATAAAGATGGAAGTGTTGTTGCCCCTAGTCTTCCACAACCTATAAGGTTGACACCACAACAATTGGAAGAAAAAAGAGCAAAAGGGCTTTGTTACAGTTGTGATAGCAAATACACTAAAGGTCATAAGTGTGCTGAGAAGAAATTATTCTACATAGATTGTGAAGAGGAAGAAGAAAAGGAGCAAGAAAGGTCAAAAGAAGAGGATATACTCCAGGAACAAAGCCTAGATGAAGAACAAATAAATCCAACCATATCTTGTAATGCATTGGCAGGAATTACCACTCCTCAAACCATCAAGATAGAAGGACAAATCAAGAAGAAAAAGGTAATAGTGTTGATTGATTCAGGAAGCACCCACAATTTTATTCATTGTAAGGTAGCAAAAGAATTGAATTGCTTCCTATATCCAGCACCAGAGTGTCAAGTGATGATTGCAAATGGAGGAACAATAAATTGCTCTGGAAAGTGCCATAATATCAAGCTATCCATGGGAGAATATGTATTGACTAGCCCAATGCTTTCCATTCCAATGGGAGGTGCTGATGTTGTACTAGGAGTCCAATGGCTACAATCCTTGGGTACAATAGCTTTTAATTTTCAAGAACTTTTCATCAAATTTTCTATGGAAGGAAGGAAGTTGAATTAAGGGGTATTGCAGGGAAACCAGGAAAGATAATCAGCTCTAATGGTATGACAAAGCTTCTAAAAAAGGAGCAAAGAGGTGTAATTGCACAATTATGTTCGCTAGATGTTTCCACATTGGAATCATCTATTTCTCCAGATCTCCAAAAAGTCTTGGACAATCATTCCAAGGTATTTGAGACTCCCAAAGGTCTCCCACCTATGCGTGATCATGATCATGCTATTCATCTGATTCCAGGAAGTGTTCCTCCAAACATCAGGCCGTACAGATATCCCTATGTCCAAAAGAGTGAAATTGAACGTATGGTTGCAGAAATGCTAGAGGCTGGTATAATTCAACCAAGTCAAAGTTCTTTCTCTGCTCCAGTAGTATTGGTGCACAAGAAGGATGGATCATGGCGCATGTGTCCGGATTATAGGGAGCTCAACAAGCTCACTATTAAAGATAAGTTCCCCATTCCTGTCATTGATGAATTACTGGATGAATTGCATGGATCAATTTACTTCACCAAGTTGGATCTTCGTTCAGGATATCATCAAATCAGAATGAAGACTGAAGACATTCCGAAAACAGCATTTAGAACTCATGAGGGTCATTATGAATTTTTGGTCATGCCTTTTGGCCTTACCAATGCACCTTCAACATTTCAAGGTTTGATGAATTCAATTTTCAAACCATTCCTTAGAAAATTTGTGTTAGTATTTTTTGATGATATACTAATCTACAACAAGTCTTGGAAGGATCATGTTGAACATGTTGACAAGGTGCTACAACTATTGGAGGAGAAACAATTATATGCAAAAAGATCCAAATGTTTCTTTGGAGTCCAGGAGGTGGAATATCTGGGTCATATTGTATCTCATGAAGGAGTTAAGGTAGACCCTAGCAAAATTAAAGCCATTAAGGAATGGAAAATCCCCACATCCATAAAGCATCTGCGAGGATTTCTCGGGTTGACAGGGTATTATCGCAAGTTTGTTAAGAATTATGGGAGAATAGCAGCACCTCTAACAACATTATTGAAGAAAGATGCATTTTCATGGACTCCGGAAGCAACAAAGGCCTTTGAACATCTTAAAGAGGCAATGTGCCAAGCACCGGTCTTAGCTACACCGGACTTCACAAAAACCTTTATTGTGGAATGTGATGCTTCAGGAAATGGAATTGGTGTTGTTCTAATGCAAGATGAAAGACCCATTGCTTTTGAAAGTCGTCCAATCAAGGGAAAGTTTTTAAGCAAAGCTATTTATGAGAAGGAAATGTTGGCAATACTCCATGCACTTAAGAAATGGCGACCCTACCTAATGGGAAGACACTTCAAGGTAAAAACGGATCATGATAGCCTTAAATACTTTTTAGAACAAAGATTATCCTCTGAAGAGCAACAAAAGTGGGTCACAAAGATGTTGGGTTATGACTTTGAAATCATCTACAAAAAAGGGAAGCAAAATGTGGTGGCAGATGCACTCTCAAGAAAGGATGAGGATGTGGAAGCATTGTTGTGCACCATTTCTATTATCCAACCAGATTGGATAAACGAAGCAAGGGAGGAATGGAAGAATGACAAAGAAGTGTGGGCACTTATTCGAAAGTTACAACAAGATTCCAGTATGTCTGATACATTTAGCTGGAAAAATGATTCATTATGGTACAAAGATCGCTTATACCTCTGTAAGAATTCCCAGCTAAAACAAAAGATTCTTATGGAATTGCACACTTCTCCCTTAGGAGGGCACTCAGGATTTTTAAAAACTTACCACAGGGTTAAGAAGGAATTTTTTTGGGATGGCCTTAAATCAGATATTCAAAAGTTTGTGGCGGAATGTTTGGTTTGCCAACAAAATAAAGTTGAAACAATTAAGACACCGGGTCTATTACAACCTTTATCCATTCCAAGCCAACGTTGGGAGGAGGTTTCAATGGATTTTATCACAGGTTTACCCAAGTCTGAGGGAAAGAGTGTCATCATGGTGGTAGTTGACAGACTTACCAAGTATGCACACTTTTGTGCATTATCACATCCATTTAAAGCCAGTACAGTTTCTACTGCATTTATGGAAACAATTCAAAAGCTACATGGAAACCCAAAGATTATTGTAAGTGACAGAGATCCCATTTTCACTGGAAATTTTTGGACAGAATTATTTTCTTGTCTTGGTACTCAGTTAGCTCATAGCTCATCTTATCATCCTCAATCTGATGGGCAAACTGAGATAGTAAACAAATGTTTGGAAGGATATCTTCGTTGCTTTGTATCTGATAAACAGACACAATGGGTCAAATGGTTGCCTCTGGCTGAATGGTGGTATAACACTTCCTTCCATACAGCAACAAAAATGACCCCATTTATGGCACTTTATGGGTATCAACCACCATCCATCACATCATATTTAAGAGAAAATTCTAAGGTTCAGGCAGTGGAACATCACATCGAACATCAACAACAAGTCCTCCAACTCTTAAAAAATAACCTCGTGTTGGCACAGAATAGAATGAAACAACAGGCAGATCAACATCGCAGTGAAAGAAGTTTTGATGTAGGTGATTGGGTATTCCTACGGCTACAACCATATAAGCAAATGTCCCTCAAGCAAGCTAAGAAGGATAATAAATTATCACCAAAGTATTATGGTCCGTACAAGGTGTTGCAAAAGATTGGTACTATGGAAAAATTGGAGCTTCCTGCAGCTTCTCGATTGCACCCAGTTTTCCATGTTTCATGTTTAAAGAAGGTTATAGGCGACAAGCTCCCAGTTCAAACAATATTGCCAGAACTTGACGAGGAAGGAAAAATTATATTGGAACAGGAAGCAGTCATAGAAACAAGAACTCGACAGCTACGAAATCGATCAATTTCAGAGTATCTTATCAAGTGGAAGAACTTATCCGCTGAAGATTCCACATGGGAGGATGAGAATTTTATGCAGAAGTATCCAGAACTACTCAAGCGTTGAGGACAACACTTTTTTTGAAGGAGAGGGGCATGTTGGGTCCCTATAATAGTAGTGATTATCCCATTACTATTGTAGTTATACCCCTTATTAATATTGTTGTGCCCCTATTGCCCCCCATATTGTTATTATTGTGCCCCATAGAATCCCTCTATTGTTATTTTTGTGGCTTTATATTATTATTGTTAGGTCGGCTGAATTATATTGTTACTCCTTAGACTCCTATATATAGAAAGGAGGTTTTGTCATTTGAATCATCCAAGAATTGTTCATTTATGTAATGTAAAGGAGTTTTCCCCCTCGAAGAGGCTGAATTCTAAGGCGTTGATCTATCTTTTCTATCTTTTCTTGAGCTGGTTTCATAACAGAATATTATTGGAGCAACTAAGAAGAATAATAGTAAAGAATATCATGCCTAGTTTCAGGGGTAGCTTATGTTGTTTCCATCAATGCCAAAGGTGTAGATTGTTGGCAAATTGACATTGTCAGATTATGTCATTTGGTATGTTGGAATTGATGTCAACTTCACTAGCATTGAGGTAGAGATATTTGCATCCATTTCTCAGGTAGAATATGGGCTCAAATACCGCATCAGACCCAAGCCTCCATTGGAAAATGCTCTGGAATAGCTTTCTAACGTTGTGTGGATGTTAGAAATCGGCATCCTAGATAAAGAGTTATGGACTACTGAAGTTAGGCTATTGAGGTTCCTTGAAGCAGGACAAATATCAGGATCAAAATTTCGGAAGGCTAAGATATCGGAGGTAGCCAAAATATCAGGGGTCCGAAATTTTGGAGCTTAGTAGAGCAGAAGGATGACGGGTTAATCAGAGGTCAGAGCACATCAGGACCTGATATCGAAACCTCAGAGTAGATGGCATTTTGGAACCTCAGAGCTTTGTAATTCCTTTTAAATCGAGTTATTTTATAAGTGCTAAGGAATGTGGGAAATGAGAATTACAAAAAGAACTCATTGAAAAACCAAGGACCAAGAGGATCCTTTCTCTCTCCTCTACAGGACACATGGCAGAAGTAGATTGGCCCCTTAGGAGCTGATGAGGTAGATGACGTCATCATGATGTGGTAGTTCGCAAGACACGTGGCAGCCAAATTCAGTAATATTGGGTGGCATAATGAGGTGAATCTTAGTGACAAGTTTCACCACTAAGGAGATGCCACATGGAAAAGACTACGACAACATGACGTCATTTCAAAGGTTTGCATATCAGGGGTTGGATTTTTTGTAACTCTTATCTAATTATTTTAAAGAAATATTCTGATCTGATGAGAATAGAACATGGTTGTGGGAGACCCAAAGAACCAATCGTGTAGAGTAGTGTTAGCACCTAAGTGCTATGAACTATTTCGGTGGTTTTACATTTCGTAACTCCTTTTCAAATCGTTTTGAAAATGTTCTGATCTGATAAAGGACCTATGATGTGGACTGGTGCTTGGTCGTGAGAGATCTAAAGGACTAAAGACATAGACAAGGCCTAAGCACCTAGGTTCTATGTGATGATGGATGGAATATACATTTCAAAGGTTGGAAGTTTAGGTACCGCTATAATTAAATTATGTGAAAGCTTCAATATGCGGGAGCTCTGAAGTGTTGGTGCTTGGTCAAGGAAAGCCAAAGGAAGCAAGGGAGGAAGAGAAAATACAAAGGGATATTAGCCCCCTGGCAAGAACTGAAGGCCTTGGCACCTAAAAGCTAAGCCACTCATTACAGTGCCCAATCCCACTGAGGAAAAATAAGAAAGAGCCAACCGAAAGGAGTTCGAAACTTCACGATCTCATGACATCATTTGAACAAAAGTTACAATATATGATGGCTCCAATATTGCAACACCCAAGGGCTATGGCTGTGGTCAGAGGTAGCGGTCATATGAAATAAAACGATAAGGAAGCTAAGCATTGAGGGGCTAAAGCCATCGACACTATGAGATATCCTAACTCTGTTTTAATTAAACTTACAATGAAATGAGCTCCAATATAGTAGTAAAGATAGTTGAAGTATGAGTGGGTTGACATCTAGAGATTAAATTCTAGTCATAAGAGTTGGTTAGTGGAGTTAGTGAAATATGTGGAGATTGCTATGTCAAGGAAACAAGGAAACAATTCACAGAGAAGATTTGTTGGGCTTGTCTCAATGTTTAAATAAAGACATCTCCGATATCATGTGCATGCATTATAGACTTAAATGAAGATCAAAGAAGCCATGCTAAAGTATGTGTCAATCTCTATGTATGCGATGAATCAATGATGAAAATACTTTTTGGAGTGTGCAGGTGGAAAGAGATTGATTTTTTTGTATGGAGAATCATACATAGAATTGGTAAAGAAGTAAGGAGCCCATCCTTGTGTTTAATCAAGTAGTAGAATTCCAGCATTAGATGCAACAACAACATGGAGAAGCTATAGATATGTACACTCGGGAAGTGTGGAAACATACAACAAAGAAAGCATTGCAAATTGTGCATGTGCTCAATAGTGTGGAGTTTAGAGCAAGAAATGTAACTAGCCCAAGTGTTGAACTGAAGAAAAGTGATACAAAGAGCCTATGCGAGAGAAGGCCAAGAGAAGAGTATATGCCATGGTGAGTAGAGGATAGTGTGCTGATGTGTGAGGCCGAGAGAGACTGTGGATCAGTAGGGAACCGAGAGGAGAAGTTTCTGTAGTGAACCAAATTGGTATTTCTATGTATATGTATTTGCCTATGTTTTCAATATGGAAATTGTATGAAAAGTAAAACAATAGCAAGAAAAGGTGGTGGCCTGAATTCATGAGAGGTTGGTGCCTATTTGAAAGTAGGTTCTTTCTATCCTAACGGGGTTGGTCCCTCTTGTGAATGGGTTCTCACAAAAAAACTTATATACTTAAGTAGGTTCTTAATTTACATCATAACAACAAACATATTGGTGGTTTCTTCCCTTTGAGTTTCCACGTGAAAATATCGGTCTCAATATGTGTATATTTCTCATGTGATGGATTGAATGTGCATATGAATGTATCATCTTTCTTCTCATTCACTTAATGTACGAATGCTCTCATAAGTAATAGACAATAGAGGAGAGAACTAAAAACATATTTAGAAAAGGTTTTAAGAACGTCACAATTACTGATTCACCTCCCCTCTCAGTAATTCTTTCTCCCTTATATATATATATATATATATATATATATATATATATATATATATATCTATATATATATATATATCTATATATATATATATATATATATATATATATATATATATATATATATAAGGGTGAAAGAGTTATATTATTTTTCACTACTAAATATTATTCAAAAATTAAAAAATTATATATATATATATATATATATATATATATATATATATATATATATATATATATATATAATAAATATTGTATAGTATTATTTCTTTAAATTAACTTAAATAAAATAAATAATTTTATAATAATAAGTATTATATATTTTTTTTTGTAAATTAAGAAGCACATTCATAAAACTAGCTCTCATATTTTTTTAAAATAAAAATTTATTACAATGATGGAATCCAAAGTAGTGCTCGTAAATTTCAACCATGCACATTAGAGTAGGGTGACTACATTGCTTCATCTAAGTGACTTAGCTAACCTTCCTTGTTTAGGTACCACAACTCTTGAACTCGTAGAAGCTTATCATTTAACTTGAGGTTTTCCATATACAAATCTATACAAATAATATATTAAAATGAACAAATATGGTATTAAAATTTATAAGAAAAACTATCGACAAATAGAGTTCCTTTTATCTATCCCTAGGTAGAGGTAATGGAATTGTGAATTGTCTTGGTATTTTAATTGTAAGTTGTATGTCTTTCTTATTTTTCAGTCTAATTTAACTATACTTAAACTAAGTGAGAGTAGATACTATATAGCCTTTGTTTAAATGTGGGAACTCGTTCATACCTTTCAAACTTTAATAATTAAACTAAGCGGTAGGGAGCGCTATCTATGCCATCTTGTTTATATAAGTATAATAAATTAATAAATTTGTATATATATATATATATTTTTTTTTTATGTTTATAAAATAATATTTAAATTATTATGTCTATCAACATGTTTACTTAGGAATAAGAATTTTATAATCTTAGGTGGATCGTAAAGATTCAATTTCCATAAAATATTGTAAAATATACAATGTAGTATATACAAATCAATGGTGATCATGTGGTATTGAAAAATTGTATTGTAACAAAGCCTATACAAATTAAGGATCTTCATTATAAATTGGAGCTAAATTTGATGGTAAAGTGGGGCTCAATCTCCATTACTATATATATTTAACATGTATATATGCTTAAGTTATATATTACCTATTTTTATAATTGACAATAATTTGAAATAAAGCTATAATTAATTAGATTTTATCAATTCTTTTAACTTAACAAAGTGAAATATATTATGAAAGAATTATTTATATGTTTATTATGAATTGATGCCTAACAACATTTATCAACTATTTAATTTATATAACCATATGTAATTTATATTATTTAAACTCTTCAAGTAATAATAATATCTCTCTCTCACACACAAGCATATATGCCTCGCTACTTTTAGGTTGAAAGCAAAACATGAATGGAATTTTATTTAATGCACATATATTTAGTATTAAAAATTGATAATCATATATCACCGATGTATTCATACTTTATTCAATGTTAATAACAAAAATTTATAATGTATTTTTATAAGGAGAATAAGTTAATAAATTAGTATAAAATTATTATTCTTTTTAAGTTAAAAATTAATATTTTAATTTGTTTTAATTATAAGATGTACGAATAATATAAATTGTAATTAGTGTAATTGTATAGATTGAATAGTTGGTAAAAGTTTATAGAAATCAATTCATGATAATCATCAAAACACTTAATGATACATATCACACTGATTAGATTGAAAAAATCATTAACTTTACCTAAATTATTGTTAGGGTAGTTTAGGTATATATGATGCTAGGTAGTTTTGGTATTTTAGGTATGCTTTGTAAAGTTATTGATAGTTTTAGAGATCTATGTTTATGAGAACTCATGGTTTTTCTCATGGTATACATATTTATTGTAGCCTATTTAAAGGTGGAAATACTCCTTAATTGTTCCTCATGATTTTTGGCATCCTAAGAAATGGTGTCATTAGAGACCACCACTTTTATTGGTTTCATATCCTAACAATTGGTATCAGAGCTTCGCTCGCAAATAATGTGTTGATCAGACTTGGGATGGCTTGGTAGAGTATGTGTGTAGAAAGTCATGCAGGGTCCAAGAGAGAATATTTGGAGCAAGCGGTTGAGAGAAATCTATCCCCAGAGACAATGGTGGAGAGAAACAAATATATTCTAGTAAAAGTTGTTAGATTGTGAACACACTAATAGGGTGGTGGTCCAAGAACTGGATGTGAGCAGAGAAATGACAATAAATTGGTTGCGAATAGGGCCTTCCAACTAATACCAGGGGTGGCAACGACCCTAGTGGAAAAAAAGAGAAATAATGGTTCCAAAGGATAATAACGCAGGTTGAATCATTACAAAATGGAAAATTGAAAACCATGAGTTAGGGAGTTGTTACTAATCATGGGAGGTAGTCGCAGACTAACAAACTAGATATTGATGTAAGAGCGGGGTTAGTTTCTCAAGTCTCTATGTAATTGAATGTTGATTAAATCACATATTCTTTGGAGAATATAAAGAAGTCTATGGCTACATGAAGGAGACCCAAGCATACAAATTGATTAAGAAAAGAAATTAAAGAAAACCAATAGATAACTCAATGGTTGAAATTTTAGCTTTGGTTTGAGAATCATCAATAAAGGAGAAAAAATTGCTTCCAAATGAAAAGTAATAGTGGCTAGGAAAGCCATAGACGTATCCACAAGAGCATCTAGAAAAATTCAAGGTTTTAGAATGCAATATGAGTCTCTAAATATGCAGCGTGATTTTGAAAATATCGCAAAGTACTTACTAATAGTTGATGAGGTTGTGAACACTATAAGAGGCTTTGATGAGAAACTATAAGAGCCATTAGTGGTTCAAAACGTGTTGAGATCTCTCCATGAGAGATTTAATCCTAGGGTATCATGTATTGAGGAGATGTCAAAATTAAATATTCTTACTTTGGACCAACTATTTGGCATACTTACTACTTATGAGATGAAAATTTAAAATGGTGAGCCTACTACAAAGGAGTTAGTCTTGAAAGTAGATAAGAAGCCAAAGGATGAGCACAATCATTCATGTTGTGAATCAGATGAATAAGAAGCCAAGTTTGTGAGGAAGCTCAAGAGACAATCAGACAATTAAAAAGGTATGTTACTTTTTAAGTGCTTTTATTGTGGAAAAGTTGGTCGCTATTCTTCAAAGTTTCCTTAGAAGAAGAAGAATGAATATGACCTAAGAGAGAATTTCAACAAAGTGTGAAAGGAAACAAAGAAGGCTAAGAAGAGAACTATCTATACCCAATAATGCAACTTCTATGAAAGGGAAGACAAGCAAGTCTCTGATGAGGAGAAATATGATGAAATTTGAAAAGTATTCATGGTTATGACTATAGACAACCTAGAAGTTGAAGCAATCAATCTTTATGGTGAAGAGGTTAAATTTGATTTAGAAGGAAGAGTTGTTCATTAAAGACAAAGTTGAAGTTGTTTAACATCTACTACTACAAATTGAAGAAGGTAAGAATATATAAGAAACCTTAAATCAATATCTCAATGAGAAGAATCAGGCATGTGAAAGGCTTGAGAGATAAAAAAAAACAAAGGAAAGAATTAGAAATGGAAAAAACTTAGCGAGCTTTAATCAAAAGTTTGGAAAAGGAAAAGGAAATATAAATGAGCTTTTCAAAGCATAGAGAGATACAACCAATCGAACTAGTCTTGGATTTGAAGACGAGTCTAGATCAATAGCAGAGGTAGATGGAAACAAGTCAATTTTATTGGTGCAAGCAGCAAAAAACAATTACAATGAAGAAGAAAAAGAAGATTCAACTCAATAGAAAAAATACAATGGTAACACACAACCCAATATTCAACAAGAGTCTAATAAAGAACAACGAAATAGAAGGAGGATTTTCTTTAGCAAAAGACAAACACCATTGAAGGAGAAAGCCAAAATGCATAGAGAGCAGCACAAAAAAGGTTTAGAATTTGATTTTTTCCCAGGCACGTAAATGTAATTCCAATATATTATTTTACACGCACCAATTATAGACACAAGGAAAAAATATGCAAGGTGAATCAATCATACAAGTAGCTCAAACTAAGGAAGAAAATATCAATCAAATTATCATCAAATGAGACATAAGACAAGGATAACCAGGTACAACAATTTGTTTTCTCCTTTGAATAATTTGATTCAATGCTACAACTGTCAAAATTTTCGTCATAGAGCCATTTATTATGGATTTAGGAATAAAAAGCCTGATCCAATTATCAAGCAAATAAGACAGGAGCCCAAGGTTTTGAAAGAAAAGGAGGATTCAGAGAAATGTAATATTCTTTATAATGCTCAGAACGAAGTCATTTTTGGTATGTGGATAGTGGTTGTTCCAGGATCATGTGAGTAGACAAAAGTAAAATTTTTAGATGGAAACTTGTTGAGAAAGGTAATGTGACCTTGGGCATTAATAAACCTAGTAAGATAGTTAGAAAAGGAGTTTTCATTCTACCAAATGGTAGAGGTAAAGCAAAGAATGTTTTATTTTTTGATGGGTTTAAGCATAATTTTCTCATTATGTCTGAGATGTGGGTTCAAGGCTAAGATGTGATTTTGAAGGCCAATAATTCTTGAATCAAGTTTGAAGGCACTCGAGAAGTAATGCCTTGGGATATGGGAACATACAACAATGTATATGTCCTAAAATAGAAGACTAAGAGGAGATACTTGTCAAATATTGATGAGATTTGGTCATAACATAGGAGACTTGGACATTTGAATTTTGATCAGATAGTCAAGTTAAGAAACCACTTTTGCACTTCAAGTCCCATCATAAAAATTTCATTCCTTCAACCTCGTTCTCATCAATTAAATCATTGAACCATGTCCAACAACCTTATTCAACATTGCAATCATGATGGAATACTCATTTTTTAAAGCCATAGGGAGTTATTGACAGGATCCTCTCATCCTTGACTTTGAAACTACTATCCCTTAGTAACTTACTCAAGTACATACAAACTTGTTTTAATAGATTCCATTAATTATATGATGTATTCCCTAATTTTCTTGAACTCAACCCCATGTCCCTCCATCACATCCATAATCCATCATATACTTCCTTCAAAATGGTGACCCTATCTCCAAATGTAGAATCGTATTGGTTCGCTAAGCTCCCTCTAGTATTCACCATTTTAACCTACAAAAGAAAACATATATAGATATCCATCGGATGTGACCCTACTATAATTCACATTTCTTCTTACCAAATCATTATCGCATAAAAAACTAATAGCCAACCCAGTATTTCCCTCCTAAAAATCGATCGTATAAATTCCCCTTCCCACATCTACATCTAGTGAAAGATCAACTCCACTTGCAATCACTCTCTTTGAGTTTAGCTCTGGCCCTTTCAATCCAATATGCTCAAATATCAATTTATTCGACTTCAATGTTATTATACTATAATACCACATATCACAACCCTAGGGGGAACACATGATTACATGGCTCTTTTGGCACATTGTGTCCCTTGGGCATGCAACATCAACGTGATTCAAAATTGACTAATATTAGCATAATGATACTTCGCCAAGACTACGAGTCATAACATAATACTCCTCTAAGCTACTCTAACTTAATGCTACTTACTTAAATTATCCATTATTATAGAACAAAGTTATTTTATTTTCATGTTCAGCATCTTTAGTAACAATAATACTCGAAATTAAATCAACAAACCATGAAATTCAATAAGCAACACAATTAAAGAATGTGCACATATTTTTATAAAACATAGCTCACTAGCAAAAATTACAAAAATATGGGTACACCTACACCACCAACATGCCCACCTCTTCGTATAAGGAAAAACACTAAATTTCAATTCTATTGGGAAAAAATAACTTTTGGTTTTATTGGAACATACACCAATTTTAAACCTGCAACCACAAAACACTAAAATTAGTTCCAACCAGACCTCTATGAGCCAAAATTGTGCACTTTTCCCTCACCAGAGCTACCCAAGCCACCAATTATATTTCACTTCCATACCCAAAAGAAACCTCTCATACTATTGTCCTTCCCCGCTTGCTTTTCTTTTCTTCTCAACTAAACTTAATTAGTTCTACTTATATGTGATATGGTTTTCAAATGTAGTGTCACGTTCATTTAGCTTGAGCAACTTCGATTTCCCTTCATTTTGATTTCCTTCATGCACATTGCATATCTTCTACGTCAACTTGTAATTTTATCCTCCACAACTACTTCAACTCATCGCTCCTCCTTATTGACTTATGTTTGGATAATTGCACATCATGCATCCCTTGTTTTTGTCAGGGGCTGACTACATTAGTTTGCCTAAACTTGTGTAGAACTCATCATATGAGGCCAACCAAAAACCCAAAGTATGTTATTCACACCAAAATTTGAGATGATGCAATTAAGCATGCCCTGATTTCAACTTAGCCAAGGTGCCTCACATAATAAATTTTACTACCCATCTCAAACCGAGTTAATTCCTCAAATCCTGTTTTTGAGTCCCAAACTGATATTGTCATGCCCCTGAGTCAGTTCCAATGCTCGGGGTGTCATGCAACACTTGCCAAGATCCCATACTTAGATTTTTTTCAGTTTCTGGACTACGCCTACGAACATATTTACTTATGTGCTTCTTGATTATTAGTTATGTGCACAAATTACATAACATCAATACCAACATGCCAACGAGACCAATAACATCAATGTAAACATTTAATCTTTCATTTATAAAATTTTCAAGTAATTTTACAATATGGTACAAGTGAGGTTTCCGCTGCCTAAGGTGCAACCCTACATTGAATTGTTCACTGATGCTCTGGGCCACAACTCATATCACTTCCAACAACGCGTATTGTGCTGCTCATGCCACCTGCCAAAACTCCTTAATGCATTCGTTGTACGTTGCCCGACCTATCGCACCCTGCATGCTGTTGTGTGCTGCCAACCCACAACACTATTGTAACCTTCCTGCCTCCCTACCTACTATCATTGTTGCTTACCTCAACGTGCCTTTGCTATCTATTCAACACCACCCACCCACTATACTCTGTCATTCTTCTCCCACAACACGTTGTTCTAAAAAATTCATCCTCACCCTGTGACTGCACCAGGTATGTATTGTTTCTGTGGTTGAAGTTTGATGCCTCTTCGCTTCTCTGGTCAATGTGTATTTATACCCACCCTTTGAATGGTAAATACCAAGGTTCATGTTGCTTGGGGCATCAACCCACCAAGTTGACCTACCCACAAGTGCACACATACCCTTTTGCTCTCCATCACACCGGTCTTATCACATGTCTTCCCATCGCCAGTTCTTCATCACACTCAGTTGGTCAAACCGTGCCCGGGTGTGGGCGGGCTTCTTGAGTTTTCACCCCAAGTCGCGTTCCACCAAACGCATTTAACCATCCATCATGTCATCAATAATCAAAATGGCTTCAACATTTTGTCTTTAATTGAACTCGAGCATGCTCACGAAACACCTTTAATTGAAATCAAGTCGAGCCCGACATCCCTCACACCCGCACAATGTCTGCACTCTCGTTGCATAGTTCAGAGCCCCGTTACCTG
This sequence comes from Pinus tabuliformis, assembly GCA_031772625.1. Classification (NCBI taxonomy): domain Eukaryota; kingdom Viridiplantae; phylum Streptophyta; class Pinopsida; order Pinales; family Pinaceae; genus Pinus; species Pinus tabuliformis. The sequence goes on along the minus strand of CM062820.1, from coordinate 1,004,814,261 downwards.
CGACTCGCCTCTACGACTGGTGTGGACATGGTTGGGCACTTGACCCCCTGTCATGACATCCTCCCCCACGACCAGTGATTGTCGTCTTTTGCAATCTTATTGACCGTTTCAACCCTTCATTACACTCAATAATCTCCATTTTCCATCTCCACAATGAATCCTTCTTTTCCCAACCACTCTCCACTAATGTGCCCTTCCATCATATGAAAAAATCCCTTCGTGCAGCGCTCCAAACCCCTATTGTAAGGACCTGCAGTCCTTGGCACGACCACCCGGAGTGCGACCGTGGATGAGCGCGCCGGTTGGATGTGCGAAGTGCGGTTGGAGTGTTATGCGACGAAGTATGCGACGTTCTCTTAGAGTGTTATGCGACAAAGTATGCGACGTTCTCTTGGAGTGTTATGCGACGATAATGCGACGATATGGAGGACGAGCATTGGTTTATATGCATGGAGCATGGAACGATATGCTATGGAGGCCGACCTACGATGGGAAGCAAAGCCGACATGTTGTTGGGGCGTTTTGCAATGGCGTTGGGGTGTTGGGCAAGTCGGCTGGGTAGCCAGACTTAGCCCCACACTTGTGTATATATTGCAAAGGCGTTGAACACTTGGAGATCATCATTCAATCACTCATCATCTTCGCTAAAAGGAGTAGTGCACAGTTCTAAGTGCGCAAATACAAGGAGGAAGGTGTAGATTTCTCATGCACCCATTCTTGGGCTAGTCGCACAAAGAAGAAGCGTTGAACTCGGTATTGGGTGAAGGTATGGGTAGGAGCACCCGGTGGTTGGGTGAGGCGTGCACGGTGGATGTGTGGTGCCCGGTTTATGTGAAGGCTTGGCGTGGGTGTCTTGGCGACTCGGGTGAGCGCCCGCCCATCATGCAAGTGTGCATGAAGACTTGTTGGTGTGTTGGGTTGTGAACAGAAGTGTGTCTCGGTTGGAGGCGACTGTGTGTGGCGACTTGGAGGCATGCCCAAGTTGGGAAAACAACATGATCGTGCGACGAGGTGAACGAAGGGTTGGTGAACCGTGCGGCGACCATGCGGAGGTGCCGATGAGCTAGGCAACTGAGTTTGCCAAAATTGTGAAAATTGACTTAGTGTAAATTTGGGGTTTCCCAAGATTTAACTTGTACATTATAAAAGTGAAGATTGTATAATATATTGATTCGGGCGGACTCATATTGCAGGGAGTTGCCCCTCCCTTTCTACTATTTTGTAGTTCTCTTGTATAATGTTGTTGATAATGAATGTGTATGGGTATTCATTGGTATAAAGGAACACATTAATAATACTTGGTTGCGAAACACAAACTAAGTAGGAGAAGTGGAATGTTCGACGTAGTCTACAATCGTAAGTATTGGTGAAAAGAAAACGATTGGTAGTGCCGCACCTCGCTATAAGCTATTGAAAGACTACCGCAGGTGTAGGGGCGTGACACCTATAGTCCTAAGATCCAAGATATTATCCAAAATTAAGTTCGGTCTGCCCAAAATCATGGTTGGTCCCCTTCGTGGTGTTTTCCTCTCAGTATGATGTGCATCAAGTCTACATCTATTGAGCTGACTCATATGGAACACAAGATATTTCAAACGGATGTGGTTCAGAAGTTGCAACTCATAAGAAAATTAACCAACTCGCTTCTTCACTCGAAATGACCCCTCATACTTCCTTGTGAAATATCTTGCATTCCCTTTCGGGGTTGAAACAGATTATCCCCAACATCGAAGTTTGTGTCCCATCTATCCTTATCTGCCCATTTATTCACTCTCCCTGCAACATCATGCACGTGCACCTATGTTAACTTTAAAGGCTCCTCCCATGCTATTAAGAATCTCCTTGCATGTGGACTCCTCAAAAATCCTATCGGTAACATAGTGTGTGGAGAAACTGGCATCCTTCCATTGACTAACTCAAATGGACTATACCCAATTGTGGAACTCTTCTGCAAGTTGTAGCTAAATTGAGCCACATCCAAGAGTTCAAGCCAATTTTTCTTATCAACCCTTACATAACGTCTCAAGTAGTCCTCAAATAATGCATTAATCCATTCAGTTTACACATCTGTCTGCATATGGCAACCCAAACTCTATAGCAACTTTGTCTCGACAAGCTTGAACAAAGTGGTCCAAAATATGCTTGTAAAATGTGGATATCAGTATGACACGATACTCAAAGGAACTCTCGAATACTTCACAATGTTCTTGAAGAACAACTCAGCATTCTTGTCAGCTCCACATGGTACCTTCATTAAAACCAAGATGGCATACTTGGAAAAATGATCAACAACGATCATAATCCCATTATACTTGTACTCCTATGGTAACTGACTGATGAAGTCCATTGGAACACTCATTCGTGGTCTCTCTAGAATCTGTAAAGGTTGCAACATTACTCCCTATCTCTGATTATCGGATTGGTCCTACTAACATTTGATGCATGTACATACATACTCCTCCACATACTCTCTCGTCTTCTCCTAAAAGTATCCCCTCTTCAACAATGCCAAAGAACGACGTTGCTCTGGGAAATCAAGTCGACCTCAACTAGGTAATTCATACTCACCAAACACCTATATATTGGAGTAGATTGAATTAATTTGGACACTCTCTCTCACAAGTTCGATATCTGGAAAGAGCTAGGAAAAGTGCGAAGTTGAAGAAGGAGGCTAAAAGGAGTGTGAGTTTGGTCAAGAAGGAAGGGTAGGACAAAATCAATGTTTTGGGATGTCTCTCTTTGTCTCTTGTGTGGGCTACTTTATGATATTGAAGTCTCTTTGTCAAAGTCGAGGTTGTTGCTAGGTCGAAGCCTTGGATTAGATAAAGAAAGGTTGGCTTGGTGTGGAGGAGGTTTGTGTCTAGGTTGAAGAGTAGGAGGAAAAACTATTGAAGGAATATATTTTTGACACGTTTTTCCATGGAAGAGTGCCTACATATTGTGACTTGTATCTTTCTGATCTTCATGTGAACAAAATTTGGTAATTTCTTGATGAAAGATAATATAACAGATAAGTAAAATAAACCAATGTAATTCACAAGTAATTAGCAATGAAGAGAAGTCTAACCCTAATTCTACTAGCATTTATTTCTCAACATGGTATCATAGCAATGGTAGAAGAAGATTGAAGATCAATTCATTGGCTTGAATGAAATGATTACTCCCTCTATGATAAGAATGGGATTCAATACTACAGAAAGATGGATCAAGAACATTGTCTACTACTTATTCAACAAGGTTAAAAGTCAAGGGTTCTTAGTTTCACTTACATGATCACTTAATGATGATAAGGGATGGATCATTGATAGTTGAGCATCAAGGAATATGGCGAGGAAAAGTGAATAACTTCAAACTCTATCAAAGCAACCATATTCTAATACAATGGAATTGGGAGAAAACAAAATCTTTTATTAGAGGCCTAGGATCAACATCTTTGAAGGTGGAGAATGGAGCCAAACTTGTCTCAAAAACATATTATATGTTCTATCATTGAAAAATAAATTTCTTTCAATTTATTTCTTAGAAGCTAAAGGGGATAGGGTTAATTTTGTTGATTGAAAGGTCCAAGTTTGGGGAAAAGTTTGAAGTATTGATAAAGCTAGGGTTATTGGAGTTCATGAAGGAATATTGCATAGAGTCATTACACCACCTCCTCAAGCCCTAGTTCATATGGAAAGCAATCCCATTAAGCTACGTCATAGAAGATATGGTCATATTCACTACAAGGTCATACCCACTCTTAAAGATCTAGTTCATGGCCTCCTTGATATCGAAGAAGACAATGAAGGCGTTTGCAAGGGATTGTCTTTAGGAAAACATACAAGAAAACCATTTTGAAATAGTGAAACAAGATCTAAAGAAATATTATACCTCGTTCATTCCGATGTGTGTGGGCCCATGTTTGAAAAATCACTTGGAGTCCATCTTTACTATGTAACATTTATTGATGATCACTCTAGAAAGATATGGCTCTACCTTCCCAAGCAAAACGATGAAGTATTTCAGAAATTCAAAGAGTTTAGATGTGAAGTGGAAACCCTAATCGGAAGTTAAATAACGACTTTGAGATCTGAAAATGGTGGGGAATACACTTCTAAATAATTAATTACATATTGTAAAGAAGCAGGAATTAAGAGGGAGCTTATTGTTCCCTACTATCTTGAACAAAATGGAGTGGATGAAAGAAAGAATATGACAATTAAAGAAGGTGTACGAACAATGCTCCTTCATGAAGACTTACCAACATTTCTATGGGAAGAAGTAGAAATGACAACTGTATATATTTAAAATAGAAGTCCTCATAGAATTCTTGAGAATATGACACCTGAGTAAGCATTCATAGGGAAGAATCCAAGTGTGTATCATTTCTGAATCTTTGGGAGTCCTGCCTATATCCACATTCGAAAGGAAAAATGAAAGAAGTTAGATTATAAAAGCATCAAAGGGATATTCATTGGCTATAGTCTCTCCTAAAAGGCATATAGAATATACGTCAAGGAAGGGAGGCACATTGAAGTAAGAAGGTACCTTATATTTGATGAAATTCAAGCCTAAAACATATCCAAGGACAATCCTATTGATTTTGATGATGAAGATCTACCTATATTTGAAGAATAAGAAGTACAACCTCAAAATCCTTCTACAATTCAAGAAGAATAAGAAGGACCCAGAAATCCTATTTAACCTATGATCATACTAAGCACGAGGAAGAGACCAAATTGGTTAAAAGCTACTCTTGAAGATGCTAAAGGACATGGAGCTACGAAAGGAACCTTTAGCGAAACCAGCAGGCCGAAGAGATATTCGGGATAGCCTACATATATGAGAAGACTAATTGAATTCGAACCATCTAGATTTGAACAAGTTTATCATCAATAAGTATGGAAGAAATATATGGAGGAATAATATCAATCCATCATGTAGAATGGGGTTTGAGAAATCTTTCCTAGACCTAGTGACAAATCGGTTGTCACCTCAAAATGGATCTACAAGATCAAACACACTGTTCATGCAAGCATAGATAAATACAAAGAAAGATTTGTTGTAAGGGGTTTCTGTTAAAAGGAAATCATATACTATGAAGAAAAATTTGCACCAACTTCAAGGTATTCTATAATTAGATATTTGGTTTCATTGGCTACTACAATGGAATGGAATATACATCAAATGGACGTCAATACAAAATTTTTGAATGGGACCATCAATGAGGAAGTATACATTGAGAAAGCATAAGGATTTGAAGTAAATGACAAAGACACTCATGTCTAGAGACTCAAGAAGGCCCTATATGGTTTCAAGCAAGCTCTTAGGGCATGGTATGCTAGAATGGATCCATAGCTTCTAAGAATTGGGTTTGTGAACGGTACCATTGATCCAAATCTCTATATCAAGGTTGTGAATAATGAGTCAGTAATTCTTCTATTATATGTCGATAATATATTCATTACAGGTGTGGAGAGAATAATACAAGAATGCAAGAAGATGTTGGCAGCTAAATTTGAGATGAAGGGTCTAGGACTAGTGCATTATTACCTAGGTCTGGATGTATGGAAAAACCCTAGGGAGATATATTTAGCGGAAGGAAAGTATATTATCAAGTTGTTTCATAAATCTAGAATGATGGATTCCAAGCCCATGACTACTCCTATGAGCACCAATCTTAAGAAGTTTAGGAGCTCTGACTCAAGTCTCGTGGATCCCACCTCCTATTGTTAGTTGGTGGGCTCCTTGGTTTATCTAGTAAATATTAGGACGAATATATGCTTTACTATGAACATTCTTAGTCAGTTTTAGGTGGAGCCTCGTCATGATCATCAGATAGATTCCAAGCATATATTGAGATATCTTTGTGGCATGATACATCACTTCCTAAAGTACAATAGCAGGGAAGTCAAGCTGAATGGCTTCACAAATTTTGATTGGGGTGGCAGTAGGACCGATGGAAGAAGCACTACTGGTGGATGTTTTAGTTTTGGATCTGCCATAATATCGTGGATGAGTAGAAATCTAGATCTCATTTCTTTGAGTAGTGTTGAAGTAGAGTAGGTGGCTTCATGTGAAGTGGGAAAGGAGGCTGTATGGTTGAGGAAACTTATGACAATTTTTTTTGAGAAGCCTCTGGATCCTATGATGATAAATTATGATAATCAAAGTTGTATCAATTTTTCTAGAGATCCATTGTTTCATGCTAGGATGAATCATATCAAAAATAAGTTCCACTACATTAGGAACATGGTGCAGGATGGGATCGTGATGCTATAGTATGTCCCGACAAATGACCACGTAACTGTTATACTAACAAAGTCTCTTCCTAATAAGAAGTTTGACTATCTTATAAGCATGCTTGATTTAGTTGATATTTTTGATCTTATTGATGATGATAAAACTTTGGAAAAGATTTGTTGAGGCCTTATGTGTGAGACACATTTCCTAGGAGGACATTGGAGCACCACTATGTGTTGATGTCTAGTTCTTGATGTAGGGAGGGTGGCATTGGTCATGGAAGTCTGAACTCAGATAAACATCTATATCCATGGGTTGATGGTTAGCAAGTAATTCTCATGGTACATAGAGAAGCTGAAAGATTTAGTCGATCTTAGTCCCACTCGGATAGATTTTCGTAGTCAAGAATCTATTCCATGGCATTGTCGTGGCTATACTATTGCGAGACCTTGGATAGATTTCCCTTGTCAGGAATCTAGTCCATGACATTACAGTGCCTAAGCTCTTCATAGTTCATATAGTTTGAGATATTCCTTGTACTTGTTATGAATACCTCTCTAGTTAAGAGGGAGTGATGAAAAATGAAACTTTGTTCGATCTTCATAAAATGTATTTATCAAAATAATTTTTATTATTATTACAATGACTTAATAAAGCATGGGTTTACTTCTTGTATCATCAATTTATTAGTCAAATTCCCCATTGTGGATTGCTAGGATTAATATTGAGTCATTAGAGTCACTAAATATTTTAAGAGACCCTTCTTGCGCTTTTGAATGTTGATCTAAAAAGAATTACTTTTGAGTCAAAGATGAATTATTGAACCTCCACACCAAGTCGGCATCAAGGAGATCAAGTTGGACTCAACTGGGAAATTCATCCTCACAAAAAGCCTATTTATTGGATCACATCGAATTGATTTGGACACACACACTCTCACAAGTTTGATATTCATGAAAGACTTGGGAAAAGTGTGAAGTTGAAGAAGGAGGCTAAAAGGAGTGCAATTTTGGTCAATAAGGAAGGGAAGGACAAAATTGAAGTTTTGGGATATCTCATGGGATACTTTAGGAGATCAAAGTCTCTTTCTCAAAGTTGAAGTTGTTGTTGCTTGAAGCTGGCAAGTCGAAGTTGATGGGGTCGAAGTGTTGATGCTGCTACGTCGAAGGTTGGATTGAAAAAGGAAAGGACCACTTTTTGTGGAGGATGTCTATGTCTAGGTTGAATATTCTCAAGAAAATATATTGAAGTAAGATATTTTTGATTTGGTTTTCCCATAGATAGTGGTTTTTCCCTGGAAAAATGCCTACATCTTCTGTCTTGTGTCTTTCTGTTCTCCATGCACACATAGTTTGGAAATTTCTTAATGAAAGATAATATAACAAATAAGTAAAAGAAGCCAACATAGTTCACAACTAATTATCGAGAAAGAGAAATCTAACCCTAATTCTACTAACATTGATTTCTCAACATAATGAATATATTTATAACATTGATATTGAGTGTGTAGAGTACAAGAAAAAAACAACAATACCTAATGATTAAAGTGAAGGGAAAGAGATGGGTGTTTCTGAATACAAAGATAAAAACATTGAAACAATTTTTCAGTAATGGAGTCAAGAAGAGATAACAATTTGCTATCAAAAAATATGGTAGAAAGAAAGCTAGGAATATGAAGTGCGAGAAGAAGAGGAAAGAAGACAGTTTGAAGATGAAGAGTTGTGGCAAAAATATATGACTGAAAGAATAGTTGAGGTTGAAGCTATATAATACATATTAAAACCAAATACAAGTGAAGTCAAAGAAAAATGTAGCAACAACAAATAAAGAAATATGGAGCTTAGAACAGGAACGTGTAGCCTACATCGAAGTAGTTTCGAGGATATATAATTTGGAAGAAATGAAAATTAAAATGTATTGTAAAATTCTTGAGTGAGTGTCAGTCTAGATGAGATTTAGACTAGTAGGCACATTTGCGTGATTATTGAGACAACTTCTATTGTACTCCTTGTTACAAGTCATTTTGTCGCATTCATTCGAAAGCCCTGAAAATTGGATCAATCAATATCTTTAACACTTTTCCATTATACCCTTACAAAGCCCTAAGCATCACAACTCCAAAATGTGTGATTTTGTTGGTCAAGCAACAAAAAAGCCATGTTTCATCCTTAGTACACTCTTTGTCCCAAGACAGAATGACCCAGTGTAATCTTTCTTCTCTATAAGTGTGATGGTTGGCACTAGTGCCCATTCTGCACATGTGATGGTCTTGTAATATGTGAGAAAGAATTCATTTTTATGCCTTCATTTGAAATCTGATTTGATCTGGAATATTTTCTTGAGTCCCTAAATTTGTCTATATCTCTGTAAATTCATCATTGTCTTTACATTTGGATATTTTTTCCTTTCATGATATTTTGTTTAATTTTTTCTTTGTTATTGTCATTAGGTTTGTAAACACTTGAGCTTGATTCTTAATTTGATAAAAATTATTTTCATATTATAGTTATAGTCTGTGTGAGTTATCTTTGTCAATTATCTAGCTTTGTTTTCATTTTTATTTCATTTGGAATTGAAAATAAAAAGAAACGAGAAGATTTAGTTTATTAACAATTTTTTAGTATTTTTGCTTTCATTTTTTATGAATTATGTATGAGTGTTAATCAACTTTGAGTGTCATCTCTTTTGATCTTTTGAATTTTCACCTAATTTTAGTTTGAGTCCTCTTTAGTGAAACCTCAAATTGAATTTTATTTCATTGGGAATTTCCTTTACAATTGATTGGTAACTTCACTGCATTAATGAACGAAGTTACTGTTTTTCATTAGTAGTCTTGTTATGTTGTTCTTACGCTGATTAAGAATCATCTTGTGTTTGTTATAAAGAATTGTTGAAATGTGGCAACAAGAATATCGCAATTTAATTTCTCCTTGAATTAAATTATGAATTAAAATCAAATTTAGTCTTAACAGCTACTTGGAATTAATTAATTAATTCATTTTGAATTACTTAGTTGGAGAAATTGAAGTTAGAAGTCTTTCTGAAGTCATGCAAGAGTTATCCCTTAAATTAAGGAGATAAGAATAATTTATATTTAAGTTGTAATTAGTTAAATCAGTTTGCTGAGTTAAGTCCAGTTAAATTAGTTCCAAACTGTTCGAGGAACTACTAGTGAGTTAATAGTCAGTTGATGCATGCATGCACTCAACTAGTGCTACTCCAGTTAACTGAAGATTCTCTCATTAGAAGCTCATGCATGTCTATTCTGAGAAAGATCCAGTTGATATTAAAGTCAAGGACAATGTACTATTAGTTGCATATGTTTTCTTATAAAGAAAACTCATGCATCGAGTCAAGGAATCATTCATTGAGGATTGCGCAGTTTTGACAGTGTGTGAGAGAGTGTTACACTTGGTAACAGGAGAATCATCCACAAGGAATGACGCAAGGAAATAGGAGCTTGTAGGGTAGAGAGCGAGGCTAAAGAGAAGCCAAGATTTCCTGTGAGCATCTGTGAGGATTGTATTGAGAGCTAGCTAGCTGTCAGAGCTAAGGCTTTGTATAATTTCTATGTATTTCCAACATGTATGATAACACAATAGTGTGGGGTTTTTAATTGAGGCTTTCCGCAGAGTATTTTCATGTGTATTCCGCCATTGCTACTTCTTCTTCTGGTTATATTGTTTAGCTCAATCTTTAAGCTTCCACAAATTGATAGTAGAAGTAGGTTATAGTATTCTGCTTTGATTTATATTTCATTATCGAGTTAACCTACTAACAAATTTTCTACATGGTATCAGAGTTGTATTTGTAGAAGATTTTCTACATGGTATCAGAGTTGTGAACAGTATACTAAGAAGAGAATTCGAAGTTTGAAGTTTGGGGTTGCAGGTGCAAATGAAATTCATATCATACTTCAAGGTTGGCAAATGGCTTTCTATGGCTTGAGACTTGAGTATGCCTTGGAAGGCAGCTGGAATTACATAGCATGGAAAGATAGAAAGGAGGTTGTATGAGAAGACAATGGCTTGAAGGAATTCATTAATCAAGAAATTTCAAAGCCAACTTTAGATAATGCACAAGAGTTGGCTGAGTGGAAGAAGTGTGTGGAAAAGGCGAGACAGATCATCCTTGAGGGAGTTCAAGACCATATTGTCTCAAGTCTCCATAAGAAGGATACTCCATTTTCAATGTGGAAGACATTGAAGGACCTCTACCAAAACAGTAGCAACCAGAGGAAATTGGCACTCAATGATAAGCTTCGAAGAATCAAGATGTAGAAGGGCGATACTATTTCCAAATATCTGAACAAGCTCACCACCTACAGAGATGAGCTTGGCAGTGTGGGAATAACTACTATTGATGATGATATGGTGAGCCTCGCTCCCCTTGGCCTTCCAAATAGTTGGAATAGCTACTAGGACTCTGTAAATGGAAGGGAGAAATTGGTGTATTGGGAACGACTGTGGTAAGATCTGATGCGGGAGGAGATCAAGAGGAGAACACAAGATGGTTCTTCATCCAAGAATGATGATGAAGAAAATATAGACTTAGCAAGTAAGGCAAGAAAAGAGAAGGGGAAGGCTTCCCATTTCAAAGTAGAATTATTCTCATCGAGGGAAGAAGGGTGACATGTCTAAAGTGAGACGCTTTAATTGTCACAAGATGGGACATTATGCGACTAATTTCCCATCGAAGAAGTCCAAGAAGTGATCCTTGGAAGGATTGGAAGGTAAGGCATTAGCCTCTCAGTTCGAAATGGAGTTTACCCTCATCGCATGCATGGTGTCATCGATGATGGGTTGTGTCTCGTATCTTGATAGTGGAGCGTCATTCCACATGACCAGTGATAAAAAATATTCAGTGCCTGGGAAGAGAAAGACCTCAAGATGAGCATAGATATGGGTGACGACGGAAGGTATAATGTTTCAGGAGTGAGCACGGTTGCTTTTCAAAGGGAGGATGGAGCTCCTCTCACCTTGACAGATTTGATGTATGTGCCTGTACTGAAGAATAATTTAGTATCAATCACGACGTTGGAGGACAAAGGCTGCGATGTTGTCTTTAGTAAAGGAAAGGTATTCCTAAGACACATAGCCATGGGTCAGACCAAGAGGACAGGGATTCGGGTGAAGAATCTCTATAAACTAGAGGTAGATGATTGTGCAACATTGAGTACAATAGCAGAATTGGTGCAAAACCAAGACATTGGCAAGTTGTGGAATAGGCAATTGGGACGTTTGCATCATGGGGCCTTGAAGATAATGCAGCAGATATCTACAGGACTTCCCAAAGTTAAACTTGAGCAAGTTGACACATGCAAAGGTTGTACCTTGGGAAAGTACACCAAGTCTTCCTTTCATGATCGAGAGAGTTGAGCAGAGGCTATCTTAGAGTGAGTTCATACTGATGTGTGTGGACTATTCTCAATGGCATCCACAGTGAAGCTAAGGTACTATGTGATTTTCATTGATGACTATTCTCGTAAATGCTAGATTTATTTCATGCAGAAGAAGGACCAAATTTTCACAAATTTTTGTGAGTTCAAAGCTTTGGTTGAGAAAGATTCAGGGAAGAAGATTAAGGCCTTGAGAAGTGACAACGGTGGAGAATATGTATCTCAAGAGTTTAAGGACTTCTGTGCAGCAGAAGGAATTAAATGAGAGTTGACGGCACCTCATAACCCACAGCAGAATGGGGTGGCTGAGAGGAATAACAGAACTATTATAGGGTAGCACAGGAAATGTTGCATGACCAAGGCCTACCACTTCACTTGTGGGATGAGGCATGCAACACAGTGGTATAGTTGCAGAATAGAAGCCTGCATCACATAATTGGGATGAAGCCACTAGAGGAAGCTTTCTCTAGTAAGAGACCAGATATGGGTCACTCCAGGATCTTTGGCTCATCAGTATATTTCCATGTGACGAAGGATGCATCGAAGAAGCTTGAGCCAGTAGTAGAGTTGGGGATACCTATGCGGTACACTAATACACCTCAAAACTATCGGGTGTACTTGCCTACTAGTCGGAGGACAATGGTTTGCAGAGATCTCAAGTTTGTTGAGCAGAAGGCCATGCAAGTTTCCCTTGAAAGGGAGCTCCAACTACAATCTATGGAGGAACTGTTGGTTCCTAAGGAGGAGGAGCCTTAGACTGATGTGGACTAGCCACATGCAGAGGTTCCAGGAGTGGAGACATCCACTCAATCGGAGTCTTCCAGATATGGATGAAGGCGAACAAGAGAAGCTGATATATTGTTGGAGGATGCGAGAGAGAATATGGGAGCACCATCTTCTCTATGTAGACAAAGGAGGTCACCTGAGAGGTACACTGGATACATGGTCCTTGTTGGGGAATGTGTTGAGACAGAGCCACCTTCCTTTGAGGAAGCAATACAACAACTGATTTCGGTTGATGCTATTGTGGAGGAGTATGACTCCATAGTTCATAACAGTGTTTGGGACATGGTATCGAGACCGGAGAACACGTAAGTTGTGAGTTCCCATTGGCTTTACAAGGTAAAGCAAGCTGCTAATGTAAGTGTGGAGAAGCACAAGGAAAGATTTGTTTCCTGTGGCTTTTCACAGATCGAGGAGGATGATGTTGCTACAGTATATATTTTGACAGAGGAGCAAGATGCTGACATTTTGACAAAGGCATTATCAAAGTGTAAATTCGACTTCCATAGAGATAGGATCGGGGTGGCAAATAATCCCTTTCTTGTTGAGAGGGAGTGTTGAAATGTGGCAATAAGAATATTCTAACTTAATTTGTCCTTGAATTAAATTGTGAATTAAAATCAAATTTAGTCTTAACAGCTACCTGGAAATAATTAATTAATTCATTTTGAATTAATTAGTTGGAGAAATTCAAGTTAGAAGTCTCTCTGAAGTCATGCAAGAGTTATCCCTTAAATTAAGGAGATACGATTGAGTTATATTTGAGTTGTAATTAGTTAACTCAATTTACTTATTTAAGTCCAGTTAAATTAGTTCCAAAATGTTTGAGGAACTAATAGTGAGTTAACAGTCAGTTGATGCATGCATGCACTCAACTAGTGCTACTCCATGTAACTGAAGATTCTCTCATCAGAAACTCATGCAAGTCTATTCTGAGAAAGACCCAGTTGAGATTAAAGTTGGGGACAATGTACTATCAGTTTCATCTGTCTTATTATAAAAAAAACTCAGGCATCCAGTCAAGGAATCATTCATTGAGGATTGTGCAGTTCTGATAGCGTGTGAGAGAGTGTTACACTTGGTAACAGGAGAATCATCCACAAGGAACAACGCAAGGAGATAGGAGCTTGGAAGGCAGAGAGGAAGGTTGAAGAGAAGCAGAGATCACCTATGAGCATCTGTGAGTAATGTACTGAAGTTGGCTAGCTATGAGATCTAAGGCTTTGTATAATTCCTATGTATTTCCAACCTGTATGATAATACAATAGTGGGGGGTTTTTAGCTGAGGCTTTCCACAAAGTATTTTCATGTGTATTGTTCCATTGATTCTTCTTCTTTTGGTTATATTGTTCAGCTGGATCTTTAAGCTTCCACAAATTGATAGTAGAAGTAGGTTATAGTATTCTACTTTGATTTATATTACATTATCGGGTTAACCTACTAGCAGATTTTCTACAAGAATTATCTTACATATATTACATTTGCATAATTTGAATTATCATTTTCACAATAGGAAATGAAATTATCCATAGATTACATTTTCATAGTTTTCCGGGGAATTTTTCATAGATTACATTACATGGCTTAGCATCATTTAGGGCTTTGAATTGAATGGGAATAGGGAAATTGAAATATATAATTAGGAAACTCTTTTTTGGTTACATCTTTGGTTTCTGCATCATTTTTCCTTTCTTCCTTCCCATAGATACTATTATGAAACCATCTCACAAATTTATAGATCAACGACTTAAAAAGTATCCTCTTCAAGGGAGGAAACTCCTTTACATTACATAAATCAACAATTCTTGGATGATAAGAATGAAAATACCTCCTTTATATATATAGGAGTATAAGGGGTCACAATATAATTAGAGTTGACATAACAATACTAATGTAAGGGCACAAAAATAATAATAGGGAGCTTCTATGGGGCACAATAATAGAAATATGGGGACTACATGGGCAGAATAATCATAATAATAAGGGGGATAAACTAACAATAACAACAAGGGGCTACACTAGTAGCATAGAGACCTTACATGCCCCTCTCCTTCAAAACTTTTTTTCCTTAATTCTTGAGTATTTCTGGATGATTCTGTACAAAATTCTCATCCTTCCATGTGGAATCTTCAGCGGGTAAGTTCTTCCACTTGATGAGAGACTCTGAAATTGATTGATTTCATAGCTGTCAGGTTCTAATATGATTTTTCCTTCCTCACTAAGTTCTGGAAATATTGTTTGAACTGGGAGCTTGTCAACTATAACCTTCTTTAAGCATGAAAAATGGAAAACTATGTGCACTAGGGAAAATGAGGATAGAAAGGGCTAGTGTTGAAATGATTGTATCAACAAGTAAGTCATATGTATTTTTTGTTGTATTTTTGGGAAAATTACAGATCTAAAGAAGTAGATCACAAGCTCTAGTTTTCTATAATATGTATACTAGTACTAGTGATCAAGGGCCATTACCCATTGTACGATAGCAAAATGATTATTTTATTGATGGAATGATAAAATAATCATGCTTTGGGCTCCAATCTATGTGTACAGAATTGATTTCATTGCTGATAATTTCGGTTGCGCAAAGTTGTTGTAAGTTGTGGGTTTCTAGTGTGTTTGTGTATATTATTAGCCTTAGACAATATCTAGGGCCTAAGGAATATTCAACATGGTATTTGAGCTAATTTTATTAGAGCTACTTTCAAGAGCACATGGATTAGAGTGTCTGTAAGAAGTAGAGTGAGCTTTTTGGAGGTTGTGTAGGCTCAAAGGGAGTGTAGATTTAGAGGGAGATTGTGAAGAATTGTCAGCTACCCTATGGAAGTATGAATATTTAGGTCCTAAGGAGATAAAATAGTTTTCAACCAATGCAATGATATCATGGAACATGTAAGAACATTAATGGTAGTCTAAGGAAAATTCATGTTGCATGCAAGGACATTCATGCACCATGCAAGATAAAGTTAGGCATAATACAAAGAAGATGTAGCACGTGCGAGGACATGCATGACGATGCAAGGAAATTCATGTCTCATGTGAGGATGGTCATGGGTATGCAAGGAAAGTCATGGAGATGGAAGCATGAAGGAAGTAACTTTTAAATTAAGAGGTAGTGTAAGCTTTTGGGTAGCTTGGGAGGTTTTTCTAGGAAGGATATGGCCAAATGTGGGTAGTTATGAAATTTAGTCAAAGAGGGGTTTTGGACCTAAGGATGTGGGTTTAGTACCTAGAAGTTTTTTTTTCGTATAGGGTTGAGAGATGAAGAACTATTTGTTGTCGGCCACGGTAATGGCTTATGATGGATTGTCAGTTCGACCGGATTTGGAAGGAGTTGTGAGATTGAGTATGCCTAGAAGATATTTAATGTCTTCCCTAAATTTGATATTGGTTGGGAATTCTTAGTCACCTCGTCCTTTGTCTCCATCACTGTCACCATCTATCTCTCTTCCTCCCTAAAACCATTTTACAGGGTGCAATTCACTTGTGAAGATGTTCTAGAGTGTTTAAAAGAAGAGAATATTATAGGGAATGGAGGAAAAATGGTTGTGTACAAGGGTTCAATGTAGAGAGAAGAGGATTTTGTAGTGAAGAGGTCTTTTGGGATTTGGATTCATTTTGTCGCAGATTTTTACCCTCCATCTGGAGGAAGGTCTTTGATCCAAGCACATCATCCTCGACTCCTACAAAAAATATTGTAGTTGAAGAATGAGTCATGGACAACAATAACTCTCTTTTGGTTCGAGATATTGACACTTTTCTATAACATGTCTTTTTCTCTTGAAAACATGTGATGGATACTTTTCCTTGTATAAGGATGAGTTGGAATGTGTCTATTGTGAGTGCCTTCGAAGTCCTACCATCTCTATGGATATGAGAGAACATTATTTACATATTGTGAGGTGCCCACATCCTCCACATCCAAACTCTATAGAGGGATTGGCCTTAACTACAAAACTCAAGGAAAATGTAATGTTGGTCCCTTTGCAAGCTAGGTATCCAAAACATTTTTCATGCAGGATGTTTATTTATGAGGTTGTAGTAGAAGCAGACAACATGATTCTTTTTGTCAAAGGATTGAAATTGAGGAGATTAGGATTTACGATACTGATAATATAGTTAATGGTTTTGGTTCCAATTTTGACATTGAAATTCTTAATGCCAGTGATTTCAAGAAACGGGACACCATAGATTTGGGAAATAAGCATTTTAAGACCAATGTTTTGATGCTTTCTCAAGAAGTAATTAAGTGTGAGAAGTCTGATGGCTTAGAAGGATAGGAAATTCAAGGGCTGAAGGCTTTATGGAGATAAAAATGTGATTTACTTCCATCTTTAGCTAGGCTTGATGTTGAATCCATGATGATCTCGAAACTTGTGCATATGTTTAGTTCTCTCCATTAGGTATATGGTTGCAAAATAATTTGGAACCAAGATCCATTTCTCATGGAATAGATCATGTACCATGGTTATCTAGGTGTCGAGAGGTGGTTTCTTTATGATGAAAATAGTGATGACAACATAGAAGAACTGGTAGCATCATTGGGTTCTTTCAATGTGAGTAGACATATCTAGCCATGGAATAAAAGTCAAGAGGCTAGATTTTCCCATTGTACATTGCAACCTTGCCAAGAATATGAATGGATGAATGGGTGGCATTCATGGATGTAGATGAATTTATAATCATATATAATATATTCATAATGATACTATGCCAACAAATTCTACTCAAACATGCCTTACACCTATAGGCTAACTAATTACAGGGTAAATCGCTTCAATTTTTGTCAACAATGATAGATAATCCCTGGGAGAAAAGAAAAGATTGTCATTCAGAAAGAAACATATTTTTCAAGAATGATTCTAACAAAATGTTCTTTGAAATCGCTAACCTCAACACTTTCCTTGTTGAAACCTGAAGCACCAAGTTCAAAAATTGTATACCTCTCTCTAAATATATTTTTGATTGTCTCACCATGAGAATCTAATTTAGGAATTATGTGCACAAACATGATATTTTTTTCCTGTCCACCTTAAGAGAAAATTATGACATCATTACAAGTCCACATCCAAATACCATCAACCTGGGTCATGTGCATACATGTATATAAGTAGTGTAATGCATTATTTGATTACAAGACACCAATTTACTGTATCTATTTGATAATGGCAATTAATTTCTAATTTATTTAAGAGACACTATCACATTGACTTGACTATCTCTCACTTGAAACAATTATGGGAAAAATAAACCCACCTCTAAAATTGAACGGAGTATAGGAAAGGCCTGATTTTAATATACTGGGTTCTGAAAGAGTTGGCCAAAATGAAAAAATGAGCATCTTTTATACACTTAATTCTAACTCCCATATTTTTAATGGCATCACATATTGAAGTCTCGTTTGAATCAGTTGTGTGAAAAATAATTCCACCACCAAATTCTGAACATGTTAATCTAGAACTATGTAATCTCTTAAGTAGTAGCAAAATCTACCAACCAATTCCTATCTCAATGACTCTGCATATGCTTTAAAATTTATTTGAGAAGGATATCCTTACTCCACAATTAATACATCAGATCATTTACACATTTTGACTCAGAAATCCTCATTTAATGTTTATGCATGGTATATGTGTGAAATGGAAGTATCCAAGAAAATTCATGAAATATATTGCATTCTTCTAATATTTTGTATATCTATGCATTAGCCTGAGGTGCTTCTTCAAACAAACCATATGAAGTTTCTAATAGAGGGAGGATGCAATCTAGTTTTTTGGGAGGGCACTCATAGTTTGCTTCTTCCTTATGTCTACTTCCAGCATCCCACCTACACAGTATGCAATTTTGCATTATTATTATTTCATGATAGAGAGATTACTACTACTATTAAAAATAGAAACCCAACTTTTATCTTAACATTTACAAACATGTCCTGAGGTAAAGAAATTTTTCTCAAAATGTGTTATTTTACAGTAAGAGATATTTTACAAAGAACACTGGAAAGATCGTCTACATCATGTCTTCTTCACCATGGTCTGGAATTAATTTCTTTTTTTTCTTCAGCGATAGCATCATATTTTTATTGGTGCCCAACAAGGATCCTTCTGAGTGAATAATATAAAGCTTCTACAAGGATGACCAATCTCTAGAAGTGTGGATACTTGGCCACTAACCTTGTTTGTAGCAATATCAATAACATGGTAAATCATTTCTATTTTTTCCATATCTTTGGTTCTAGTCAATAATACAACATATGAATATGCAGGTTTATTCAACATAAGAGAAATTATAGTTGATTTCCATAACTTTGGCCCATCTAGATTAAAGAAAGAAATGGATGAAGGTCTGATAGGGTGTTACACCTAGAGGCTGAATAGAACAGAGAGGCGTAAATTTATCATTATTTTATCTGCATTGAACCAAATGTTGATAGACATATCCCTTCATTTTCATCTAAAATAGGGTTATCATTACATGAACCTTCCCAAAGGATTCACAATGTTCAATCACTAAAATTACCAAGTCTATGATAGATTCAGGGCCAAATTCTTCTTAACGGTGGAAAATTATTTAAGAATATGATTTACTTCAAAAAAAATTAGTATACTTCTGATTCAATGACTCACAATAAACATTTTATTATCATAGATGACATGTTTATATCATGTTTACTTTACTTTATGTTCACGCTTTACAAATAGTAAATAGGTGAATATATAAGTAACATAGTTCTGGGATGGTCTATGGATATGTTTACTCTCGAAGGAAGAATTTTTTTTTGTTAAGAGGATAGGTCAGATTGCATGCCATTTTTTATAAAAAAAATTCCCAGTTGGGGTTGATTGTCTTTCTTTTTTGGAAAAATTGAGATGCAGTGAAGCTGGAAGGGAACTATCCAACCGCTAAATGATTAGGTCCCTATACTACTAGTGTAGAACCTTATTGCTATTAGTGCAACTCCTTATTATACTATTGTGCCCATGTAGTCCCCATATTGTTATTATTATTCCCCATAGAAGCCCACTATTGTTATTGTTGAGCCCTTACATTATTTTTGTTATGTCGACTCTGATTATCTTGTGACATCTTAGACACCTCTATATCATCGAAGAATTTTTCATTTGTGTAATGTAAAGGACATTTCCGCTTCGAAGAGGATTATTTTGAAGTTGTTGAACTATCTCTTCTTCTATTTTGTGACTTGGTTTCATAACATTTGGAATTAGAGCTTTAGATTCTAGGGTTTTACTGCTTCAAATAGGTCATCATGGAATTCACGCTATAAATTTGTTTTTATGAAGTTTCATAAGTTCAAATTAAAACCCATTTTAGCCAAAATCTTGATGAACCTCATGTCCTAATTTCATATCTTTTCTCGCTATATTTATGGAGATATGATACGAGAAATTTAGGGCTTTTTCAAGCCCTAGAATTCAATCTCAAATAGGTGACTTTGGGAAAATTGTCATAAATTTCTCTCTGAGAATCAAATGCAAATTTAGTAAAGCTTGAAAGAAGGAGAGCGGATTGTAGTTTGTTGGATATCATTTTTAGGGCGAAGGTCGAAACAGTGACACGTGGAACTTCATACAATTTCTCTCTACTGAACCATTCTATAATCAGGTCATTGTGGGAGATTGGGCATAAATCCTTCTTGAAGAATAGAATGTCGATTAGACTTATGGTTTGGAAAGAGAACTCAGATGGTTACCATGGGAGGCAATTTAAAAAATTGGTGATCTTAAATTACAAAGTTATAGACGTTTGAAGATCGAGCTCCTAAAAGAAAGAAAAAGAGATATGAGGAAGTTTGATGGCAATGATCTGGTAAGTTGGATACTACAGATGGAGAAATATTTTGATCTACCTGATGTGCAAGTTTTACAAAAGGTACATATTTCAACTTTATATTTAGAACCGAATAAGTTTGTATGGTATAGAGGGCTTTGTTCTCATAAACCACCTGTTACCTGGTCAATTTGCATGGAGGAAATGATAGCACATTATCAGGATACAAAGAGAAAGACCTTCATTAGCCAATTGATAAATCTCAAACAAAAGGGGTCAATGGCAGAGCACATTGAGTACTTCAGAAAATTGAATATGAGGGTAAATGAAGTTCCACAGAAGTAGAGGATTAATGTCTTCATAGGGACTTTAAAGGATAACATTCAACATAAGGTTCGTCTTTGGTAACCTGATTCATTGGAGAAGGCATTCAGGTTGGCAAGAAAAATTGAAAGAAAAATGATGGAAATAAGGAATCCTACCACTCACAACTATAAAGTTAGAAGTGTTGTTCCTCCTATCCTTCCACAACCTACAAGGTTGGCACCACAATAGTTGGAAGAAAAAAGAGAAAAATGGTTTTCTTACAGTTGTGATAGCAAATACACTAAAGGTCATAAGTGTGCTAAGAAGAAATTATTTTACATAGATTTTGAAGAGGAGGAGGGAAAGGATCAAGAAACGTTAAAAGAAGAGGGTATATACCAGGAACCAACCCTAGAGAAAGAATAAATGAACCCGACGATATCTTGTTGGTAGGAATTACCACTCCTAAAACTCTCAAGATAGAAGGACATATCAAGAAGAAAAAGGAATTATTTTCTTGTTTCTATACTCAATTAACACATATATCATATTATCATCCTCAATTTGATGGACAAATGGAGATAGTGAAAAAATGTTCGAAAGGATATCTTGGTTTCTTTGTATCTGATTAAAAAACACAATCGGTTAAGTGGTTACCTCTGGCTAAATGGTGATATAACACTTCCTTCCTTATGACAACAAAAATGACCTCATTTATGGAACTTTATGGATATCATCCACCATCCATCACATCATCTTCAAGAGAAATTTCTAAGGTTAAAGGAGTAGAAGATCACCTCAGGCATCAACAACAAGTTTTCCATCTCTTAAAGGATAACCTCACTTTGGCATAGAATCGAATGAAACAACAAGGATATCAACATTGCAGTGATAGAAGTTTTGATGTAGGCGACTTGGTATTTTTATGGCTAAAAACATAAAAATAAATATCCCTCAAGGAAGATAATATGGATAATAAATTATCACCAAGTAACTATGGTCCTTACAAGGTGTTGTAAAATATTTGGTACTATGGCATACAAATTAAAGCTTCGCACATCTTCCTGAGTGCACCCAATTTTCCATGTTTCATGTTTAAACAAGGTTATAGGTGACAAGCTCCCAGTTCAAACAATATTGTTGGAGAAGGAAAAATCATATTGGAACCTGAAGTAGTCATGTAAACAAGAACCTGACATCTATGAAATCGATGTATTTCAAAGTATCTCAAAATTGGAAGAACTTACCCACTGAATATTCCACATGGGAGGACGATAATTTTATATAGAAGCATCCAGAACTATTCAAGAATTGAGGAAAACACTTTTTAAAGGAGAAGGGCATGTTAGGTCCCTATACTACTAGTGTAGCCCCTTATTGTTATTAGTGCAACCTCCTTATTATATTCTTCTTTCCATGTAGTCCCCATAATTTTATTATTGTTCCCCATAGAAGCCCATTATTGTTATTGTTGAGCCCTTACATTATTATTGTTATGTCAACTATGATTATATTGTGAACCCTTACACTCCTATATATAGAAAGCAGGTTTTTCCATTTGTATCATTGAACAATTGTTCATTTGTGTAATGTAAAAGAGGTTTCCCCCTCGAAGAGGCTTATTTTGAAGTCATTGATCTATCTCTTCTTATATTTTGTGATCTAGTTGCATAAAAATTTCCATAGCTTTGGCCCATCTAGATTGAAGAAACAAATGAATGAAGGCCTGATAGGAGGTTATACCTATAGGTTGAATAGAACAGAGAGGCATAAAGCTCTCATTCTATTATCTAAATTGAACCAAATTTGGATAAGCATAGCCATTCATTTTCATCTCAAATAGGGTTATCATTACATGAACCTTCCCAAAGGATTCACAATGTTCAATCACTAAAATTACCAATTATGGGACACATTCAAGGTCAAATTATTCATAAGGGTGGCAACTTATGTAAGAATCTGATTTATTTATAAACAATTTAGTATACATCAGATTCAATGCCTAAAAATAAACATTTTTTATCATAGATGACATGTTTATATCATGTTTGATTTATTTTATGTTCATTCTTTACAAATAGTAAATAGGTGAATATATATGTAACATAGTTGCAGGATGGTGTATGGATATATTTACTTTTGAGGGAAGCAATTTTTTTTTGTTAAGAGGATAGGCCAGAGGGCATGCCATTTTTTAGAAAAACAATTGCCCAATCGGGGTTGATTTTCTTTATTTTCTAGAAAATTTGAAATGTTGTGAGGCTGGAAGGGATGTATCCAATCGCTGAATGATTTTTTAAGAATCTTAATAAAATTTCTCTAGGTAAACCAAAGTTTCACAAAATTTCCTTGTAAAAATATTAAAATTTGTTATTACTAGTCAATTCCATGGAATTAACACTTCAGCATTGATGGTTCTCTATTACTCTTAACTGATTTTGTCAAATTTGATGATCCTGACAAAAAAAAAAAAAAAAAAACTCTCATGTTTTTAGAGGTGAAGATTTGGATTATGTAGTGGCCCTTCTTCTCTTTGTCTGTGGGGGAGAAATTAGAGTGGCCATAGTTTTTTTGCTTGTTTCATTTTCACCCTTTCATAGTTTTTGAAAAATCATTTAACATTTTCTACATATTTCATATAGTTCTATTGTGAGTTAAGGCAGTCGAAAGGTTTTGGAGTAAGTTTGAATTTGGTTCCAACTAACTTTGTATGTAGCCCTAAGTTTTAGATGATGATTGTGTGTACTTACCTTCTCAAAATGTATAAATCTTACAACTATAGTATGGTATATTTGGCCCAATTTTCGGCTGATTTATTCTTGTTATGAACTTGCCATGTCAGTAAGAAAGTGCATTAAACAAAACATGGCAATTTAGTCGAAAAGAAACTTAGCTTAACATGCATGAAAATTTTGGTGGGAAAATTGCATTCACTTTATCATAATATGTTTGTTTTAAGTACTTATAGAACTCATAAAATGTAATATGCAATAAAATGTAAAAAATTCAGCCTCGTTTAGAAGATTGGTTCAATAATATGGGAATTACTACATACCATGAGCCCAATATGTTGATTGAAAATAAAATATTTGACATACAAAGGGTACAAGTTAGGGTTGAATACTAGAAATAGTGGGAATATGGACAAAATGGATTCAAGAATATAGAAATATGGATATGCATGGATTCATGTGCTTACTTAGATTGACATCAGCTAGGAATGGAGTTTTTCTTCAAGGCATTGTTGGAAATTTTGACCACTAAAGAATCCCAATGCCTATTTTAGATGGAAACATACAAGTTCCAAGAGGTGGAAATTTTGGTATTCTTCATTTTATTGTGAAAATTTAACATGGGATGAGCACTTGGATGCTATTGTTGAGATTTTTTAGCTGGCTAGAGCTTATTCGGTAGATATTGAAAATTTGTTAAAGAATCATTCATCTAATACAACCAACCAAGAAGGAAATGATGTCAAAACAATAAAAAATGCAAATGCAAAATGTTGCTATAGAAGAGGTTGAATACAAAGGTAAGGATGGAAATAAGCGTGAGACTATGCATTAAATTTGCGAAGATTCTAGGGAATATCTCCATTGACATACCATTTTTGTAGGCATAGCAAGAATGCAAAAGACGAATTACATCTCAGGCACCTTGCTTGTTACAAGCACATTGCTAACTTTAGCAAGGATTTGTGTTAAAAATTGTTTCATTTTGATCAATAAATTCGGCCTGAGCTTTTCGCAAAGGAGAAAGAGTAATTAGCCGATGTTGCTTTGCAATATAGAACATGGTATTTCTACCAATTCATTGGATTTCAACCTTCAAAAAGTTGAAAAACCAAAACAAATATATATACACACATTAAATATATATAAAAAAAAACATTAAGAAATTAAATTTAATATATCAATATTATTTGCATCATTATGAAACCAAACTAAAAGTTTTTCAAATTTAACATGCACTTTTTTTAGACAATATCTAGTAATCATCATCTCTAACATCTAGGTAATAAAATTAAGCAATCCAAAAAGCATAGAGTATGGGTCACATCAAGATTGTGGGAATCAAGTTAATTTTAAATGTGGGTATGTTTCTCATTCTCATGCTTCATATTTGGAAATGTCACCAAGTGGAAAAGGAAAAATTGCAATTTCTCCATGATTAATTCATTCCTTATAAATAATAATCTCCACAAGCATTGTTTATAGTAAAAAAATTGATGATGAATAAATAAAATTTTACTCTTATGTAGTCTTCCTTTCCAAAAAATAGATACTATAGAAATACAATAGAACAAGATGACATAATCTATAGAAGTATAACTAAAATTAAAAAAATTAATGTAAATTTTGTGCTTATCAATAATATAATGAAAAATAAGTTTTCATGGAATAAAATTATAAATTTGCATAAACTAAATTGTAGACTTTATATTTGTAAAATAAATTAAAATTTATAAAATATATATCTAGAATATATTAATTTTATATATGATGGTATTATAATGAATATCAATATTTTTTTCCAAGAAAAATATCATACCTCTCTATTTCAATGAAAATTGAAATGACATGGTGTGTTTGCATCAAAAACTCAAAATAAACTCCTATTTCATTTCCAAATTGTATACCCTATATATATTTAAAGTGAGTTATTCAAATTACATTCTATAACAAAAACAAAATGTGCTTAACAATGTCAAAAAAAAATGAGCAACAATACTAATAAATAAAGCTCCCTGCTTGTATCATTTACAAATATGATATTATGAGGAGGCACCTTCCAATTTTAAATAAAATATTTCAACGAAATAAAAATTAGAATAAATTTATGTACTTCAAACAAAATAAAATGATCTAAGTGTGAAATAATATTAGGTAACAATTACAAAGAAAGAGAGAAAAGAGAATAAAACTACTAAGAAAATTGGCTTAGTAATCAAAGAGACAATTCTGATTACTCATGAAAATACAATATGGCATTATTTATAAAATTAACTAGAAAAAATATATCTAGGAGAGAAAAAATTCAAACTAGGTTTGGTGTCCCTCGTGCATGCACTCAGTTTACTATTTAGCATTCACTGAATAACAAGAAAGTCATAAATAAAGTGGATTATACATAATTAAAACAATATCTAAAAATATGGTTAAATAAAAGTGATCACAAAAATTAGTTATAAGACATGTATTAACCCTCACATATAATAACTTCCCTTTCAAACACCAAAAATAAGACTAGAAGTCAACAAATGAGGATGACATGAGAGACAACACGATGGTTACATAAGTTATCTTTAGAAATAAGAGATGAAATTTCTAATGAAACTTAGAAAAGGCTATGAAAAATAATGGAGAGGAAATAAACATTTCATCTCCCAACCATGCTTTTTGTCACCACTACTAAGAGTAGACTTACTAAAAAGGAAAGTGTTGAAAATAGGTAATTATTTCCCAAATGGTAGGGAACGTATAGTGTTGAAGGAAACACATCTATAATCGGCCCTAATAATGGATGGAATTAGGCTATATGATGTCCTATGTGAGGTCCTAAGGAACTCTTATGTACAATGTACCTCAATACCGACCCTGAAGCACAACTAGGGAGTATGCTAGTAAATGAGTCTCAACAACTTTAAACCATGATAGTTACACATATAAAGCAATTATGTGATCAATTAATCAGTCTTGACAATTATTAGGGATGTTAAGTACTCATGGAATAGCTTATACAAGACCAAATATGACACAAAATAGGCAAAGAGTGAAAACATAGTGAGAAGAACAACCTATGCATATTATGTCCATTGCATAGTTTATATAAAAATGGATGGTGTTTTTGATCAATATCATGAATCTATCGTATACCATCATACAAGAATAATTTTTCTACTGGTTAATCTTATAGTTGTTATAAATAGTAGTGATAGCTCATCGAGTACCAAAAAACTGAAAACTAGTTCACATTGACTTGGACGATTATCCCACTAGATTAGTAGATTCTTAGAAGGTATGATGTGACCTCCATAGCTTCTGATAAATATAAAAAATGGGTTTTTTATGGGCTTCTAAATCAAGTCCTAAAATCTAATAGCAATATCATTTTAAGAGTATGAAAAAGTCGCCTTGAATATCTCCCTCAAAAAGAGGTTTCGCAGAAATTGTAGTAGTAGTAATAGTGCAAGTTATCAAAGAGTAATGCTTTGGTTCATTCATATGATTAAAGAAACCTATAATGTATAAAATCCATTTATTATATGTTAAATGAATAATACTGAAACCATGATATTTAGAGTTCTTCTTGGCATTGTATGGGATCATCTACATTATGCTATTGAAGTACTCTTTCCATAAGATCAATTGTGTTTATCATACATTAACTCTTAAAATGAAATCTCTTACTGTAGTAGTTTCAATTTATTCTCTCGTTGTTAAGAATTCTTCTATTGGGGATCACAATATCCATAATGGCTTCAATTCTTTCTATATTTTCATCATGAATAACACTTGTTTTCTAGTTGTCTTTATTATTATAATCCCTCAATAAAAGCACATAGATTTTGGAAGGATTAAGAAACACAATGTGTATAAACCTAGTATTCTCATTTATTATGAGCTTAGAAAAACCATCCATATATGGAATCCTCCAATTTTTACCCATGGAGAGTTTAGTAATATTAGAGAAAAGAGATAAATATAGTATATTGAGGACCTAGCTTCAAAAATATAGAAAGGATAAATTGCCCCCCTTCTTATCTATCCCACAAAAATTTAACCATGCCATCAGAGACTTGAATATCTGAAAGAAGTAATGTGGGGTCCCAAAATGGTTTGGAACTAGAGAAATTAACTCTTTCTCTAGTTGATTCCCTTTCAATTCATCTTTCTTGTCAAAGAATCCACCGAATTTGGTCCAAGCCACATGAGGAGTTTTATAAACCTCTACATAAATTAGGAAATTAGGAGTGATACAAAATCCCATAGGGTTCATCCACTCCATTGAAGTATTTTTATTTGTGTATAGCTAATGTAGGCTTAATTTATGTCCCCATTGTGAACTCCATAACTACACAACAATAGTTGTATATTTAGATTCTAGTCAAATTAATTGAAAGGAGTGATGATCATATTAAGTTGGTCCATTCTCTTTGGGTTGCTATAATATTGTCAAAACTAAAATGAAATATCATTATTCTTCACAAAATCACTTATTCACTAATGCCATATTAGATTTCAACTACAAGCATAGTGTCTAAGTGACACAATACTAGACTAGCTACAACAAAACAAGAAAGAAGAGAGAACAAAATTGTTGAAATCATTCACTAAGAAAGGAGACAATTCAAACCAATCATAAAAATTTCATATGCTATTTTTTAATATGAATACACTAAATACCCTCTCTAGCAAAAAAAATCAACTCGAACTAGTTTGGTGTTCCACTATGCATGCACTTAGTTTACTAGTTAGCATTTGTGTAAATGTTAGTAAGTAAAAAATGGAGCGAGAGAACCAAGAAATTCAATAAAATATATAATGATATCTATTAAATAAAATTAATTGAAGCTAAAAATAATCAAAACTAATCTAATAACCCTCACATGCAATAAATACCCATGCAAACTCCAAAAACGAATAGATAAGGTAGGTGGATGAGAGGATGAGGTGGTTGGGTAGGAGATCTCTAGAAATAATAGACGAAATTCATATTGTATGTGAGGGATAATAAAATTCATAATAATGAAGTGGGAATATCCATTTCATAACATGGTGTCATCCTAGGTGTTCCCCTTGCTAAAAGAAGATATTAAAATTAGAAAATGGTAAAAATAGGTGATGATCCCAAAGTGTAGGGAAGATGGAGTAGTGAATGAAAAGTTACTATATGTTTCTCTAATGATGTATGGAATAAGGATAAGTGATCATCGAAGGGAAATGTTTATGAACTCCACACTGCAGTATACTGCAACATAAACCCTTTTATTAAAACATCACTTGTAATAAATCTATGATTTAATAAATTAATTATTCAAATTGATTTTAATAACAAAATACATAAATTCAATTTTATTGATAATAAACATAAATATTAATGATATAAGAAGATATATAAATAATATGCTAAATTGTTGATTTAGATATTATTTAGCACAATACTTTCAATGAACCAACTTATTTTGAAGATAGTATGCTTAAGATCACAATAATATATTCATCATTTATGTCAAAATACTTTTTTAACTATGCTACTTCATGTTGTAATCATCTTCTAAATATTGTTTTCTATCTTTCCTTACTAATTAATTTAATACCAAATGCCAAATATTATGTTGCAATATCAATTTTTCATATTAGTTGAAAATTTTTGGAATTAAAAATTTATATAGTGTTTGAAAACAAAATTTAATATAGAACCATTGTTGAAAATGCAACAAGAAAACCCTAATTTAATTTTGCCCTTGAATTAGATTAGGACATAACTTGTAATTCCACATCTCATGACAACTTGTAATAGTTAACTAAGTTAGCTTGACTTAGTTGGATCAGTTAATTTGAGTTGATGGTCTAACTTGAGTCATGTAGAGTGGTTCCTACTTTTTAGGAGCCCTGGTTGAGTTTATTTGAATTGTAATTACTTAATTCAATTTAACTCAGTTAAAGTGAGTTAAACTAGTTCCAATTGATGGAGGAATTAGTGGGAGATCCAGTAGTGGGCTGTAGCCTGCAGTGTGGGGTGTAACCTATAGCAATGGGGTGTAACCAACATTGCTCAACCAGTAAACTAAATATTCATTGATAATTAACTCATGCATCTCAGATCAGAGAAAGACCTAGTTTGGATTGGATTTCAGTGACAATGTAATATAAATTGTATAGGTGTTGCATACAATCAAAGAAAGGCCTATGAGGATTGCACAATTCATATTTGTGAAATTCAACAATTAAATGTGGGCTAATTGCCAAGGAATTATTGGCTTCGAAGACAACAAAATTGGATAAGTATTGGCTTGAGCTTGTTTGGGATGTAGTGATATAGATAGATATAGTTCAGAGGTTGCTAGGTCTTGAGCAAAGTATTGTAACCTTCACATATTTTCTGATTAATGCAATATAGAGATAGCACGAGTTTTTAGTTATGGGTTTCCCCAAAAAATTATTGTGTTGTGTGAGATTCAATTCTTTCTCTTTAATGCTTCGTGATTTAATCGATCATTTATTGTTTCTGTTGATGAGTAGAGTAGATTCAAGTCAATTGTTTTAGAATATTACAATATTCAGTTTGAATATACAAGGAATCTCTGTAGAAAATCTATGTAGGTTAACTTGATAATGCAATATACATCAAAGAAAAATACCATAACCTACTTCTACTATCAATTTGCGGAAGCTTAAAGATCGAGCTGAACAATATAACTAGAATAAGAAGAATCAATCATACAATAAACCTTAAAATACTTTTGGGAAAGCCTCAGCTGAAATCTCCACACTATTGTATTATCATACATGGTGGAAATAGATAGGAATTATACAAAGCCTTAGCTCTCACAGCTAGCCAGCTCTCAGTACAATCCTCACAGATTCTCACAGGCAATCTTGACTTCTCTCCAGCCTTCCTTTCTTCCCTCCAAGCTCCTATTTCCTTGTGCTATTCCTTGTTGATGATTCACCTTCAACCAAGTGGAAAACTTCCTCACAAAATTGCGCAATCCTCAAGGATTAAATCCTTGACTGCATGCATGAGTTTTCTCTTTGAGAAAACACATGAAGCTGATAGTACACTATCCTTGACTTTAATCTCAACTGGGTCTTTCTCACAATAGACATGCATGAGTTCCTGATGAGGGAATCTTCAATTAATTGGTGTAGCACTAGTTGAGTGCATGCATGCATCAATAGATTGTTAACTCACTATTAGTTCCTCAAACAATTTGGAACTAATTTAACTAGACTTAACTCAGTAAACTAAGTTAACTAATTACAACCCAAATATATCTCAATATTAACTTCTTAATTTAAGGGATAACCCTTGCATGACTTCAGAAAGAATTCTAACTTGAATTTCTCCAACTAATTAATTTAAAATAAGTTAATTAATTATTTCCAAGTAGTTGTTAAGAATAAATTCAATTTTAATTCACAATTTAATTCAAGGACAAATTAAATTGGAATATTCTTGTTGCCATATTTCAACACTCCCTCTTAACAAGAAAGGGATTATGTGCCACCGTGATACTTTCTCTATGGAACTCGAATTTACACTTTGACAATGCCCTCGTCAAAATGTCAGCATCTTGCTCCTTTGTCGAAATATATTGCAGCAACATGATCGTCCTCGCTACATAGTCTCTGAGATGATGATACTGGATGTCGATGTGCTTGCACCTATCATGAACTAATGAATTCTCAAAGAGCTTGATACAAATTTGATTATCACAATAGATCATAGTTGGATCCATCCTCTAATCAAACAAACCAACTAGGGGTTTCTGCATCCAGATGGCCTCACATGCTGCTTGACTTGCAGCCATGTATTCTTCCTCTTCCGAGTTGAGTGCAACCGACCTCTGTTTCCTGGTGGACCAAGAAACTGCAGCTGACCCAAGGTTGAAAATCCCTCCTGATGTGCTCTTCTGATCTAATGGACTCCCTACACAATCTGCATCAGTGAAGCCCTGTAGCTTCACTCCCTATGTCCATCTGTACTATAAGCCATACTGAGATGTGCCTCTGAGATATCTCAATACATGCTTTTTCACCTTCCAAAACATCTTAGTAGGCTGAAACATTTCTTGACTCAGCAGGTTCAATGCATAGCACAAATCTGGTCATGTGTTAACTAATTACATTAGTGAACCCACAAGCTACTTGTACATAGTAGCCTCTACCACTTCTCTTGAAGTAGCAACCTCCTTCCTCTAGGTACCTGTTAAAGGAGTCCGCATGGGCTTGAACTTCTCCATGTGGAATCTTGTGAGTGTGTCGTTTACATACTTGCCCTGAGACACAAACAACTCCCTATCCTTCTTCCACACTTCCATGCCATGGAAGTAATGCATGTGACCAATGTCTTTCATATCGAATTCTCTTGCAAGTTGTCCTTGCAAGAAATGATCAACTGATCATCACCAGTCAATATGAGATCATCAACATAAAGTACTATGATCAACAACTTACCTTTCACCATGATGTGGTACAGGTTCGCTTCCACTTCACTCTTTGTGAAGGCCAACCTAGTGAAGTAGTTGTCTATCCTAGTGTATCAAGCATGAGGTGCTTGCTTCAACCCGTACAATTCTCTCTTGAGTCAACACACATGCGACTCATGATCGTAGGTCTCATAAAATTCCGGCTGCTCTATGTACACCTCTTCCTTAATCTGGCCATTAAGGAATGTCGTCTTCACATCGATCTAATGGATCTTCCAAACCATCTGTGTTGATCGTGCCAACATAGATCTGATAGATGAGTACCTTGTGACAGGAGAAAAAGTCTCATCATAATCAGTTCCCTCGACCAGTGAAAAGCCACAGGAAACAAATCTTGCATTATGCTTCTCCATACTACCATTAGTAGCTTGCTTACCTTGTAAACCCAACTAGAAATCACAACTGACTTGTTCTCCAATCTCGGAACCACATCCCAAACACTATTACGAAGTATGGAGTCATACTCCTCCACCATAGCATCAACCCAAATCAGCTGCTACACAGCTTTCTCAAAAGAAGATGGCTCGGTCTCAACACATTCCCCAGCAAGGGCCATGTATCCAGTGTACCTCTCAGGTGACCTCCTCTATCTATGCTGAGAAGATGGTGCTCCCACATTCTCTCTTGCATCCTCCAACAATCTATCAGCTTCTCTTGTGCGCTTCTGTCCATCTCTGGAAGACTCTACTTGAGGGGATGTCTCCACTCCTAGAGCCTCTGCATGCGGATGCTCCATGCCGGTCTGAGGCTCCTCCTCCTTAGGAACCAACAGTTCCTACACAGCCTCTAGTTGGAGCTCCCTCTCAAGGGAAACTCGCATGGCCTTTTGCTCATCAAACTTGATATCTCTGTGAACCACTGTCCTTTGACTGGTAGGCAAGTACACTTGATAGTTGTGAGGTGTATCAGTGAACCCCACAAATATCCCCAACTCTGTTGTCGGATCAAGCTTCTTCCATGCATCCTTTGTCACATGGCAATATACTGATGAGCGAAAGATCTTAAAGTGACCCACATCTAGTCTCTTACCAGAGAAAGCTTCCTCTGGTGTCTTCTTCCCAAGTATGCAATGTGGGCTTCTATTCTACAAATAGATCACTATGTTGCATGCCTCAACCCACAAGTGAAGTGGTAGGCCTTGGTCATGCAGCATTGCTCATGCTGCCCCTACAATAGTTTTGTTCTTCCTCTTGGCAACCCCATTTTGCTGTCGATTATGAGGTGTCGTCAACTCTAATTTAATTCCTTCTATTGCATAGAAGTCCTTAAACCCTTGAGAGACATATTCTCCACCGTTGTCGCCTCTCAAGGCTTTTATCTTCTTCCCTAACTCTTTCTCGACCAAAGCTTTGAACTCACAAAACTTTGTGAAATTTTGGTCCTTCTTCTGCATGAAATAAATCCAACATTTATGAGAATAGTCATCAATGAAAATCGCATAATACCTTTTCTTCACTATGAATGTCGTCGAGAATGGTCCACACAAATCAATATGAACTCACTCCAATATAGCCTCTGCTCGACTATCTCGATCGTGGAAGGAAGACTAGGTGTACTTTCCCAAGGTACAACCTTTGCATGTGTCAACTTTCTCAAGTTTACCTTTGGGAAGTCCTGTATATATCTGTTGCATTATCTTGAAAGCTCGATGATGCAAATGGCCCAACCACCTGTGCCACAACTCAACAATGTCTTGGCTTTGCACCAATTTTTCTTTCGTACTCAATGTTGCATAATCATATACCTCTAGTTTATAGAGATTCTTCACCTGAATCCCTATCCTCTTGGTGTGACTCATGGATATGTGTCTTAGGAATGCCTTTCCTTTACTAACTACAACATCATATCCTTTGTCCTCCAACATCGTGACTGATACCAAGTTATTCTTCAGTCCAAGCACATACATCACATCTGTCAAGGTGAGAGGAGCTCCATGATCCCTTTGAAAAACAACCGTGCCCACTCCTGAAACATTATACCTTCGGTCATCACCCATCTCTATGTGCATCTTGAGGTCTTTCTCCTCCAAGGCACTGAATAAATTTTTATCACCGGTCATGTGGAAAGAGGCTCCATTGTCAAGAGACTAGACAGAACCCATCATCGGTGACACCATGCATGCGATGAGGGTAAAGTCCATTTCGAACTGAGAGGCTAATGCCTCACCTTCCAATCCTTACGAGGATCCCTGAGATGAGGGTAAAGTCCATTTCGAACTAAGAGGCTAATGCCTCACCTTCCAATCCTTACGAGGATCCCTTCTTGGACTTCTTAGAGGGGAAATTAGTTGTATAATGTCCCATCTTGTGACAATTAAAGCATCTTACTTTAGAAATGTCACCCTTCTTCCCTCCATGAGAATAATTTGATTTGAAATGGGAAGCCTTCCCCTTCCCTTTCCTTGCCTTACTTGATGAGGCCAGATTTTCTTCAACATCATTCTTGGATGAAGAATCATCTCGTGTGCTCCTCTTGATCTCCTCCTGCATAAGATATGACCACAGTCATTCCCAATCTAGCAGTTTCTCCCTTCCTTTCATAGAGTCCTGGTAGCTATTCTAACTCTTTAGAAGGAATAAGAGAGCAAGGTTCACCATATCATCATTGGCAGTAGTTATTCCCACACTGCCAAGCTCATCTCTACAGGTGGTGAGCTTGTTCAGATATGTGGAAATAGTATCACCCTTCTCCATATTGATTCTTCGAAGCTTATCCTTGAGCACCAATTTCCTCTGGTCGCTATTGTTCTGGTAGAGGTCCTTCAATGCCTTCCACATTTAAAATGGAGTATCCTTCCCATGGAGACTTGAGACAATATGGTCTTCAACTCCCAGAAGCATGATTTGTCTCGCCTTCGCCACACACTTCTTCCACTCAGCACACTCTTGTGCATTAGTTGAAGCTGGCTTTCGGATTTCTTGATCAATGAATTCCTTCAAGCCATTGTCTTCTAATACATCCTCCATTCTATATTTCCTTACTGTGTAATTTGAGCTACCTTCCAAGGCATACTCAAGTCTCAAGCCATAGAATGCCACTGGCCAACCTTGAAGTATGATATGAATTTGATTTGTACCTACAACCCCAAACTTCAAAATTCGAATTCTCTTCTCAGTATACTATTCATAGCTCTAATACCATGTAGAAAATATGTGTAGGTTAACTCGATAATTCAATATAAATCAAAGCAAAATACTATAACCTACTTCTACTATCAATTTGTAGAAGCTTAAAGATCGAGCTGAATAATATAACCAGAAGAAGAAGAATCAATCGCACAATACACATGAAAATACTTTGGGGAAAGCCTCAGCTAAAAACCTCACACTATTGTATTATCATACATGGAGGAAATATATAGGAATTATACAAATCCTTAGCTCTCATAGCTAGCCAGCTCTCAATATAATCCTCACAAATGCTCACAGCCAATCCTGGCTTCTCTCCAGCCTTCCTCTCTTCTCTCCAAGATCCTATTTCCTTTCATTGTTCCTTGTGGACGATTCACCTTCAACCAAGTGGAAAGCTTCCTCACAAAACTGTGCAATCCTCAAGGATTAAATCCTTGACTGCATGCATGAGTTTTCTCTTTGAGAAAACACATGCAAATGATAGTACACTATCCTTGACTTTAATCTCAACTGGGTCTTTCTCATAATAGACATGCATGAGTTTCCAATGAGGGAATCTTCAGTTAACTGGAGCACCACTAGTTCAGTGCATGCATGCATCAACAGACTGTTAACTCACTATTCTTTCCTCAAACCGTTTGGAACTAATTTAACTCGACTTAACTCAGTAAACTGAGTTAACTAATTACAACTCAAATATAACTCAATCTTGTCTCCTTAATTTAAGGGATAACTCTTGCATGAATTCAGAAAGACTTCTAAGTTAAATTTCTCCAACTAATTAATTTAAAATAAATTAATTAATTATTTCCTAGTAGCTGTTAAGACGAAATTCGATTTTAATTCACAATTTAATCAAGGAAAAATTAAATTGGAATATTCTTGTCTCCATATTTCAACAATTTCTACATGGTGTCAGAGGTGAAATCAATATAGAAGAGGAGAATATGATTTTGTCTTTTGCACGAGAAATCAAATTTGCAGCATCATACTTCATAGCCAACATGATGTCGTTCTATGGATTGAGACTTGAATATGCCCTTGAGGGTTGTTCAAACTATATTGATTGGAAAGAAAGGATGGAGGCCACGTTGGAAGACAATGATCTTAAGGAATTTGTAGACAAAGATATTCATAAGCCATCTTATGCTCAAGATCTAGTAGAGTCGAGAAAGTATGCGGAAAAGGCGAGAAGGATTATCCTAGAAAGAGTTCGATATGATATTGTCTCGAACCTCCATGGTAAGGAAAATCCATTTTCAATGTGGAAGGCCTTGACAGAATTGTTTCAAAATAACAATGACCAAAAGAAGCTGGCACTGAAGTAGAAGCTCTAAAATATCAAGAAGGAGAAGGGTGACTCAATACAAAAGTACTAGACCAAGTTCACCCAATATTTGGATGAGCTTTGAAGTGTCAGTGTTATAATTGCTGAAGATGATTTGGTGAGCCTAGCACTTATAGGAATTCCAAAGAGTTGGCACAACTACTAGGATTGATTTAATGGGCGGGAGAAGCTACCAGAGCTGGAGCGATTGTGGTTCGACTTGGTATAAGAAGAGATTCGGTGGAACACCACAGATGGATCCTCATCCAAGCATGATGATGAGGAGAATTTTCCCTTAGCTGGAAAGGAAAATAAAGGGAAGGGGAAGTCATCCAATTCCAAATAAGATTCCAGTCATAATGGAAAGAAGAAGTACATGTTGAAGCTTAAATGTTGTCACTGTAATGAGTTGGGACACTATGCTACAATGTATCTACACAAGAAGGTTGGTAAGAATCCCTCAAGAGGAGTGGAAGGTGAAGCTCTTGCTTCAAAATTCAAACTAGATT
Source organism: Pinus tabuliformis (assembly GCA_031772625.1). NCBI lineage: Eukaryota > Viridiplantae > Streptophyta > Pinopsida > Pinales > Pinaceae > Pinus > Pinus tabuliformis. The sequence goes on along the minus strand of CM062820.1, from coordinate 1,004,777,585 downwards.
TAACCCTCATTGATTGCATGGTGACATCAGTGATGGGTAGTGTGTGGTACCTGGATAGTGGAGCCTCATTCCATATGATAGGAAACAAATATTTCTTCAGTGACTTGGAGGAGAAGGACCTCCAAATGAACATTGATATTGGAGATGATGAGAGGTATAGCGCGATCGACATAGGTACTATTACCTTTCAGAGGGAGTTTGGTTCTCCACTCACATTAAAAGATGCCATGTATGTATCAAGTTTGAAGAAGAATTTGGTTTCAGTTTCCATGATGAAGAACCGTGGCTATGATGTGATATTTAGCAAGGGAAATTCTTTCCTTCGTCACATAGCCTGAGGATAGGTGAAGTGGATCAGGGTTCAAGTGAAGAACCTCTACAAATTAGATGTATAGGACTGCATTGCCTTGAGCACAAAAGTAGAGAAGGTGTAGAGTTGAGACATCAGTGAGTTGTGTCATAAAATGTTGGGTCACTTTTACGAGAGAGCTTTGAATATCATGCAAACAATTTCTGCAAGACTTCCCAAGGGTACACTAGAGTAGAGAGACACATGCAAAGGGTGTAAATTGGGGAAGTACACCAAATCTTCCTTTCATGGTAAAGATAATCGAGCGCAAGCAATCCTTGATATAGTTCACTCAGATGTGTGTGGACCATTCTCGACAACATCCACATCTAAGAACAAGTATTATGTAACATGGTTGATGATTTTTCTCGTAAGTGCTCGATTTGTTCATGCAGAAGCAAGATCAAACGTTCACTAATTTTTTTGAATTTAAAGCAGTTGTCGAGAAAGATAGTGGCAGGAAAGTTAAAGCTCTCAAAATCAATAACGGTGGATAATATGAGTCGAATGAATTCAAGAACTTATGTGTATCATAAGGCATTTCGTGAGAGCTAATAACACCACATAGGCAACAACAGAATGGGGTGGTTGAAAGGAATAATAAAAGTATTGTGGGAGCTGCATTGGTGTTGTTACATTATGAGGGCCCACCATTTCAATTGTGGGCTAAAGCATGCAACACAACTATTTATTTGTAGAATAGAAGCCCTCATCGAATTCTCGGGATGAGTACACCAGAAGAAGCTTCTTTAGGTAAGAAACCAAGGATGCATGAAAAAAGCCACCAAGGATGCATGAAAAAAGCTACCAAGGATGCATGAAGATGTTAACAAGGATGCACGAAAAAATGTAGAGCGAATAACTCAGTTGGGTATATATGTGGGGTACATTGATACACCTCACAACTCTGAGGTGTACCTGCCATCCAACAGGATGACGATGGTTCATAGAGATGTGAAGTTTTATGACGCGAATGCCATGAGATGTTCCCTTGAGAGGGAGATTCAGCTACATGTATATGAGGAGATTTTAGCTCCAAAGGAGGAACCCCAGGATGATGTGGAGCAGCCACATGTAGAGGAGAAGAGAGTGGAAGCACCCCCTCCTGCAAAAACTTCTAGAGATGGAAGGAAGCACACCAGAGAGGCTAAAAAATTGATGCATGATGATAGAGAGAATTTGGGAGCACCCACATCATAGCATAGGCAGAGGAGGTCACCAGATCTGTACACTCGCTACATGGCTATGATGAGAGAGAGTGTAGAGGCTCACTCATCCTCATTCAAGGAAGAAGTGAAGCAACCAGTATGGGCTGATGCCATGGTTGACAAGTATGACTCCATTATCATAATCAGTCCTTGGGAAGTGGTCCCAAGACCAACACACAAGTGAGTGGTGAGTTCCAAATGGCTTTACAAGGTAAAGAAAACAACATATATGAATTAGAGGAACACAAGACCATATTTGTAGCCAGAGGATTCTCTCGGGTGGAGGGAATTGATTACGATGAGACCTTTGCTCTACTAGCAAGTTAATCTTCAATCAGATCTATTCTAGCACAGTCAGCACATATGGGATGCAAGGTACATAATATGGATGTGAAGCCAACATTCCTCAATGGTATGATGGAGGAAGAGGTGTATATTGTGCATCCAGAAGGATTTGAGACCTTTAACCGAGAGTCACACCTGTTCATACTCAAGTGAGTGTTGTATGGACTAATATAAGCACCCCATGCTTGGTACACCAGAATTGACAACTATTTCATAGGGTTGGGCTTTACCAAAACTGAAGCAGATGTGAAGCTTTACCATATTCTAATTGAAGGATTTTTTTTATTATAGCTTCATATGTCGATGATTTGATTATAATAGGTGATGAGAAGCTAATAAAATATTGGAAAGAGGAAATTGCAAGAAAATTTGAGATGAAGGACCTAGGGCTCTATTGAAGGCTCAAAAATATTGGCCTCAAAATCAGGGAAAACAACCCAAATGGGAACTTAGAGAAGTTCCTTTTCCGTTTAAGATGGTGGCTCTGACTGGGTTGATGGGACTAGTTTCCCTTAAAAAGCTATATGAAACCTGATAAAAGATATAGAGGTGTGAATGTTGATGGACATAGATAAAACATAAATGAATATAATTAAAGACCTTACAATATCGATCCCATGACAATATATCTTCTAGATATGCGACTTAAATATTTTACTCATAAAATGACAACGTAAATAATCAAACTATTCATGAATATAAAATGAGTAATGATAACTAATTTAATTAAATTAGTTAATATAATTTACTTCACATATAAGATATTGTTGTTTTTGAATTTTTTTTTTTTTACACATATGTATGTTTTAACTTCTATATTAATTGGATGTGTTCCCCTAGGTATCAAGGTGATCTAGCTCTTTCCCTATGTGATTTGTATAATAGATTCTTGTTGTTCAGGTTGCAAGTGTTTAGATAACATTGAATTTATGTGTTAGCGATGTGATCTTTGTGTGTAACTATCTATTTGTGTGGGAGAGGAGGATGAAGGTGGGAGGGTTTTCAATGATGGAGGCCACAACAGCTCCAGTTCAATCAATGGACATGCTCATGTCTGACGCACCTCAGGCCACCGGGTCAAACCCCATGGACAGCATCCCTGCAGTACTCAGCCACGGTGGCTGCATTGTGCAGTATAATATCTTTTGGAATATTTTCGAAGTCATAGCAAAGTGAAAACCACCTCTGCTGCCTATCGGGAAAGGACCTTACGGGATTGTCTGGGTTTCAGAAGTAGATTTCTGCGTCGTTGCTGCACTGCAAACCAACGATCGGAACAACAATGGAACAGTACGCAGCCCGGCAGCTGGCTTTGCAAACTTTGATTTTCTATAAATGGTTTGGCCTAGATTTGAACCAGAAAACTTTTCCTCCACGGCGGATCGACTCTCTCTCAGGCTAGGGGCGTGCCTTGTCTTCATGACTTAGGGAGGTTTTTTTTTTGGGCCAAGTGGGGATCAATTCTACCGGGAAAAGGAACGAAAGCCACACCCCAGCATCGACCAAACCCCAACTCAGATCAATCTACCATTCACAAGAGAAATATCAAAGGTGAAGCCGTCAGGCAAGACAAGGTTGAGTGCAGGATCGAGGACCGTGCGGCTCGCTACACCCCCACGCTCATTCAAACAGGTGCGGCTCGATGTAATCAAAGGGGAGACAATGCCAGGGTCTTTCCTGGAAAAAATGATTGGGCCTCTAAAAAACAACCTCGGTCAGCCTGAACAGGAGAAAACAGGGTACAAACTTCCCAAACCTTGCAGTGCTCTTGGGCAGATAGAGAAGGCAGATCCAACAGATTGAGGCCTAGACATTGTGGATCATCAGGTGTGGAGGAATATCTGATGCAAATTTTTATCAGATCAATAGGAGGTAGACGTTATTGCATATAGATCAGCAAGAGGATGAGCATTAAGGAGTTAAAAAAGGAGATCCAGTTAAAATTGGGAATCCCAACAACATACCAAAATCTGATATATACAAGATACAGTCTGCAGGATAATCACACGCTTCAAGAATATGGTGTCACCGAAGATTCTACTATCATACTAAATCTAAGACTACGAGGCGGATGCAAGGGAGCCAGCTCTAAAACTTCAGGCTCTTTTCGTCATGCAGTCAAAGGAAAGGAACACATGTAAAACAAACCAACACCAACATCAGAAATACTAGGCCCCTACATTATGGAACAGAAGCCAAAATATCTAATGCTTACAGTATCTCTACCGAAGGTAACTGATCTATACGTAGATTTAGCCCAAAATTCTGTTATCTGTAGATTTAATGGTTTTTGGCCAAAGTCTGATACACTGCATCAATGGATCTTCTCCACATGGTCACCCAACTATGAAATTTATCTATGCCCAAAACGGTTTTTTGTAGTCAGATTCAACAGAAAACGAGAACGAGATAACATCATCAATCAGGGGCCTTGGTTTTGGGGCAATGGTGGACTCTTCATCACCCCCTGGTTCCCAGATTTCGATGCCAATACCATGGTAGTTTCAACAATGCTAGTTTGGGTAAGGCTACATAACCTCCCACTACATTTTCGGCATCACAAAGTTTTAATAGCCATTGGGAACTCCTTGGGGAAGTTCCTAAAATTAGATGAAGATAGGACTACTTGGGGAATCTTCACTTTTGCCAGAATGTGCGTAGAAGTGGACTTATGTCAAGGACTACCAGATCACATCACATTGAATTTTAATAATTCACTGTGGACACAACTACTTGATTATGAGAACACAACATTCAGATGCCACGTATGCTTCCAAATAGGGCACCTCCACTATGCATGTCCACTGGCTAGGAAGGAGCCTAAAGGAAATAAGAAACAACAGAAAAACCCAAAGGTTGGCGGCATACTAAACCGCTAGAAGAAGAGGAATTGAAGACAAAACCTACAGGCGAGAAAATGGGACAAGAAAACATATAGGAAGAAAAGACCCAAGAGACTAACCTGGGGCATAACAATATGAAACAGCAACAAGAATCTCAACTGGAAGTAAGTGGCATCAAACGAACTCACAGCTCTGAAGGATCGGAATCTGACAAAGAACAACCAACGAATACAATGGAAAACCAACTTGCCATTATTGATACCATTACCAACACTAGAGGTTGGCGAAGAGTGGAGAAGAACAAAGGAAGGAAAGCATAGGCGAGCTGGATCATTTTTCTTTTCTTGTTGTTTTCTTGATTTCAGGAACAACTCATTTCATGCTTCTTTGACAGGATAGTATATCTTACATCCTATGGGCTCTATGATCTGCAAATCATACAACAAAAATGAATGTTTAACACATATACTGTGTAAATTTTTATTTCGGTTAATAAAAAGTTTGAATTTTTCTTTGGAAAAAAAAACTTCTATATTAATTATTTTTATAATTAATAATAACAATAATAATAATGTAAAATAAAATTATATTATATGGAAATATGTATTTTGATGCCTTATGAGGGATGGAACATGTGGGCTAATACGGGTAGGGCCTCTTGTTTGTGGAACGAGACGCTGAAGCTAGTAGCGAATAGCAAGAACACGTAGGCCGCCCGACAGTGATGGTCGCTCTATCTTACCCTCCATCTCTACTACCATAACAAGTTTTTACCAAGTTACTACAGTCGTAACCTTCCTACTTCCATGCCTGTCATTTAGGTCTCCGGCCACACTTCGCCCATCCTTATTGCTGCTCCCTCAATGGTTACCCATAGGAAGCGGGCGATTTGCATTCCCAAATAGCTATGGACCTCGATCTTGTTGACTACTTGGAGGAACCGCTGGTGGAAGGCTCTATCTGGATGACTCCGCATGCTACCAAGGATGGCTCGACCTCGTTTAGCTGTGTGTTGACAGAAACCATCACCGGTTTACCTCCATTCTTGGGCCCTTCGGACTATTTGGTGATTTTTCCAGATGACCCCCCGACTTGGTTGTCCCTTTCCACCCCTCCCCCGTCACCTTCCTCACTAGGGTTTGCCTTGGGTTTCCTTAACCCTAAACCTATGGAAACTTGTGCTAGCCTAACCTCCCTCCCTTCATCCTTCGGTTTCAACTTTTCATTACCTAGCTCATCCACCATAACCGCCTCCGAACTCCTGATCATGCCGCATTCATCTGCCCCCCCATCCAACAGCTTCTCGAACATCCCTCCCTTAGTAGACGCCCTTCTTTTCGCCCCTCCCCCTCTTCCTGAGGACACACCCGTCTCTGGGGAAATCTTTGATCGCTGGGAGGATATAGCCGCTGAAGCGAGGCCTCGCAAGAAATCCCAATGCTTTAGATCTAAAGCTAAAGACATCATTCTCAGGCTCGAGGAGGACATTCAGTTAGGGGAAACAATGGATTTTGCGGACAAGATTTTGCTTGGAAGAATCTGAGGCCGAAACTACTCTGCAGCCCATTTAAAGTTATGGGCCTCTGAGGTCTTGGGACATCACTTGGTCAATATACCTATGGTGCAGACCTTCGTGAGAGACTGGTTTGTGTTAAGGTTCTCCAGGCCTGACCACACGAACTGGTTTTTATCTTCATACTCGTACTTTGAGCATGCACCTGCCCTTCTGAAGAGATGCACACTATTTTTCGACCTGGAAATAGAGCAGATAGGGGTCGGCCCAATTTGGATTAGACTGTCAGGGCTCCCGCTACATTTATTGTCCGAAGACATCTTTTTCTGCGTTGGGAACTCCCTAGGAACGTATATGGAGTACGACAAGTCTTACCTATCCACCAGGAAGATGGCCTACCCGAAGATTCTAGTGCATATGGATACTAGAGGGGGTTTACAGGAACAGATCGCTATACAATGGAGGACATACTCTCAGAAACAGTTGTCGGACTACGAAGGAGTACCTTACAGATGTTGAAGATGCCACAAGGTTGGCCACGTATTCAGGGATTGTCCCCTGAACAATAAGGGGGGTCAGAGGTCAATCGAAAAAGAACCGGGTACTTCAAACCCTTAGGACCAGTCGTAGTCTGCAATGCAAGTAGAAGATCAGCCACATCAAGCAACTGTAGAAGTAGGCAAGGCACACAAGAAAGAGGTAAAGAAGAAGCATGGGAAAGGTCCACTTTGGCCACCCTCTCCACCTTTGACGAGAGCTCAGGCGGCTATAGGGGACGCATTTTCCATGGGTATGACAATTCCTTCTCACTCCATTTCTTTTATTGCATCTAAATCTCCAAGTAATTCTACATTTCACTCTCATGCTAGAGCCTCTGCTTACTCATTGGATGCATCCCTCTATTTTTCACAAGCTCTTGTCTCCCATTATCCCCCCAGCTCCCCCCAGAAGCCCTCTATCAATCAACATTACCCTATCATGACCCCTACTACTGTTTACACTACCTCCCAGCCATCCATCCCTGAGGCCCCTTTTGACCCTTCTTCCGACCATCCTATAAGCATTGAACCTCAATACCCCCTTTGCTGGAGATTACGATCACAAGGTCTTGATGCTATAGGATTTGTTATTAACTCAACCCCCTCATTACCTAAACCATCCTGGGGTTGCCCCTCCTCACTTTCCAAAGCCAAGCACCAGGCAGGGGAGGAGATTGCCACGGGCAAACAAAAAACCATAGACTGGGTTCTTAAAGTAGAGAAAACTCTAGATCTCCCCCTCCATGAAGATGCTCTCCTTCAATTGCCGAGGGTTGGCTAGCCCTATGAAAAAACTAGCCATGAGATGACTGATTGCTTTGGAAGCTGTAGATATCCTTTTTCTCCAAGAAACCCTCGGTCCTACTAGCACCATCATTCCATTAATTTAATCATTATTACCAGGCTAGTCTTTTTACTCGCTAGATGCCACGAGTAGATCTGAAGGGGTAGCCCTGGGTATTTACAACCATTCTATTAAGTTGAATAGTGTTTGGGGGGGACATGGGTACCTAGGAGCTGATATATTCTCATCCACCCTTGAAGCTGACTACAGAATCATCAATGTATATGGCCCTTGTCATGATAGGGCTGATTACTGGAGGAAACTGCTTAATTCAATAATCCTCCAGCAAGACAACATAATCCTGGGAGGGGATCTGAATTTCTCCATAGGGTATGCGGAGTCATGGGGCCAACAAGCATAGGTGGATATGCTATCAGCATTTTTTGAGAATCTTCTCGAGGACCACAACCTTATTGACATCCCCTCTACCAAGATTTAGCCCACATGGAGGAATAACAGAACTGGTGAGGCAAGCCTTGCTAGAAGGCTCGACAGATTCCTAATCAAAGAGCCTCTAGTCAACAGAGGCACCCATATTAGACAATGGGTTGGATCTGGGGGTCTATCTAATCACAGACCTATCTATCTGGAAATGTAGGATTCCATTGATAAGCCAAAGGCTCCCTTCAAATTTAACTCCACATGGATAAGGCACATTGATTACATGAGGTTGGTGGCTGATTTTTGGAAGGCTCACCCTCTAGGTACTGATGGGAACATTGCGGAAGACTTTGTCCATAATTTGAAGGAGTTGAAAACCCTTTCCAAAGCCTGGGCTCATAAGAAAAGGAAACTAGAAGACCAACTGCTTAGAATAGCAAAGGAGGAAATCTACACCTTCGAGGAGGATACTAGAGGGATAATTACCTCCCAAAAACAAAAAGATAAAATTGCCTTACTAATGCACAAGAGGACACAAATCCTGAAGGACCGAGAAGAGAGCTGGATGCTATGGAGCTAGCCAATTTGGCTTAAGGAAGGGGACAACAATACCAAATTCTACCATAAATATGCTAATGGGAGGAAGGCGATCAATACAATATGGGAGCTAGAAAATGAGCATGGACAAGCCATTCAATGATTTCGAGAGCTGGCAACTCAAGCAAACTCACATTTTAAAGAGATTTACAAGGCTCCCCCTATCGCCACTTTGGCTGAAGTGATGCGTATTGCCCAACTATTCCCTAGATTCATAGAACAGGAGGCAAACCTGGAACTTACAAGAGAAGTCACTCTAGATGAGCTTGAAGGAACCTTAAAATGGCTCAAGAAGGAAAAGAGCCCGGGGATGGATGGCTGGACAGTGGAATTTTACATTTCCTTCCTTGATATCATAGGGGCAGATCTGTTAAGGATCATAGAAGAATTCTGAAGACGAGGAAGGATGTCGGAAGGCCTTAACTCCACATTCATCGCTCTCATCCCTAAAGTAGACAAACCCTCCATTTTCGATGATTTTAGGCCTATATCTTTATGTGACTGTATCTACAAAATCATCAAAATATTATTGCTAACCGCCTGAGGCCAATCCTGTCCTTGCACATATCCATGAGCAATTTGCCTTCCTATAAAATAGACATATTCACGAGGCGGTAGGCATTGCTCAAGAACTTCTCCACACTGTTCAGCTCAAAAGACTAAAAGGTATGATATTGAAGGTCGACCTATCAAAAGCATTCGACAAAGTCAGTTGGTTCTACATCCTAATTTTGTTAACTCATTTGGGTTTCCCCTACACCTTCATTAGGAGGATCATGTGTTGTATAACCAATGTCTCTTATAGTGTTCTAGTAAATGGTTTGGCATCCCCTTTTTTTCATGTGGAACGAGGGATTAGGCAGGGATGCCCTCTATCCCCTCTCCTATTTCTACTCATAATGGAGGGTCTTAGTAGAATTATTGGAGAACACCACAGACAAGGGCGGATTATGGGAATGAAGATCCCTGACTCCTGCATTCTGACACACCTGTTATTTGTTGATGATGTACTTATCTTCCTCAACGAAGGTATCGATGATCTTACATCTTTGCACAATGCATTGGAATATTCCAAAAAGCTATGGGAATGGTGCTAAACGAAGCAAAATACACTATTACAACTACAGGATGCTCTCAACACGAAATATAGTATGCGCTCAGCATATTCTCCTTTACTCTCCTGCGTTTAGAAGAAGGGCTGAGGTACCTTGTATATCAACTAAATCCACATGGATATAAAATAGCTGATTCGACCTAGCTAATCACCAAGGTAGAAAAACGCCTTAATATCTGGTACCACAAATATTTGTCAAGAGCAGGTAGGTTGGTCCTAATCAAGGATGTTCTGGAAGCAATGCCTGTATATTAGATGACTTTGGCTTTGATCCCTAGAGGAATATTAGCTAGATTACAGAAAATTTGTTGTCGTTTGTTATGGAGCGGGAAACAGCCTGGGAGAATTTTCGCATGGGCCAGATGGGAAACCCTTGCCCTACCCAAACGGTGGGGAGGCTGGGGGATCAAGAGATTGGATATATTATCCAAAGCATTGGCAAAAAATTTAGGATGGAAATTGCTCAATAATCACAGCCTATGGACGAAGGTAGCTGTCTCTAAATATATTACCCCTTCCAATCCTCTAGACTGGATTAGACAAGCACAAATGAATACTTCAAATATATCCATCATTTGGAATGTTGTAATAAATGCTACGAGTCTTATTCGAAATGAATTGACATGGAGAATTCGATCTAGATCACTGGTGCGCATAGGGGAAGACCCCTGGGTTGGCTGTGGTAATGCTCATAGGCTACCTGCGGAGTTGAAAACACACCTCGTTGATCAAGGCATCACACATATCTGCCATATTGCCGACAATGCCTGTTCCACCGTGACACAACAGGCTTGGAAATTGGGGACCTTTCTAAATATCCCTCCACACTAGCAACAGGACTGGTGTGACTACCAAACTGCATTACCAGAGGCCCACATCAGGATCACGGAAGGGGACAATGAATTAATATGGGCATTTGCTAAACATGGCTCATAGGCACCCAAGATAGGATATCTAGTATTGATGGAACCCTACAATACCCAAGCCAGTGAGCCTTGGTGGAACCTTATATGGAAGCTAAAAGTGACCCCTAGAACGAGGCTGCTAATGTGGTCTATTCTGCGCAACAAAATCTTGATTGGTGTAAATTTGATGAAGCAATCTTATTTAGGACCATTTTGGTGCCACCTTTGCAGAAACTACAGTGAGGACAATGACCACCTCTTTCTAGATTGTCCTACCACCCAAGAGCTATGGAATAGCCCACACACATCACATCCCATATCATGTTGGTGTCACAACAATAACATAAAATATGCATGGAACAACTGGTGGAAGGCTGCCACTGGAAAGGAGAGAAATTTACCACTACTCACATGTTGGGCTATTTGGATAGCCAAGAACAATACTATTTTTCAGCAGAAGGCTCTACACTGGCCCTCTATACTGTCTAGAACTATAGCCGACTATCACTCTATTCTAGAAGAGACCACTCAACAATGTCACAGGAACATCATGTCGGAAACCATAAATACCTCCATGCCATGGGCTTATTTCGATGGATCGGCACATGAGATAGGTTGTGGGGGAGGAGCCATATTACACATAGCAGAAACCCATTCCTTTAAAATACAAATGGGTCTAGGTAGAGGCTCCAATAAGTACGCTAAGCTCATAACTGCCAAATACCTCATTCATTTTGCCCTGAACAAACAGTGCATAAACCTACAACTCTTTGGTGATCCAAAATTAGTATGCAACTGGATAAATAAAAAATCTAATTGCAATGCATACTCATTGAGGCATATCTTGGATGATATTCACAGGCTCATCTTGACTTTTGACTATTTTTTCTACTATCACATTTACAGGGAGTGCAACTCAGCTGCCGACCACCTATCTAAGGAAGCAACGCATAGGGATGATGGTACTTGGTTGATATATGAGGATAAGGATGGTGTTACCTATCAAGACTATCATAGACTGTTCATAGATCTAGAAGCTTAACTGGAGGCTCAATTTGAGTCAGGAAGTATATTTTGTTTATATGTAAATATTTATGTTTTTCCCTACATGTTATTACAAAACTAAGCTGAACTACACTCTCTCTGCATAGAGACCATAATGTTTTTTGCTTTTTGATCAGTTTGCTCCCTGCGTGGAGCATTATATCACTGTTTTAAACTTATTTTGGACAGGAAATGCCTTACACTCTGCATATGCTCAGCATCTACAAAATGTAATTTTCTCTTATTAATGAAAATTACGACTTTTTCCATGGGAAAAAAAAGATATCATTGTTTTTCTATACACTTAAAATATTTTGATTAAAACACATGAATAGTGATAATTGTTCAATCGCATGTAATAAATATATGGCAAAATTGAAATAAAAATAAAAACTTAACCCATAAACATAGCATCAGTATATAGATAGTATTACCTGATATGTATTAACTCTGCTCATAAGTAAAATCATAGTGGTTCCTCTTTCTATTAAGAATTTTTTTCAGCTACACTAGTGCAAGCCAAAAGCTTTCCTACAAAATTTTAGAACCCCTTCTTCATAACATTGAAGGGGATTTATATTTTGAAATCAAAACTAAAATATACAAAAGTTCCATAACATGTTGGGTGGTTTAAACAAACCACACTTAAAATAAAATACAAGATAGTAGTATATTTTTTATAACGACTTGGATCATGACTAGGAGGACTACTTTCCATCCTCTATCGAAGCTCGCATATATCTATCATCGGCTTCAATTTAGGTGGATGGTGAGGACAAATGCACATCTGAACAGTGAATAATGCATTGTTGAGTGCTGGAAGAAGATGACTAGTGGTATTTTCAAGACGCCTCAGCATCAACCACTCGATGTGAGGTTTGACTAATAAATGCCAATGGCATTCCCACTCAATCTTTCAAATGGCCTTTACTACCTCAACCTTCTTCTTTGATGCCTTTTTCTAACAATTTGTTAGCAATTTCTTATCAGGCAAGGTATCCCAAGGGTAGTCCGAAATGAGATTTTCTTGTAGTAGGCTATCACTAATTGATTCAGTGATGTTTTTGATATGTCCCTAGCACTATAGATCGCCATCTATTCATGTTTGAGCCTAATCTCCCATTCTTGAAAGATAATGTCTTTCTTATATTCTTGTATTTTGGGGAGATTGGTCGATCGACCCTCAAAGTTGTCTTACCAATCGATGAAGTTGGAAATATTTTCCTCTACTTCTTTAAAATATGTCCTCAAATCAGACAGTTGATCTACAAGTGAATCACTCGATTGGCATAGGTATTGGATAATGGCCAATGCTTTAAAAAATACAACTTGTTTTTGAGCAAGTAGGTTGTTTAACTCTCCTTCTTCTCTCTTGAACTCCATTTGTTATGCAACCAACTCACAAAATAGAAGAAAAGATATGTCAATGATTTCAGAATCAGCCTCTTCGAGGGGGAAACCTCCTTTTCATTACATAAATGAACAATTATTTGATGATACAAATGACAATACCTCCTTTCTATATATAGGGGTCTAAGGGGTCACAATATAATCAGAGCCGACATAAAAATAATAATGTCAGGGTAGCACAATAACAATATGGGGACTACATGTGGCACAACAATATAATAAGGGGGTATACTCACAATAACAATGAAGGAATACACTAGAATTATAGGGACCTAACATGTCCCTCTCGTTCAAAAAAAATGTTTTCCTCAACGCTAGAGTAGTTTTGGATGTTTTTTTATAAAATTCTCATCCTCCCGTGTTGAACCTTTAGTGGGTAAGTTCTTCCACTTGATGAGATACTCTCAAATTGCTTGATTTCATAGCTATCGAGTTATTTTTTGTGTGACTGCTTCAAGTTCCAATATTATTTTCCTTTCCTCATCAGGATCTGGCAATATTGTTTGAGCTAGGAGCTTGTCACGTATAACCTTCTGTAAGCATGAAACATGGAAAATTGGGTGTACTCAGGAAGATGTAGGAAGCTCTAATTTGTATGCCATAGTAAAAATCTTTTGCAACATCTTGTAAGGACCATAATACTTTGGTGACAATTTATTATCCTTCTTAGCTTGCTTGAGGGGCATTTCTTTGTATGGATTTTGCTGTAAAAATACCTAGTCGCCTACATCAAAACTTCTTTCGCTGTGATGTCGATATGCCTATTGTTTCATTCTATTTTGTACAAAAGTAAGGTTATCATTTAAGAGTTGGAGCACTTGTTGTTGATGCTCGATGTGCTATTCCACTCCTTGAACCCTGGATTTTTCTCTTAAACATGATGTGATAGATGGTGGATGATATCCAAAAAATAATATAAATGAGGTCATTTTTGTTGCTGTATGGAAAGAAGTATTATACCACAATTCTTCCTGAGGTAACCACTTGACCCATTGTGTCTATTTATCCGATACAAAGCAATGAAGATATACTTCAAAACACATTTTCACAATCTATGTTTTCTCGTCAGATTGGGATGATAAGATGAGCTATGGGATAATTGAGTATGCATACAATAAAATATTTATGTTCAAAAATTTCGAGTGAAAATGGGATCTCTTTCGCTTAAAATAGTATTTGGGTTTCCATGTAGCTTTTGAATTGTTTCCATAAATGTAGTAGCAACTGTATTGGCTTTAAATGGATGTGATAATGCACAAAAGTGTTCATACTCGGTAATTCTTTCAACTACCACCATCACGACATTCTTTCCTTCAGACTTGGGTAAGCCAGTGATAAAATCCATTGAAACCTCCTCCCAACGTTTACTTGGAATGGATAAAAGTCGTAAAAAACCTAGAGTCCTAACTATCTCAGCCTTATTTTTTTAGCAAACGAGACATTCCCCCACAAACTTTTGAATATCATATTTAAGGCCATCCCAAAAAATATCCTTCTTAACATTGTGGTAAGCTTTTAAAATTCCTAAGTGCCCTCTTAAGGGAGAGGTGTGCAATTCCAGAAGAATATTTTGTTTGACTTGGGAATTCTTACAAAGGTACAAGCGATCTTTGTACAATAACGAATCATTTTTCCAGCTAAATGTTTCGGAGGCACTAGGATCTTGCTGCAACTTTTGAATGAGTGCCCACACTTCTTCGTCATTCTTCCATGCATCCCTTGCTTCAGTTATCCAATCTAGTTGGATAATAGAAATGGCACAAAGAAATGCCTCCACATCCTCATCCTTTCTTGGGAGTGCATCTGCAACAACATTTTGCTTCCCTTTTTTGTAGATTATTTCAAATTCATAACCCAACAACTTTGTCACCCATTTTTTTCGATCTTTATAAGATAATCTTTCTTCTAAAAAGTATTTAAGACTATCATGATCCATTTTTACCTTGGAGTGTCTTCCTATTGGGTAAGGTCACAATTTCTTAAGTGCATGTATTATTTCCAAATTTTCCTTCTCATAAATAGCTTTGTGTAAATAATTTCCTTTAATTGGATGACTTTCAAAAGAAATGGGTGTTCCTTCTTGCATTAAGACAATTCCAATTCAACTTCCCGAGGCATCACGCTCAACAATAAATGTTTTTGTGAAGTCTGGCATAGCTAATATTGGTGCTTCGAACATTGCCTCCCTAAGATGTTCAAAGGCCTTAGTTGTTTCCATATTCTAAGAAAATGCATCTTTATTCAATAATGTTGTTAGAGGTGCAACTATTCTCTCATAATTCTTAACAAACTTGCGATAATACCCTATCAACCTGAGAGATCCTCACAGATACTCTATGGATGTGGGGATTTTCCATTCCTTAATGTATTTAATTTTGTTAGGGTCTACCTTAACACCCTCATGAGATACAATATGACCTAGATATTCCACCTCCTGTACTCCAAAGAAACATTTGGATGTGTTTGCATATAATTGTTTCTCCTCCAATAGTTTGAGCACCCTATCAACATGTTGCCCGTGATCCTCCCAAAACTTGTTGTAGATTAGTATATCATCAAAAAATACTGCCACAAATTTTCTAAGGAAGGGTTTGAAAATGGAATTTATCAAACCTTGAAATGTAGAAGGTGCATTGGTAAGGCCAAAAGGCATGACCAAAAATTCATAATGACCTTCATGAGTTATAAATACTATTTTTGGAATGTATTCAGTCTTCATTCTTATTTGATGATATCCTAAAAGAAGATCCAACTTGGTGAAGTAAATTGCTCCATGTAATTCATCCAATAATTCATCAATGACAGGAATGAGAAATTTATCTTTAATAGTGATCTTGTTGAGCTCCCTATAATATGGTCACATGCGCCATGATCCATCCTTCTTGTGCACCACTACCACTAGAGCATAAAAAGAACTTTGACTAGGTTGAATTATACTAGCCTCTAGCATTTCTGTAACCATATGTTCAATTTCACTCTTTTGGGCATAGGGATATCTGTAAGGCCTGATGTTTGGAGGAACACTTCTTGGAATTAAATGAATAGGATGATCATGATCACGAACACATGGGACGCCTTTGAGAGTCTCAAATACCTTGGAATGATTGTCCAAGGTTTTTTGTAGATCTGGAGAAGTATATGATTTTGTTGTTTGAACCTCTAGTGAACATAATTGTGCAATTACGCCCCGTCGTTATTTCTTTAGAATATTGGTCATGCTATTAGAGCTGATTATCTTTCCTCATTTCCCTATGATACCTCTTAATTCAACATCTTTTCCTTCCCAAAATAAATTTAACAAAAGTTCTTGAGAATTAAAATATATTGTAACCATTGGACTCCTAGTACAACATTAGCACCACACATTGGAATGGAAAGCGTTGAAATATTCAATTCATATTCTCCCATGGATAGCTTGATATTATGGAACCTTCTAGAGCAATTTATGGTTCCTCCATTTGCAATGATCACTTGACACTCTGGTGTTGGATACAGGAAGAAATTCAATTCCTTAGCTATCTCACAATGAATAAAATTATTGGTACTACCTAAATCAATCAAAACTATAATCGTTTTCTTCTTGATATACCCTTCTCTCTTGAGAGTTTGAGGAGTGTTAATTCCTACCAATGCATTACAAGATATGGTCAAATTCATTTCTTCTTTACCTGAGGTTAGTTCCTATCGTATATCCTCCTCATTTGATTTTTCTTTTCCATTTTCTTCCTCCTCTTCACAATCTATGTAGAATAATTTCTTCTCTGCACACATATGACCTTTACTGTATTTTCTATCACAATTGTAACCAAGACCTTATTCTCTTTATTCATCCAATTGTTGTGGTCTCAACCTTGTAGGTTTCAGAGGACTAGGACCAGAAACACTTCCATATTTATAGTTGTGAGTGGTATACTTCCTTGTTGCCATAATTTTTCTTTCAACTTTTCTTGCCACCCTAAATGCCTTCTCCAATGAATCAGGTTCCCTAAGGTGAACATCATGTTCGATGTTATATTTTAAAGTCCCTATGAATACATCAATCCTACGCTCCTCTGGAATATTAGCTACCCTAATATTTAATTTTTGGAATTCTTCAATGTGCTCCACCATTGAACCCTTTTGTTTGAGATTTATCAATTGTGTAAAGAAGGTGTTTCTCTTTCTATATTCATAATGTGCTATAATTGCCTCCGTAAAAATTGACTAGGTGGAAAGTGGTTTATGATAACAAAGGCATATATACCATACAAAGTGATTAGGTTCTAAATATAAAGATGCAATGCATACCTTTTGTGAGGGTTGCACCTCATGTAGATCAAAATATTGCTCCATTTGTACTATCCAAGTTATCGGCTCCTTGCCATCAAACTTCCTCATTTCTATTTTTTGATTGTGGTGGTTCTCAAACCTCACACGGAAGTCTCTAAAATCATTATTGATATTTCTTGTCTCCATCATGATTTTCATGCATTGCCTTGTCACCAATGGGATGGCTTTCTTCTAGCAACTTTGCCAAAACTTCTTTCAATCATTCTATCTTGACATTCATCATTGCTTCCATGTCTGATTTTAAGCCATCATTCAAAAATACCATGTACCTTTTTATACCATCTATCTTAAAATTCATCATGGCTTCCAATTCATTTTTTGTTACTTTTTGCGAGAGTGAAATTTGTTGCATTTGGTCTTGCAATTTTGATATATAATGTTGCATTTCTTCCTCTTCTTCATGTGTCAATGTCAAGATTGCAGGTTGCTTACTAGGTGTTTCCATTTTATTTATTTGGGGCATCAATTAATGATAATTATGCTTCACTATGCCCATTTAATCACTTCAAACTATTTTTTTAAACCAAACTTATGCAAAAATTTTGAAAAGAATACACACTTCTTTTTTGCTTCGTAGGAGCTTGATATTGAATCTATTGTAACTTTGTAGTTTTGTATGTCCAAGGTCTAAAATTGCATCTGGTACTATCCCTCTGCATCCTCTTGCCAACCCCATAGGCCTAATCAATATTCTAGTCTTCAAGAAATAGTTAGGCCAAATCCCCCATGATGACCAAATTATAGACTCGTTGAGTAGAACGAACTTGCATGAAGTGCCACGTGTCACTACTTCAACCTTAAGACCTAAAAATGAAACAAAAAAAAATACAGTATGTCCTATTTCTATACCTTCTTATGAAATTTCAATCGGATACTCAGAGAGAGAGTTATGACGAGTTTCCTAAGGTCACATGTTTCAGATGTAATTCCAGATCCTACAAAAACCCTAAATTCCATGGATCATAGCTCCGAAAATATAGTGAGACAAGATCTGAAATTTTGACCTGAGGATAACCACGATTTTGGCTCAAATGGGTTTTTTTCCATCTTCTAAAACTTTGTAGAAAAAACGTTATAGCGAAAATTTAACAATGGCCTCTTTGGAGCAGCAAAACCCTAGAATCCAATGCTCTCATACCAAATTTTAGGCAACCAACTCACAAAATGGAAGAAAAGATAGATCAACAACTTCAGAATCAGACTCTTCGAGGGGGGAACCTCCTTTTCATTACATAAATGAACAATTCTTAGATGATACAAATGACGAGACCTCCTTTCTATATATAGGGGTCTAAGGGGTCACAATATAATCAGAGCCAACATAAAAATAAAAATGTAAGGGCACAAAAATAACAATATGGGGCACAATAATAACAATATGGGGACTACATGGCACGCAAAAATACAATAAGGGTGTAAAATGAAAATAAAAATGAGGGAATACACTAGTGTTATAGGGACCTAACACTGTTATTTCGTGATTGGCCTTTAGTTTCTCAATTTTGTGTTGTAGTTCCTGTATTTGGAAATATCATCTCTTCATGTCATATTCATATTGAGTCTTCAAGTTATCAAAATTGTTTTGCAATTGTAAAAGCTAAGATTGACATTGTTGAGCGACTTGATTATTTTCACTTTCCAAACTTTGTTCAAGCTACCTTATTTTCTCATTCTTCTCCTTATGGAGTTGTTGCACCACTGAGGCTTTGTCAATTGTTGAACTAGCATAAGCTCTTGCATACTATGATAGTCTTCCTAGATCTTCAACACGGGTGACTTGGGCATATTTCCAGAGTACTAGAAAGGAGGCATTGCCAGGCACTAAAGTTTGGCTTTGTTCAATTCTTCTCCTTTTCCTTTGTTTGCTGACCACTGCCTTATGCTTCAAACTATAGAATACATCAAGATGTAGAATCTCCTCTATTTTAGGAACAACCCCAAAGTTTGGAAATACTAGGTTCATCTCCAAATAATCACTTTCCATAGATTCCTTTGAAGCCTCAACAATGAACAAGGTCTTCTTTGTGCTTTTACCAGTTTGCATTTTTTTGGGGTAAGATTGTTTCGCAAACTATGTTATGCAACCATCTCACAAAATAGAAGAAAAGATATAGCAACAACTTAAAAATTAGCCTCTTTGAGGGGGAAACCTCCTCTACATTACACAAATGAACAATTCTTGGATGATACAAATGAAAAAACCTCATTTCTATATATAGGAGTCTAAGGGGCCAAAAAATAATCAAAGCTGACATAACAATAATAATATAAGGGCACAACAATAATAGTACTAGGCTTCTATGGGGCACAATAATAACAATATGGGGACAATAGGGGCATCACAATAACAATAAGGGGTACAATCACTAGTATTATAGGGACCTAACATGCCCCTCTCCTTCAAAAATATTTGTCCTCAATGCTTGAGTAGTTTTGGATGCTTTTCTAAGAGATTCTCATCCTCCCATGTGGAATCCTCAGCGGGTAAGTTCTTCCACATGATGAGATACATTGAAATTGATCGATTTCGTAGTTGTCCAGTTCTTATTTAGTTGGCTACTTCAGGTTCCAATATGATTTTTCCTTCCTCGTCAAGTTCTAGCAATATTGTTTGAACTGGGAACTTGTCAAATATAAGCTTCATTAAGCATGAAACATGAAAAATTGGGTGCACTTGGGAAGCTGCAGGAAGCTCCAATTTGTATGCCACAGTACCAATATTTTGCAATGCGTTGTATGAACCATAATACTAGTGATAATTCATTTATATGGTTGTAGTCATAGGAATACCCAGTCACCTACATCAAAACTTCTTTCGTTGTGGTGTTTATCTTCCCATTGTTTCATTTTATTCTCCACCAAAGTGAGGTTATCCTTTAAGAGTTGGAGAACTTGTTTTGATGATCGAAGTTATCTTCCACTACTTGAACCTTAGAATTTTCTCTTAAACATGATGTGATGGATGATGGATAATATCCATAAAGTGCCATAAATGGGGTCATTTTTGCTTCAGTATGGAAAGAAGTGTTATACCAACATTCAACAAGAGGCAAACATTTAACCCATTGTGTCTGTTTATTAGATACAAAGCAACAAAGATATCCTTCCAAACATTGTTTTTTCTAAGTTTTCCCATCAAATTGACGATGATAAGATGAGCTATGAGCTAACTAAGTATCAAGATAAGAAAATAATTATGTCCAAAAGTTTCTAGTGAAAATGGGATCTCTTTCACTTAAAATAACGTTTGGGTTTCCATGTAGCTTTTGAATTGTTTCCATAAATGCAGTAGAAATTGTATTGTATTTAAATGGGTGAGATAATCCATAAAAGTGTGCATACTTGGTAAGTCTATGAAGTACTAACATTTTGACACTCTTGCCTTTGGACTTGGGTAAACCTGTGATAAAATCCATGGAAACCTCCTCCCAATGTTGGCTTGAAATGGATAAAGGTTGTAACAGACCTGGGGTCTTGATTGTTTCAACTTTATTTTGTTGATGAACCAAACATTCGACCACAAACTTTTGAATATACGATTTAAGGCCATCCGAAAAAAATTCCCTCTTAACCGTGTGGTAAGTTTCTAAAAATCCTGAGTGCACTCTTAAGGGAGAGGTGTGTGATTCCATAAGATTTTCTTGTTTGAATTGGGAATTCTTAGATAGGTATAAGTGGTCTTTGTACCATAACGAATCATTTTTCCAGCTAAATGTATCATATGTACTATGATCTTGTTGTAATTTTTGCATGAGTGCCAACACTTCTTGGTCATTCTTCCATTCATTCTTGGATAATAGAGATGGTGCAAAGCAATGATTCTACATCCTCATCCTTTCTTGAGAGTGCATCTACCACAACATTTTGCTTCCCTTTTTGGTACATGATTTCAAGGTCATAACACAACATCTTTGTGACCCATTTTTTCTGCTCTTCTGAAGATATTCTTTGTGCTAAAAAGTATTTAAGACTATCACGATCCATTTTTACCTTGAAGTGTCTTCCCATTAGGTAGGGTCGCCATTTCTTAAGTCCATGTAGTATTGCCAACATTTCCTTCTCGTAAATAGATTTGTGTAAATACTTTCCTTTGATTGGACGACTTTCGAAAGAAATGGGTCTTTCTTCTTGCAATAAAACAACACCAATTCCATTTCCTGAGGCATCACATTCAAAAATAAAGGTTTTACTGAAGTCCGACATAATTAAGACCAGTGCTTGGCACATTTCCTCTTTAAGATGTTCAAAGGCCTTCGTTGCTTCTGGAGTCCATTAAAATGAATATTTCTTTAATAATGTTGTTAGAGGTGCTCCTATTCTCTCATAATTCTTAACCAATTTGTGATAATACCCTGTTAACCCAAGAAATCCTTGCAGATGCTTTATCGATGTGGGGATTTTCCATTCCTTAATGGATTTAATTTTGCTAGGGTCTACCTTAACACCTTCATGAGATAGAATATGACTCAGATATTCCACCTCTTGCACTCCAAAGAAACATTTGGAGCTTTTTGCATATAATTGTTTCTCCTCCAATAGTTTGAGCACCCTATCAAAATGTTGAACATGATCCTTCGAAGACTTTTTGTAGACTAGTATATCATCAAAAAATACTAACACAAATTTTTCAAGGAAGGGTTTGAAAATGGAATGCATCAAACCTTGAAATGTGGAAGGTGCATTGGTAAGGGCCAAAATGCATGACCAAAAATTCATAATGACCCTCATGAGTTCCAAAATTTTTTTCGGAATGTCTTTAGTATTCATTCTAATTTGATGATATCCTGAATGAAGATCCAACTTGGTGAAGTAAATTGATCCATGCAATTCATCCAATAATTCATCAATGATAGGAATGGAAAATTTATCCTTAATAGTGAGCTTTTTGACCTCCCTATAATCCAGACACATGTGCCATGATCCATCCTTCTTATGCACCAATACTACTGGAAGAGAGGAAGAACTTTGATTGGGTTGAATTATAACAGCCTCTAGCATTTCTACAACCATACGTTCAATTTCACTCTTTAGGCATAGGGATATCCATAAGGCCTGATGTTTGGAGGAACACTTCCTAGAATCAAATGAATAGAATGATCATGAGCATGAATGGGCGTGAGGCATTTGGGAGTGTCAAACACCTTGGAATCGTTGTCCAAGACTTTTTAGGGATCTATAGAAATAGATGATTTCAATGTGGGAACCTCTAGCGAACATAATTATGTAATTACGCCTAGTTTTTCTTTCTTAGAAGCTTTGTCATTCCGTTAGATCTTATTATCTTTCTCAGTTTCCCTGTGATACCCCTTAATTCAACATCCTTTCCATCCGAAACAAATTTCATTAAAATTTCTTGAAAATTAAAAGCTATTATACCCAAGGATTGTACCCATTGGACTCCTAGTACAACATCAGCACCACCCATTCGAATGGAAAGCATTAGGCTATTCAATACATATTCTCCCATGGATAGATTGATATTATGGCACTTTCTAGGGAAATTTATGGTTCCTCCGCTTGCAGCCATCACTTGACACTCTGGTTCTAGATATAGGGAGTGATTCAATTCCTTGGCTATCTTACAATGAATCAAATTATGGGTACTACACTAATCAGTCAAGACTATTACCTTTTTATTCTTGATATGTTCTACTATCTTGATAGTTTGAGGAGTGGTAATTCCAGCTAATGCATTACAAGATATGGTCGGATTCATTTCTTCTTTCTCTGGTTTTTTTCCTGATGTATACCCTCTTCTTTTGATGTTTCTTGTTCCTTTTCTTCCTTCTCTTCACAACCTATGTAAAATAATTTCTTCTCAGCACACTTATTACCTTTAGTGTATTTCTATCACAACTATAACAAAGCCCTTTTTCTCTTTTTTTTTCCAAATGTTGTGTTGTCAACCTTATAGGTTGTAGAAGTCTAGGTGAAAAAAACACTTCCATCATTATAGTTGTGAGTGGTAGGCTTCCTTGTTGACATAATTTTGCTTTCCATATTTCTTTCCCGCCTAAATGCCTTCTCCAATGAATCAAGTTCCCAAAGGAGAACCCCATGTTGGATGTTATCCTTTAAAGTTCCCATGAACACATCAATCTTATGCTCCTTTGGAATATATTTTACCCTTATATTCAATTTTTGGAAGTCCTCAATGTGCTCCATCAATGAACTCTTTTGATTGAGATTTACCAATTGGCTAAAAAAGGTGTTGCTTTTTGTATCCTCATAATGTGTTATCATTTCTTCCATAAAAATTTCTCAAGTGACAATTTGTTTACGAGAGAAAAGCCATCGATACCATACAAACTGATTTGGTTCCAAATATAAAGTTGCAATGCATACCATTTTTGTGTTTTTCACATTATGGAGATCAAAATATTGCTCCATCTATAGTATCCATGTTACGGGATCCTTTCCATCAAACTTTCTCATATCGATCTTTGTAACATGGTGGGTCTTAAATCCAATGTTAGAGTCTATGAAATCATGATTAACATTTATTTTTTTCTCATCATGAGTTTCATTTACTACTCTTTTTCCATTAGTAAGATTTCTTGTAGCAACTTTCTCAAATCTGTCTTCAAATATTCCATGTTGCCTTTAAGTTTTTCTTCTATACTATCCATCTTAGCTTCCATGTCATTTATCTTAGCTTCCATGCCTTTCTTTAAACCATCCATCTTAGCTTCCACACCATTCATATTAGCTTCCATGCCATCCATCTTAGCTTCCATACTTTTCTTTAAACCATCCAGCATAGCTTCTGTTACTTTTTGTGAGAGTTAATTTTGTTGCACTTGATCTCGTAATTTTGATATATCATGTTGCATTTCTTCTCTTCTTCATGAGTCATGCTATAGATTTCAGGTTGCTTACTAGGTGTTTCGGTTTTCTTTCTTAAGGGCATCAATTATTGATAACAATGCTTCATTATGCCATTTGAATTCCTTCAAACTATTTTTTCAACCAAACTTATGCAAAATTAAAAAAAACTACATGCCTTTTTTTTTCACTTTGTGGGAGATCGATATTGAATATATTATATCGCTGTAATTTTAGATCTCCATGGTATAAAATTACATCGTGCGGTAGCCCTCTGAGTCCTGCTCCAACCCCGCTAGTCTGATCAATATTATATTCTCCAAGGAAGAGTTATGCCAAATCTCACACGATGACCTGATTATAGACTAGTTCAGTAGAGCGAACTTGTACAAAGCGCCACATGTCACAGTTTCCACCTTAGGACCAGAGACTGATACAAAAAAAAGGTATAGGAAGTTCCCTTTCTGTAATGTTTTACGAAGTTTCAATCTAGTGTTGTGAGAGAAAGTGATGACGATTTTCCCCAAGATGCATGTTTAAGATATAATTCAGGATCATGCAAAAAACCTATCTTCCTTGTATCCTGTCTGGGAAAATATAGTTAGACAAGATCTGAAATTCAGATTTGAGGTTCATCACGATTTCCTCTCAAATGGGTTTTGATTTCAGCTTCTAAAACATCGTAGAAAAAATGTTATAGGGAAAATACCACGATGACCTATTTGGAGCAGAGAAAGCCTATAATCCAAAGCTTTGATATCAAATGTTATGCAACTAGCTCACAAACTAGAAGAAAAGATAGATCAATGACTTCAAAATCAACCTTTTCGAGGGGGAAACCTCCTTTACATTAAACAAATGAACAATTCTTGGATGATAGAAATGACAAAACCTTTTTCATATATATAGGATTCTAAGGGGTCACAATCTTATCAAAGTCGACATAACAATAATAATATAAGGGCACAAAAATAACAATGGTGGGCTTCTATGGGGAAAAATAATAACAATATGGAGGCAATAGGGGAAAAATAATAACAAGAAGGGATACAATGACAATAGTAATGGGGGAATCACTAATATTATAGGGACCTAACAAAGTGTTCCCAAATTTCTTCCGAATTCTTATCTATTAGAACTTCCTTTTCCTATGAAGAAGAAGAAGCTTTTGTCTCTTTTGTATGAGCTACATCTGAGACCTGTGATGTGCTCACTCCATTGTCCTTCTCTATTCTCTGCTGATTGAGTCTTAAGAAATATATGGGCAAGTGTGAAATCCTTTTAATCTTGTATTGATTGAATTGGATCAATTCCTCAGGACTGAACCACACTATTGCCCCTTTTTCAACCTTTGCATAGTCAGAGGCTGACTCAAACAGGACATCAAACTTATCAGACTCATTTGTCATTTTCCTGAGTTTTTCCTGAGTTGTAACATTATTGGCAGTATCAATGGGGTCAAATTGTTGATTCGGAATGGTTTGAAAGTTCATAAGTTGTATTTCCTCCATTTCCTTAGTACCATGCTTGAAATTCTCAAGGGAATAGACCCATCAACAAAAGTGAAATACATTCCACATTGTCTTTTTATTATATTTCATGACCCTATATAGGCCATTTCCCATAGTCTGATAAGCTATTTCCCAAGTTAGTAGCTTATTAGGAATTTATAAGGGTAACACATGTGGGTATGCAAGGCTACTAAAAACCTGAACATAGGTAAAGGACTCTTCTCCAAACGATCTACCAATTGATAAGAGGTGGTTATTCACTTCAGGTGAGATTATAGGGTATTTCTCATTAAAAACAAATTGGTCGATCCGAAGCAAAACTACATGACAAATTTTGTATAAATGGGTGTGATATTTTGACTCACAGAGAATACTATGATAGATGTGGATAAGCATAGGGCCCTGTATGTTCCATTTC
Source organism: Pinus tabuliformis (assembly GCA_031772625.1). Taxonomy (NCBI): domain Eukaryota; kingdom Viridiplantae; phylum Streptophyta; class Pinopsida; order Pinales; family Pinaceae; genus Pinus; species Pinus tabuliformis. Next base: position 1,004,751,410 of record CM062820.1, on the reverse strand, counting down.
CATCCCATGGATGGGAAATTGTAAGTGAAGAAAATAACATCCATTACATAGGAATTCATGTAAATTGGGGGAACAATATTTTCAGAAAAATTGTGTTTCTTCCTATAATATAGGATATGGGAACTCAAATTATTAGATAGAATAGTCCCCCAGTCTATAACATATCTATCAGAGGCTACATCAATCGGGGGTTCCTATTAGTCTGAAAACATTCCGTTATTGGCATAACCTAAGAATCTACATATCATGGCGACATCATGATAATTGGGCCCAATAAGAGAAGCTATAGAGTACATACCCTTATCCTCTTGCTTGTGATTGCTAGCATCTCTTCTCCATCCTTTTATCACTTTATATTCATCATGATTTTCCTTCATGAATTTTTAAATGAAGACCTTATCATATTTCTTCGAATGTGATGACAACTAGTATATCTAAGTAAAATATTTGTTAGTGAAAGAGCTGATGACTGTTTTCATCTTGGTCATAAAGTTTCTATCTACAAAGTTTTGATGGTTGATGACCCATCTAATCCTATCTATGTAAGGAAATATGTTTGGGTGAGCAACAATTCTGTGGAGGAATGAATTGGCGAGATCACTATTGTAGTATCAGAAACTGGTTATGAATCTTCGGCTGTAGCTACTATTTCTATGATCCTTGGTTCTTCATCTTCCAAAAGTTGATAGATAGCCTCCCAAGTAGAGGTTCCAGCATGCGGGGTGCATGTGGTATCGAAATATAGTGGAGGAAATTCTATGACCTCAGTGGGAAGGAGCAGTTGATTGTTGCTAAACAACATGTTTCTTTTGGGTTTGGTCGACAAAGACATTTCCACTGAATTATGTTTGTCAGAATTGACCAGCCAAGAGAATCACAAGAGTGAGGAGAAACTAACTTTATGTTTGTCAAAATTGACCTGCCAAGAGAATCACAAGAGTGAGGAGAAACTAACTTCAGAGTGAATAACTTAGAGGAATCTAAACAATTACACAATAATCCAAGATCTTATGAATGAAATCTTAGGAAATCGTTAGCAGTAATGAAGAAGTTTATTATATCAAAAACCATTAATTCTCCATATTTGGCCATTTATTGATGAAACATGAATTCACATGTGCCTCATTACATGTAAGCATATCATATAAATTTATCGATGAAATATCATTGTCGCATCATTAAAACTTGTGATATCATTTACCTCCAATAAGATTATAGCACATAGAAGCTTAGAATTACAAGTGGGAAGAATTACCGAAGGTTTCACAACGGCATTTTAATATCGTGGAATTGAAAGGATAACCGCTGATTAGGAATCACTGAAATGGAAATAGTGAAATTAGAGGTGGGTAATATATCAAAGATCAGAGAATGTAGTGAGAAGCAATTCCAGAGATCAGAGGATCGACATGGTTATCAAAACGAAAACGCTGATATGGAAACCCTGAGATGCTACCTGGCAATCTTGTGGGATCGTACCTTTATTGCTATAACATAAAACAAAGTGCTTTTGTTATTTTAGGGCTTAGGCCTTAGCAAACAAGATCGGGTAAAGTTTTAATCAACGTTTTTATTAAGGGGACATGTTGGAAACTCTGATATTATATTTTTGAAAACAATTTTTTAAGGTTAAAACCAATGTTTAAAGTTTTAAACTTCAATATTTAAGTTTCTATAAGGGAAATTTCTAGATTCAATCAAGATTTTGAAATAATCAATCTAATATTACCTTTCTTTATTGAAATTTTTTGGGTTTTATCCTAAATTTTAAAAGGGTCCCCATTATTTATTAGTTCTACTATTAATTATAATGGGGTTTTGTTGAGTATTACCATAATTGGAAAAACATTAGGCAAAACACTCATCTTTGTTAAAAATAAATGAAGGTTTAATTAATTAAACAAGAAGACTTAGAAACATAAAAATTATTGAATTTTAGTTGGATAATAGTCACTCTCGATAAAAGAACTCATCATTTTGTAAATTATCTCATAACCTTCTTATTGATGGAAACCGTTTTTATCCTTGTTTGTCATCTAATCAGTAATAAAGATAAAGTTAAAAACTATGTAAGTTTAGATCTTTAAGATAGAATTATTTGTCACTGGTAGATCCACTGTTGCGGGTAGGTGTCCATAGGCTCGATAGGGTTACAATTTAACCACAAATACACTAGTATCTCATCCACTTATAGTAAAATTTTAGGCATTTTTAATGTTTTTCTTATAAAAATTTTCTTTAAAGTTTTCCTAAAAGCCATTGCCCTGATTTAGTGACCATATTATGACAATGTCATTTGTGGATTATAATGACACTGAACAAGTTGGCTCATGATGAAACCTTATGTCTTATGGTTATATAACTATAAGCCATTATCCTAGTTTGGTGGCTAGTTTGATAATGTCAGTATTATTAGTTCCCCATGATCATGGTAAGTCGGCTTATGATGAGACCTCTTATCTCTCATGTTTAATATATTTTTGAATTACACTCTAAAATTTTTAGAATCAGTGGATGGGGAGGCATACTCACTTGTTAAGAGTAATGGATGATAATTGAAGTCAAAAGATGCTAAAAATTCATAATAGCCTTTACCTTTTTAAGGAAAACCTTTTGCATGATCAATCAAGGGATAACTATATTTTAGAAAGTTTTGAAGCTGTGAAACACTCATAATTTAATGGATATAAATATTTCAAAGCTTTATTATAGTTGTAAAACTTAAACCTCAATGTTATGATTTTATTTCTAAGAATCTCTCACTTAATCAATCAAATCCCATCTTAATGATGAGATACCCCAATATTACGACAAAAGTGTATTACCTAACAATGTTAGAGCTAAGACAATATTATATACATATGATTATTTGCATATTTACAAAAGGATAGGTATCCTTAATAAAAATATTTCTTCAAAACTAGCCCATTAATAAGAAGAGCATCCCTCTTTCCTTGTAGATCTTGTAGAATAGAAGTTGATGGGCCTGGTTTTTGAACAATGTGAAATGGGCCTAGAAATAGCCTTTGGAACATTGAATGTTTTCCCTTCTCCTCATGGGCTTTGTCCCATTTCACAACTAGATCAAAAATTTGAAAATTTTTATTATTCCCTGAACTAGGATCAAATGTAGACTTAACCAATTCTTGGTGATGGTCATGGACTTATCTAGCTTTATCTCTTTCTTCCTCTAGTTTAACGATTTGAGACATCCTTAGTTGAAGAGTAGAGGAAGGGTTTTCTTCCATGGACTACACTAGGGATAGTGATGGTATAGCTAGATTAGGTGGTAAAATAGATTCTTTACTATATAGTAATTGAAAAACAGAAATTCCTATAGAGGCCTTCTAGGAAATTATGTCATCCAATAATGCAAAGACTAGAGATTTATGCCAATTTTTCTGATTTTTTTCATTGGTTCGTTTGATTATTCTAATGAGGTTTTTGTTACTAGATTTTTCTAAGTCGTTTCCTTGTGGAGAATAATTTTAATAATCCTCCAATTTAAAAAAAATTCTAAGGGAAAATTCAGTAATTGTGTTACCTAAAAAAATGTTGCATTATAAAAAATTAAAGGATGAGGAAGACCAAACCTAGTAATAATAATTTGACAACTGATTCAATAATGTTCTCAAAATTGGCCACCTTCAAGGGTATAGCTTCCACCCATTTGGTGAAGTAATCAGTAGTAGTCAATATGTATTTATGTTGGTTGGAAGAGTTAGGAACAATCTCACATATTATGTCCAGTCCCCATTGTTCAAAGGGGTGTTCAATGTTAAGTGGTTGTAAAGGTAAGGTTGGTTTCTTTTTTCTTCCAACAGTAGTTTGGAAGACTTTACACTTTCTAACATAAGAATGAGTGTCACTGAATAAAGGCGGTGAATAATAACTAGCATGTAGGATCTTATGAGTAGTGGTGTCACCACCATAATGTCCACTAGCTGGTCCATCGTGTATCTCCTCCAAGGCCTTTCATCTTTAGACTTTTCTAAACATATGAACAAAACAAAATCATAATTTCTTCTAAATATGACTTCATTAAGAAGATGGTATTGATTAGCCTTTAGTCTGAGAGATTTTCTATTCTTGTAATTGAGTTCTCGTGGAACATAACCATCTTTTAAATAAAAATGAGATCAACATATTTGGATTCAGTGTCAAAGGGAAATACCTCTGTGATCTAAACATTATTACATGAATCGTCATTAGCTAATTTTTCATCAGCTCTAGCAATTACCCTGCAAAAACCTTGAACTCTGATCATTTTAGTTGGCTTAATATCTAGGTCATATTCCCGCAGAGAAATAACCCAATTGGATCTTTTCTTTCCTAATTCTTTCTTTATAAGTGATTACCTAGCATCATGGAAAGGAACAATTATTTTAGTGTGTATCTTCAAGACAAAAGGCTTGAAATGCTTTATGGATTTAAATACTACAAAGGCTTTCTTCTCAACCTCCGAGTAATTGAGATAAACTCCTTGTACATTTGAACTAAAGAATGATATTGGAGGCTCAATTTGTTTCTCGTTAGGTTGAGTTAAGACTCTTGCGTAAGATTGTTGGGAGGCAAAAGTATAAAGAATAAAATGTTTAGTAAAATCAACGGTTGATAACAAAGAGACATCAGTGATTGATTGTCTTATTGCATCAAATTATTTTCTTTCAGTGAGTCCCCTCTTAAGAATTTACTTCTTCTTGATCATAGCTTGTAAGGGAAGTACAATTTGAGAGAAATCTAGGAAAAATCTTTTGACAAAATTAATTTTACCAACGAAGGATTGCATAAATTTTTTGTTATGAGGAAAAAACATTTCTGATATTCCCTTGATTCTACCACGTTGTATACATATCCCTTCTTTAGAGATAATAAAACCTAGAAGTTTTGCTTCATCAAGAGAAAAAAATGAATTTTTGGGATTCAAGGAGATTCCAAATTTCCTACATATTTCGAATATTTGCTTCAAATCATGAAAATGATTCTTCCTTTGTTTGGAATAAATTGTAATGTCGTCAAGATACACTACAACTAATTTTCTAATCAAACCTCTGAAAGCAATATCCATAACTCTTTGGAAGTATCTGCAACATTAATTATTCCGAAAGGCATTTTCTGATAAGAATATGTCCCCCACTTAGTCCTGAATGTGTATTCAGTCTATCATCTAGATGTACAAGTATTTGATTATATCCTAAGAAACACTTTAAGAAGGACATAAGTTCAGAACTAGAAATAGATTATAAAATTTGCTCCATTAGGGCTAGAGGAAAATTTTCCTTTCCACAAGCTTTATTCAAATTCCTAAAGTCAATATAAATGTGAATGTCTCCAGTCTTCTTTCTGACAGGGACAAGGTTTGAGACCCACTTGGAATGTTTGACTGGAAAAATGATTTTAGCTTTAAGAAGCTTGTTCAGTTCAGTCTTAATTTGAGCTTCCAAGCTAGGTTGGATCTTTCTTAGCTTCTGTTGAATAATATTGACATCTGGAAACATAGGAATAGTGTGTTGGATGATTGATGTATCATAGGTTTTCATATCATCATAAACCCATGAAAAAACATCCTTGTACCTTTTTAACAAATCAATGACAGAATATGTTTCATCTGGTGAGAGCACAAGGCCCAACTTAATGTTATAAGGTTTATGATTAGATACTATGTTAACCAACTCATTTCTCAAGCTAGAACTTTGAGTTTTGAAATTCGCGGTTCTTTTGAATCTATCCTTCAAGTCATATAAGTGTTTCAATTTAACTATAGGTTTGGGTAAAATATTTTCATCAGAGGATGTATTTTTCATCTTGTCATGACCATCTTCATCAATTACTTGATCAATGTAAGAACCTTATTATGTAAATAAACTTAGAATATCATCATCATCATCATTAAACACACACCAATTCATTACATTATCTAGAATGGAGGGGCAAAAAATAAATTCACTTGAAAATCTGTCAGGGCTAAAATCCTTCAGTGGAAGGAGTTTAGAAGCAACATTTGCTAAGAGGTTAGCACTAGAATTCTATATCATGGGGATGGGAGTTATGTCAAATGCAGTAAAATGAGAAATGAGGTCTTGAATAAAAAACTGATAATGTCTAAGGTGACTAGAAACACAGTAGATGGTGTTTCTAACTTGTTTAATGACAATTTCTAAATCGCCAAACACTTTAATGTATTTGATGTCAATAGTAATGGACTTTTGTAAACCCTGCACCAATGCTTCATACTGAACGAAATTATTGGTACATTCAAATTCTAATCTTCATGCAAGTATAACTTTCGCACCTTTGGGACTTACCAAAATGCAACCAGCTCCTGGACCTTCGCTACATTTTGAACCAACAAAATAAAAAATCCAAAATAAATTATCATGCTTATTTACAATTTTGTCTACAATATTAATACACAAATGAATCTATTTGTGAATATTTTTGATTTGATATTATACAAAATCAACTAAAAATGGAGAAGTTTTTGTTAGAAAATTTCCGAAGAAAGATTTGAAAGAATAGTTTCCCTCGATTTTATTTGAAAATACTACTATTTTGTTTTCTTCATCAAAATCAATGACTGAATGTTTCATATGCTTCTCTCTATCGACACAAATTTTATTTGGTTTTCTATTGTAGGGAAGCCACATATGTGACCAATCAGTTGCAAAATAACCATGTATCTTTTCATTCTAGTCTCTGCTCAAATTAAGACCATAAAACTCAGGAATATCAACTACTGATATATCTATTATCTGACAAACCTTATATTTTGAAGATAGTATAATCAATACAATATTCATTTCTCCTAAAACTTTGATCTTTGAGAAATCTAATTGAAAAATTTATACAATAGATTGCTGTGGTGATATATTCATCTTAAGTAAAACTACATAAGGCATGATGTTAGATGATGCACCCAAATCTACAAAACAATTATGAACACTTTTGTTAAAAATTTCAAAAGTTAAGAGAAAGGGAGGAGTATGAGAGTTTGATCTGCCTATGATTAGAATAGCATCTGAAGGTTCAACTTTATCTAAAGACACATTAGGAGGCTTACCTTTTCCTTTTGAAGATGTTGAAGTAACAATAGTGAGTAATGGAGATGCAGGAATTGCATTTAACCCCTCAAGTAAGAATATATGTTGTTGTTTCAACTTACTAATTTGATATAGGGAGATGTTCACTTTAACCTTCTTCACATCCTCCACAATGTTATACTCAATAGGATCAGTGACAACAAGGGTTTTAGATGAAGAAGGAGTCCTAGAAGTAGTGGGATCGTAACTTGAGGGAGGAGTAGAAGTCTTTTTTACTATTATTTTTTCTCTAGGAGGAGGAGCAAGAGGCTTATGTTTTTTATTTGGTGGAGGAGTATCAACAGGTCCTTTACTTCTCATACTAACCGGTAGGGTTTCTTCTTCTTCCTCATTTTCAAATGAAGCTAAAATAAAATCCCACAAACCATGAGCTTCTTCTAATTCATCTTCTTGGGACTCTTTAGCGGATAGGTATGATTCTTCCTCATTGTCATCCTGGTGAAATTCTGCATTCGAGATGATGGAAGGTGGTTTTGATTGAGATGGTTGATTTCTTCTAAAAGGTCGAAAAGGCTTTTTGGATGATTCAACAACTTGTTTCTTAATCTCTACCATCTCGTTTGACATACTCTTGAGAACCTTTTGTAATCCTTCTAGATTTAAAGGAATCTTTTGGAGCTTTCTGCTTTGGTTCATCCTTGAAAGTGAAATATTTGTTTTTCTTCCTTTCCTCAAGAGTTGTTTTCTTCTTGAGGGAAAGGATTCTCTTTTCTACAGACAAGGCCTCTTTCATATTATCAACTAATGACATTTTTTTTGTCTTGTCTACAAATATTGAAATGCTTGAAGGAAGGCCACTAACGTACCGTTCAACTTGTACGTCTACTCTTTCTCTAGAAGTTTTTGGTATTTTTTCACCAGCGTGTTAAACCATGAATTGAAATCCTTAATATCCTCACTTGGATTAGCTTTAAGGATTGAAAAATCGTTAATCAAAGTGGTGATGGTTTGGTCATATCCAAATTTGAGTAAGAATTATTTTTCAAACATATCCCATTTACTTATAGACCCATATGGAAGAGAAAAATACCATGACCCTTTTGATCTTTCAAAAGTATAAGGAATAAGTTTAACAACATAATCTTCTTGATTGATCCATTAAATTTATGGCCAACATAAAATTATGAAGATGTTCCTCTACAACGAGGTCATCATCAGGATTCTATTTAGGAAGCCATCTTTTTGTGTGTTTAGGTAGAGGGTGTAGTCTTGGAGCCATCTGAACTTCCCCAACATTCTTCCATGGTCTGTTATCCATCTTGGGATTTATTACAACAGAGGATGTTGTAGAAGAAGTGGAAGATGAAGAGGATTAGGAAGTGGAAGATGATGAGGATTGGGTAGTGGAAGATGATGTTGTAGTGCTACTAATTACAGGAATAGAGGAGGTTGTAGAAGATGCAGAAGATGAAGAGGAAGGGATAGTGGAAGAAGTTGTCATAGTGCTACTAATTACAACTGCATCAGACAATTGTGTTTGAGAAATGGATGGGATAAGAGGTTGATAAGAAGAAGATAAAGAGGTAAAAGAAGAAGTAGGACCAAGAGAAGGAGTAAGAGGAGGGGATGATGATGTAAGCTCACTAGCAGAAGAGTGAGTTTCTGGTGTGCTTTTCTTTCTCCAATGAGTGACAAATGGAAATTCAAAAGGTTTGACTCCAAGATTTTCACTCTTGGATCTAGTTAGTACACCAAAAGACTATAAAGAGGATGTAACACTTCCTTCCAATATGTCCGATTGAACATTTTTCTCTCTAGAGATATAGATTTCCTCCAATTTATGGATTAAAGACTGAACTTCAAACGCCTCTGAAAGTGTATGTGTATTAGGAACATTGGTGGTTGTTTTAGAAACTTCAGATCATGGATTTGGAGATTTGGAATGTGATCTGGAAGTTGGCAATTATTTTGAGGGAGATTGACACTTTTAATGACCTTTTAATTTAAGAGTGGATCTTATTGCCATTCCCAATCTAAAGGCCCTCCTTCTAGTGCCAAATGTAGAATTTTGTAGAACTTTTCTACAAATCAACAAGCTCTGATACCATGTAGAATTTTTCTACAAATCAGCTAGCTCTGATACCATGTGGAAATTTCACTTGTAGAACAAACCGATATATGCAATGTCCTAAAGAATAATACTTGTTCTACTTCTACAAAACATCAAGTAGAAGCATAATCGAATTCATGAGCAACATCAAGTAGAAACATGCATAATTGATCAAGAGAAATAATCACACATAACACAATGTATATCTAGGGCAAAACACCAGCATAAAACCCCAACCATGTATTATCAATCAAGTGGAGATCCTCAACAACATACAAAAAGAATTAGCTCAATAGCTATCATGCTCCCTCTGTAATCAAAATATCCTGATGATCTTCAATAAGAAGATGAAGATCATAGACTACCTAGGCCTCAACATATAGGCCACAAGTCCTCCTATATCCTAAAATATGTATTTCTCTTGGGAAGAGATCCTTCTCCATGCAAGGAATACTTACTAGAAATATCCAAGCATCTGAGAGTACATTGTCCCTCATCTGATCTCAACTGGGTCTCTGACAAAACTGACATGCAACAGTTATCCATGAGTGAATCCTCAGTTATCTAAAAAAATAGTTGTCACATGCATGCAAGCATTAACAATCTAATCTAACTGGACTTGACTAGTTATAACTAAGTCAACTGATTCTCTCGTTATAGAACTCATACTTATTCCTTCAATCAATGGAGGAAATTAAGGATAAATTCCTCAATCAGTGGGACAACTAATGCGCATGCTCACAAAGACTTCAAATTCAAATTTCCTTAACTAATTAACTCAAGTGAATTAATTAATTAATATTTCCAACTGCTATTAAGACCAAAATTAATTTTACTTCCTACAGATAGACTAGGGACTGCTATAAATAGGAAGGGACCAAGAAATGCTATTTTAGAACTTTCTATTTTTATCAGTTTCACCTCTCACCCAATGTGGCCAATGACCTCACTGGCCAAAATGCTATTTTTAGACATGTTATTTTTAGCAAGTCTATTTTTAGCACATTCTAAATTTAACATTTCTTGTTGCACATTTTTCAACACTCCCTCTTAACAAGAAAGGCTTTCTCTCGAACCCGATCCTATAACTCTGGAATGTTCTGCATGTAGCACATCTACCTGGTCCACTTGCTCCAACAACACTTAGAACAAAAACACTCCCAACTGACCACTCTGTTGGGCTAGGAACATACTCTGATGCTGAAGCTCTACATGCTGCCGACAAGTGTTCCCTCTCTGACATCTGTGCTACTACAACATCTCCATGCATCTCACAACATTGCACACCTCTATGTGCCACCTAGCACTGTGCAAAACACTTGTGCCTCTCGCATTGTTGCAGCCTGCTAGCTATGCGTTGTCCTGGGATTCCCTGCGCTGTCGCTCTCTCTACTGCTCCATCTGCATCTGTCTCTACCCAATCAGTAAGTTCCTGCTACTCCTCATTAGGGCTCCTGTAGCAAGGTCTCATCCAAGAGGTTGGGTACCTCAAGGATCTTGCCCCTCCTCCTTAGGACGATCACTCTATGTCGCCCCACCTCCTACCTGGAGGTATGGCTACATGTGATCTCTTAGCCCGCCTGGCTCGAAGTTCCCCCTATTGGAGGTCTTTGCATGAGTAGATGTCTCTACTCGATCTCCACTCAGCTTCCCCTGTTGTGGCTACTCCACAACCTCCTGAAGCTACTGCACCAATCGTGGCTCCTCCACAATCATCTGAGACTTCTTCTGGCTCTACATGTTGAGAGGTAATTTACTCTCCCTCTCAACCACCAAGTTTCCATCAGTTGCCTTGTTGCGCAAGGCTTTGCATGCATCTTGAACCTCAAGAGCATATAGGTTCTTGACCTGTGAACCAATCTGCTTCACCTATCTAGTGATGATGTTTCTGAGGAAAACCTTTCCCTTACTGAAGACTACATCATAGCCTCTGTCTTCCAGCATCACGATCGACACCAAGTTTCTCTTCAGTCCTGGTACATACTTGACATCGATCAAGGTATGGTGAGATCCATGCTGCCTCTGAAAAATAATCGTGCCTACACCTGAGACACTATACTTCTTATCATTACCCATCGCTATGAGTATCTAGAGATCTTTCTCCTCCAAAGTACTAAAAAAACTCTTGTCGTCGATCATGTGGAAAGAAGCTCCACTGTCAAGAAACCAACCACTTCCCACCATGGATGAAACCATGCATGTGAAGAGTGTGAAATCGAACTCAAACTGTGAAGTAAGTGCCTCACCTTCAGATCCTTCCCCGGATCCCTTCTTGGATTTCCTCCGTGGACAATTTGCAGCATAATGGCCCACCTCATGACAACGAAAGCATTGCACTTTCGATTTTTCTACCTTCTTCCCATCATTAGAAGAACTGGATTCAGAAAGAGAAACCTTCTCCTTCCCCTTCTGCACCTTACTCCCTAAGGCACAATTCTCCTCATCATGCATATATGAAGAACTATCTCTGGTGCTCCGTCTGATCTCCTCCTGCATCAAATCCAACCATATTCATTCCCAATCTGGCAGTTTCTCCCTTCCATTCACCGAGTCCTGGTAGCTATGCCAGCTCTTGGGAAGGCCAAGGAGTGCTAGACTCATCATATCCTCATCCGATGTCATGACCCCTACACTTGCAAGCTCATCCCTGCATGTGATGAGCTTGGTTGGATACGTAAAGATCGTCACATCCCTTTCACACTTGATCTTTCAAAGTTTTTTCTTCAGTGCCAGCTTCCTCTGATCACTAGTATTCTGATATAAATCTTTCAATGTCTTCCACATTGTATGTAGAGTCTCCTTCCCATGGAGGCTCGAGACTATGTGATCTCGAATGCCCTCCAAGAGAATTCTCCTAGTTGTAGCCACACACTTACCCCATTCCACCAGCTCATCCTTGTCAGTAGGCTTAGAGACTTCTTGATCAATGAAATCCTTAAGGCCATTATCTTCTAAGACTGCCTCCATGCGATCCTTCCAAGCTATATAGTTTCAGCTACCATCAAGGGCATATTCAAGCCTCAAACCATAGAACGCCATCGATGAAATAGATGTGATAAGAACTTGAGATCTATATCACGAATAATAAACTTCAAATTTCTCCTGCTAATTGTTATGCTCCTATACCAATAGGTGTCATACTTCATGATTGACTTGATGAGCTATGAATATGTTCATACCTTTCCTTGTTGCAAAGGTTTTCCATATTGTCAAAAAATAAAAAAAATTTAAAAAATGTAAAGAGGGTATACCCTAAAAGAAAAATCAAAGGGTAAAAAGAATAAAATGGTCAAAAAATGAGAAGAAATGAACCCCAAAAAAAATAGACCAAGAAAGTGTGCAAGTTTAAATGCCACTACTATTTCATTTTTTGTAATAAGCAATTGTGTGCAACTTGTTAAACTTATGCCACAATTGATGAAGAGTCAAACTGTTTAAACTTGGCTCATTCATTTTTCAATTTCATGCTGTAGAGATAGAGAATAAAATTTGACCAAACTATTTAATCTTGGCAGATAAGTAGATAGGTAGAGTGAATAAAAGGAGCTCAACAGTTTAATTTGAGCCCTTGAATGTAATAATGTTAGACTTAGATAGATTTTTATATGTAAAAGAAAAAGTGTGATAAGCATTTGCCAGTTCAAGTGCACCCTAATAAATAAGAAAAAATGTCAAGCTAAAGTAGGTAGGGTAGGTAGATGGTGTTGCAGAATTACTTGTGATGGATAATGTCTCTGAAATGTGTTAACTTTTACTTTATCACAAGTGAAAGGCAGACATTACACTTGATGCAGTTCAAGCAAGACAAGGTCAAATAACTAACTTCCATTCACATTTTCCCCTGAAGACTTCACTAATTCCCCCTAAAGTATTAAGGTCTTTGAAAATTAAAGGGGCTCAGAGCATTTCTATGACTTTTGGAGGGACCGGACCCTCGGCCCAATAATCTAAAAAGCCTAAAGTACTTAAAAAACCATCATTCATTCATTCTCACAAATTTTTCCTAAGTAAAATCTCATTTTTCTTAGGAAAATTACACAATATGACATAAACACCTTTCACTTTAGCCTAAGTTATATATACTCTTTAGATGTTTTACATAGCGCTTATTCTCATTTTTATGTCATATTAACCTTTAACCTATATTATATAAGTAGCGCTTATTCTCATTTTTATGTCATATTAACCTTTAACCTATATTATATAAGTGCCGAAAAAACATTCCCCTTGTCGTATTATTTAACTATATATAAATCCCCGACATTTTATATATTCTGCCCCCCGGTTGAATACAACCATAATCAATAGTTAAAAGGGATTAATGAGTTTATTTTAAATTCATTAACAGCCTAACCACTCCTCACATTGACCTCGATACGATTAAAGTTGTTAAATGTATCGGGCCCACCATAGTTAAGGTCCCGCTGTATCCTACTCCCTGTCTGCCATCCAATCGTTCCTCATTCATCCCACTGTTGAAATCTATATCGCGCTCCCCTGGTGAACACGCTTTATCACGCGATCACGAGGTGATTTTCCACCCGTACCTCCACCACGCATCGTGAAGTCCATATGATCGCTCGCCCTCGGTCCAAAACCACCCAACCCTAAAAGCGATGTGAGCACATACCATTTACCACCCTCCACAAATGACAAAACATCCCATCTCCACTTGCATCATCCGCTCAATAAATCCAAAAAACCCTGCCAACATCAGCTTTGTTAAATAAAATGAACAAGAGTCATTTTCACAGTTATATGCTGTGACCAGTGCTTCCATGCAAAACAACTTTCAAGTCAATTGTTCCAGTTTCCCAACCACCACCTGATCATAAAATCTACAGCAACACACTCTGCAACGTGTCATCCAACCTGCCATTGTACTTTTTACTTCCTTGATACAGGTATTTATCCATTCGACCCTAAAACCCTGTAATTTGAGTTTTCTATTGAAAATTCTACAAGAAAGGGTGAAATTTATTTTTAGGATAGTCTATGGTTGCCATAAAAAGTTCTCAAACCTGCTGTTTGGTCTATTTTTCTCACAGAAATTATTGATTCCATTTTGAATCCATAAGAGCGAAAATGGAAACCCCTATAGCCCTGAATGTAGCACCCATGAACCCTCCCCACAAAGACTTAGATTATATACCTTTGGCCGATAAAGATTTTCAGATAAAAGGCCTATCTGGTGTTTAAAACCATCTTCAGGCCTTCTTCCAAGCCAGAGATCGTTAACTAAATAATTCTGACATTTTTGGACTATGGAAATCTAACCTTCCCATGTATTCCCTCCCCTCAGTCCATGTTTTCCTAGACATAATTCATCAATGTTGTGCTAATTATGATCCCAACCATAGAGCTGTTAGGTCCCCAAGCCAGACAATCCTTTTTCCCATAACTGCTCAATCCATCAATGAAATGTTGCAGTTCCACTCCATTCAGCTCCGCACTCCTTTTTCCATGGCATATTTACTTGAAAAATCATCTCAGTTATCCAAATCAGAAGTGACTCATATTGCTCAAACCTTCATGTTGCCAAAGCACCATCCCAAAGGTCCACCTCCTTATCTGCAGGCTTTCTTCACTGAAACTGGAAGACTTATTGTCGATATGATATCCCTGATTATGGGATTTAACTTTAATGAATATGTTGATGATATCACCCTAGTGTTACCATCAATCTTTACTCCAGGACAGCCCCCTGCTGTCAGATATGACTATGCCTACTATATTGCCAACAGAATCCATGACCAATTCCTGAATTTGGAAAGAGAAGGAGTTTTCAAATACACCTCTTTCATATACCATCTTATGTTATATTATCAATTAGATAACTTTCCTTTCCCTATCAATAAACTTGACACCAAAGGGAATCCAAGGTCTGTTATCTTTTGGAGTCCAATCTTTCATAATACCGGTGAGTCCCCTTACACTTATAGTGAGTTTATTAAGCTATATGTACATCCATCAACCACTCTGTTGATAGGAGTTTCCCCCCCTAAGATCAATGGTAACATGAAGAAAATTCTCCAGCTCTCTAAGCAGTACAAGACAGGTGACTGGTACCTATATAAAGATCACATAGAAATCAGGATGTATGGGTGTGAACTTTGCCCTTTTAAGTTACACAAGTATGTTCCCATGAGATTATTTGCATTGGAATATTTCAGGCAGATCATAAATGCAGATTTAGTCAATTTTTGTGGTGCCAAGAAGAAAGCTTAGCTAAGAATTAGGAACCAGCTAGGCCCTTTTGTCATCAACAATAGGGATACATGGAAAGAAGCTAAAAAAGTATTATAATACCACCTTAAATTATGAAAGAGTTTAGGTGGGTGCCATATTACCCCATTAGTTTCATATGTGACAGAAGGATGAAAAACAGGTTGTCACCTTATATACATTATAGGATCCCAGAAATTGAGCAGTTTGCAAACTTGGATGAATGGATAGAGGGGTTGCTAGTAGAAGAGGTTAGTGAGCAAGTCAATATGGAAAATGCTATGAGAGATCTTGAGAAAACCCTTGACTTGGATTCTTTTGGGCAGGTACCATTCAAGTTGTCTCGAAAATCAGCAATTAGTACATCCACTACTAGAACTCCTCAACAACCTTCACATGATGTCAACATACCAGCCACAGGAACATCCAAAGGTAAGGAAGTAGAGACAACAGAACAACCTACAATGACAGATCAGCCTAGAATTTCCAAAGAATAGGGTCAAGTACCAACTCCTCCAGCTCAAACCAAAGTAGTAGAAAGTCCAATTTTGCAAACTCCTCTAAATGAGGAAAGAAATAAAAAGAGGGACATGGAAACCGCTACCCCCACCAGTGGACCTATAGGACAGTCTAGGACAAAGAGGCGAAGACTGAATCCACTTTCAGAAGAGTAAATTATTGAAGAAACTACATATAGTCAAAGAGTAGAAAGGATAGTTAGCCAGCAAACTTCCCCATTGGGAGGAACATCCACTAGCTCACAGAGGGAGGAGCTAGAAAGACAAACAGTGCAGAAGTATCATCCACCAGGCCACAAAGTAAAGAGGCCTTAGATATCAAGAAGACGTTCACAGAAATAAAAGCCAAAAATGATCTACTAAGACTTCAAATTTACAATTAGTATTTGAAAATGGCCCCCACAAACCAGTATAGATTGATGTCAGCCTATGAGATTCAAGAAGGCAAGATGATATGAGCTACTTCAAGCCAAAGGTTCAGCAATGTCAAACAACAATAGATTATATCAGGACAAATCTAGAAGTCTTGGCTAAGGATATTAATCCTTTGGATCAGATTTAACTTCACAAGCAAACTGGAGAAATGGTCTATTCAACCTTAACCAGTAAAGCATTGATGGCTCATAGGCTAGAAAATTCTTTGGATAATACAACTACCCAGCTGAACTTAGAAAAAGCCTCCTCCCTGGCCAAGGATAACAGAATAAAATCATTAGAAGAAATCATCATTGGATTGGGACATGATCCCAAAGATGTAAAAGGTGTAGAAGCACTAATCAAGAAGAAAGAAGAAGACATCGCTACCTTGAGGGAGCAGGTAAAGATGCTTCCTTCAAGGCATCCACAGACTGCTGAGGTTATAAAGTAGAAATCTGAAGAAGAGATGATGGATCTCCTCTTGAAACTGAATGAAAGATTAAACAACACAGAGTAGGAATTAGAAAAAAGACTGAAGGACAAGTAGGGAGAGTCGACCTCTCAGCCTCCTGAGGTAATCCCCATAGTCTCAACAACAGTGCCTTCTACACTTGGAACACCATTAGCTCCAAATATCCCAGCAGCCACAGTGGAGGTGGTCATAGGTATAGCAACCGCAGGGACAGGACCAGGTAGCAGTGCTAATTTGAGCATTGAAGAGTTGATAAAGGCAATGGAAAAAATGAGGCTACAAGTTTCAGAATTAAAACAGGTAAAGGAGCAATTGGCTAAGGTAGAAAGAAATTATGATATCTCCAAAATAAATGTTGTGGAAAAAACAAGGGAGATCAAAGCATTAGAAAATAAAGTGAAAACATTAGAAAAAGATCTCACTTTTGACAAGCCTCTTGCAAAAATCAAGAAAAATCTTTGGGCCAACATCACCCAATCCGTAAATGATGGTTGGCCATCCATCCAAGTGATCTATGAACATATTGATCTAGTGAAAGAAGCACAGGGAGAAATTTAAAGGACAAAAGCTCTATTAGGACAAATGCCTGATCAAGCCAACCAGCTCATACATTTTTTGAATAATAGAAATAAGGACCAACTGGAAGAACATGGAATCTCAGACAGGACAGACACTATATTGCAAATCAAAAGGGTGCTAACCAAGAAAAATTTGATGCAGAATTTAGAGAGAAGATGTCAAGATATGCAAGTGGAAATTAATTCTTTTATGGAGAAGTTCACTATTTTGCAGAATAAAGGGCTACCAAGTCCTTTAGTGATTAATGACAGATTAATGAAGCATATAGATTATGTAAACAAATTGAATAAGTATGCTAGCAATCAAGCTAGTTCATCAACAAGTGCATCAGGAATAAAATCACTCCCCACAGGCCGAGTTCTCTATGACAGCTTAGAGAACTTATTCTATGTTGAGCATGAGATTAAACACTTATTCCCAATCCAGCCTACCTTTTTCATATATACAGAAACTGATGAAACTCTGAGGAAACTTCAAAAACACAGATTGCCAGAGCAAAAATGGTGGGAAGACATGTTGGAAATTTTGTAAATTTATCCCTGGTAAAATGTAAATTTTGAGCTATTTACTATGGTAAGATGAATAAAGGTGAGCAGAGATGAACAAAGGTCAAACATGTCAAAGTGTATCAGAACAAGTAAAGAGTATCGGTCAAAACAGGGTAGCCAACGCAGAGTTACTAAAGAAGACAGTAGCAAGCCAAATCATAGGGCCTGCCTCCAGCACACTCATCAAGAAAAGGAACAGCACATCATCAGTTCACCTTTCTCCTATCTACGAGACTAGTTGTCTCTATTTTCTTGTAAAATATGATTAGTCTCCCCAGTTTATATCTCACTTTGTTATGAGATATTTCATTGTAAAATTTTTGTATAAATACCCCTTCAATTGGAGTATTGAGTGTGGATTCTTAGACATTTCTGTAATATTGATTATTTTGGAATAAAGTGCTGATTGGACAACCTTTTGTATGGCTTGCTGGATAAAGAATTGAAACAAAGGACTTTTCACAGTTTTCTTGAAGCAAACACTAGATCAATAAGTCCTCTATACCTTATGTTTATAAGTTTTCCTTGTTTATTGTATCATACATGTTTCACATCTGAATGGTAAACGAAAAAGAATAATTCAGAATATGCTTGATTACACTTTGTTTTCAATCTTTATTATTCTCCATGTTTTCTTCTAAATTAGTATAAATAGTGAAATCTTAATTGCTCCTGTTTTCTAGTTCATTCATTTTGATTATTTAGTGAAGAATTCTTAACTTCTCTTTAGTAGTAATCGCTCAAGTTCCCTCTATAAAAGTGCTGAAGGATTCTTAACTGCCCTTCACCCATTTTAAACCCATTCCATTTATCTCAATTTGCCATTTGTTCCCTGTTTGACCATCTTGCCTTGTGAAACCATCTTTTGTTAAGAAACCACATCTAGTTAAGCCATCTTCTTTCACATCTGAATGGTAAACGAAAAAGAATAATTCAGAATATGCTTGATTACACTCTGTTTTCAATCGTTATTATTCTCCATGTTTTCTTCTAAATTAGTATAAATAGTGAAATCTTAATTGCTCCTGTTTTCTAGTTCATTCATTTTGATTATTTAGTGAAGAATTCTTAACTGCTCTTTAGTAGTAATTGCTCAAGTTCCCTCTATAAATGTGCTGAAGGATTCTTAACTGCCCTTCACCCATTTTAAACCCATTCCATTTATCTCAAGTTGCCATTTGTTCCTCGTTTGACCATCTTGCCTTCTGAAACCATATTTTGTTAAGAAACCAAGTCTAGTTATGCCATCTTCTTTCACTCCATTAGCCCAATGGCCTAAGCTACTCAGTTTTACCCCTCTGCTATTGAATCTCACAACCCAAACTCAAACAAAACTCCTAAACTTCACAACTAGCCTAATGTCTTTCAAAACCAAGCTAAATCATAAAGAGAGAGCCCTCTCTGAGTGCATATTGGCTAGAATCTATACTTAAAAGTTTGTTTGTGGTTACCTCGGACCCCTTTCCGACCATTAACTGGCCCTTCTTCTGTTTCTGTCTCATCCAAGTTTTTGAGATAGTAAGTATTGTTCCCTTGGCCATCTGACCTATTGTTCATGACTTTCCACCAGGAAAAGCCATCACCAAGTGGAGCCAGTGTTATGCTTCTATACCAATAGGTGTCATATTTCATGATTGTCTTGACGAGCTATGAATGTGTTCATACCTTTCCTTGTTTCAAAGGTTTTCCATATTGTCAAAAACTCAAAATATTTTAAAAAATGTAAAGAGGGTATACCCTAAAAGAAAAATTAAAGGGTAAAAAGAATAAAATGGTCGAAAAATGAGAAGAAATGAACCCAAAACAAAAATAGACCAGGAAAGTGTGCAAGTTTAAATGCCACTACTATTTCATTTTTTGTAATAAGCAATTGTGTGCAGCTTGTTAAAATTATGCCATAATTGATGAAGAGTCAAACTGTTTAAACTTGGCTCATTCATTTTTCAAGTTCATGTTGTAGAGATAGAGAATAAAATCTTACCAAACTGTTTAATCTTGGTAGATAATTAGATAGGTAGAGTCAATAAAAGGAGCTCAAAAATTTAATTTGAGCCCTTGGATGTAATAATGTTAAACTTAGATAGATTTTTATATGTAAAAGAAAAAATGTGATAAGGGTTTGCCAGTTCAAGTGCACCCTGATAAAGAAGAAAAAATGTTAGGCTAAAGTAGGTAGGGTAGGTAGATAGTGCTGCAGAATTACTTGTGATGGATAATGTCTCTAAAATGTGTTAACTTTTACTTTATCACAAGTGCAAGGCAGACATTACACTTGATGTAGTTCAAGCAAGACAAGGTCAAATAACTAACTTCCATTCACATTTTTCCCTAAATATTTCACTAATTCCCCCTAAAGTATTAAGGTCTTTGAAAATTAAAGGGGCTTAGAGCATTTCTCCGACTTTTTGAGGGACCAGACCCTTGGCCCAATAATCTAAAAATCCTAAAGTACTAAAAAGACCATCATTCATTCATTCTCACAAATTTTTCCCCAGTAAAATCTCATTTTGCTTACGAAAATTACACAATATTACATAAACCCCCTTTCAGTTTAGCCTAAGTTAAATATACTCTTTAGATGTTTTACTTAGCGCTTATTCTCATTTTTATGTCATATTAACCTTTAACTATATTATATAAGTCCTGAAAAAAATTCCCCTTCCTGTATTATTTAATTATATATAAATCCCTGACATTTTATATATTCTGCCCCCCGATTGAATACAACCATAATCAATAGTTAAATGGGATTAATGAGTTTATTTGAAATTCATTAACAACCTAACCACTCCTCACATTGACCCTGATACGATTAAAGTTTCTAAATGTATCGGGCCCACCATAGTTAAGGTCCCGCTATATCCCGCTCCCCGTCCACCGTTCAAACGTTCCTCATTCATCTGACAGTTGACATCTATATCGCACCCCTCTGGTGAATGCGCTTTCACACGCGATCACCAGGTGGTTTTCCGCCCGTATCTCCACCACGCGTAGTGCAATCCATATGATCACTCGCCCTCGGTCCAAAACTGGCCATCCCTAAAAGCAGTGCGAGCACATACCATTTACCACCCTCAACAAACGACAAAACATGCCATCTCCGCTTGCGTCATCCACCCTATAAATCCAAAAAACCATGCCAACCTCAGTTTTGTTAAATAAAACGAACAAGAATCATTTTCACAGTTAAACGTTGTGACAAGTGCTCCCACGCAAAACAATGTTCAAGTCCACTGTTCCAGTTTCCCAACCGCCACCTGATCAGAAAATCTATAGCAACACACTCCACAGCCTGTCATCCAACCTGCCATTGTAATTTTTACTTCCTAGATACAGGTACTTATCCAGACTACCCTAAAACCCTGTAATTTTGGTTTTCTATTGAAAATTCTACAAGAAAGGGCGAAATTCAGTTCTAGGATAGTCTGTGGTTGCCATAAAAAGTTCCCAAACCTGCTGTTTGGTCTATTTTTCTCACAAAAAGTCTAAATTCCATTTTGAATCCATAAGAACCAAAATGGAAACACCTATAGCCCTAAATGTAGCACCCATGAATGCTCCCCACAAAGACTTAGATTATCTACCTCTTGCCGATAAAGATTTCTAGATAAAAGACCTATCTAGTGTTAAAAACCATCTTCAGGCCTTCTGCCAGGCCAGAGATAGTTATCTAAATAAGCCTGACATTTTTGGACTGTGGGAATCTAACCTTCCCATGTATTTCCTCCCCTCAGTCCATGTTTTCCCAGACATAATTCATCAATGTTGTGCTAATTATGATCCCAACCATAGAGTAGTTATGTCCCCAAGCTATACAGTTCTTTTTCCCATAACTACTCAATCCATCAATGAAATGTTGCAGTTCCACTCCAGTCAGCCCTACATTCCTATTTCCATGGCATATTTACTTGAAAAAGCATCTCAGTTATCCAAATTAGAAGTGAATCGTATTGCTCAAATCTTCATGTTGCCAAAGCACCAGCCCAAAGGTCCACCTCCTTATCTGCAGGCTTTCTTCATTGAAACTGGAAGACTTATTCTCGATATGATATCCCTGATTATGGGATTTAACTCTAGTGAATATGTTTATGATATCACCCTAGTGTTACTATCAATCTTTACTCCAGGACAACTCCCTGCTATCAAATATGACTATGCCTCCTATATTGCCAACAGAATCAATGACCAATTCCTGAATTTGGAAAGAGAAGGAGTTTTCAAATACACCTCTTCCATATACCATCTTATGTTATATTATCAATCAGATAACTTTCCTTTCCCTATCAAGAAACTTGACACCAAAGGAAATCCAAGGTTTGTTATCTTTTGGAGTCCAATCTTTCATAATACCAGCGAGCCCCCTTACACTTATAGTGAGTTTATTAAGCTATATGTACATCTAGCAACCACTCTGTTGACAGGAGTTTCCCCTCCTAGGATCAATGGTGACATGAAGAAAATTCTCCAGCTCTCTAAGCAGTACAAGACAGGTGACTGGTACCTATATAAAGATCACACAGAAATCAAGATGTATGGGTGTGAACTTTGCCCTTTTATGTTACACAAGTATGTTCCCATGACATTATTTGCATTGGAATATTTCAGGCAGATCATAAATGCATATTTAGTCAACTTTTTGTGGTGCCAAGAAGAAAGCTCAGCTAAGAATTAGGAACCAGCTAGGCCCTTTTGTCATCAACAATAGAGATGCATGGAAAGAAGCTAAAAAAATATTAGAATACCACCTTAAATTACGAAAGAGTTTTAGGTGGGTGCCATATTACCCCAATAGTTTCATATGTGACAGAAGGATGGAAAATAGGTTGTCACCTTATATACGTCATAGGATCCCAAAAATTGAGCAGTTTGCAAACTTTGATGAATGGATAGAGGGGACGCTAGTAGAAGAGGTTAATGAGCAAGTCAATATGGAAAATGCTCTGAGAGATCTTGAGAAAACCCTTGACTTGGATTCTTTTGGGCAGGTACCATTCAAGTTGTCTCGAAAATCAGCAATTAGTACATCCACTACTGGAACTCCTCAACAGCCTCCACATGATGTCAACATACCAGCCACAGGAACATCCAAAGGTAAGGAAGTAGAGACCACAGAACAGCCTACAATGACAGATCAGCCTGGAATTTCCAAAGAATAGGGTCAAGTACCAACTCCTCCAGCTCAAACCAAAGTAGTAGAAAGTCCAATTTTGCAAACTCCTCTAAATGAGGAAAGAAATAAAAAGAGGGACAGGGAAACCACTACCCCCACTAGTGGACCTACAGGACAGCCTGGGACAAAGTGGCGAAGACTGAATCCTCTTTCAGAATAGTAAATTATTGAAGAAACTACATATAGTCAAAGAGTAGAAAGGGTAGTTAGCTAGCAAACTTCCCCATTGGGAGGAACATCCACTAGCTCATAGAGGCAGGAGCTAGAAAGACAACACAGTGCAGAAGTATCATCCACTAGGCTACAAAGTAAAGAGGCCTTAGATATCAAGAATATATTCACAGAAATAAAAGCCAAAAATGATGTAGTAAGACTTCAAATTTACAATCAGTATTTGAAAATGGCCCCCACAACCCAACAGAGATTGATGTCGGCCTCAAGAAAGCAAGATGATAATGAGCTACTTCAAGCCAAAGGTTCAACAACCTCAAACAACAACAGATTATATCAGGACAAATCTGGAAGTCTTGGCTAAGGATATTAATCTTTTGGATCAGATTGAACTTCACAAGCAAACTGGTGAAATGGTCTATTCAACCTTAACCAGTAAAGCATTGATGGATCACAGGCTACAAAATTCTTTGGATAATACAACTTCCCAACTAAACTTAGAAAAAGCCTCCTCCCTGACCAAGGATAACAGAATAAAATCATTAGAAGAAAACATCATTGGATTGGGACATGATCCAAAATATGTACAAGGTGTAGAAGGACTAATGAAGAAGAAAGAAGAAGACATTGCTGCCTTGAGGAAGCAGCTAAAGCTACCTCCTTCAAGGCATCCACAAACTGCTGAGGTTATAAAGCAGAAATATGAAGAAGAGATGATGGATCTCCTCTTAAAACTCAATGAGAGATTGAACGACACAGAGCAGGCATTAGAAAAAGCACTAAGGGACAGGCAGGGAGAGTTGACCTCTCATCCTCCTAAGGTAATCCCCATAGTCTCAATAGCAGTCCCTTCTACACTTGGAATAGCATTAACTCCAAATATCCTAGCAGCCACAGCAGAGGTGGTCACACGTACAGCAACCACATGAACATGACCAGGTAGCAGTGCTAATTTGAGCATTGAAGAGTTGATAAAGGCAATGGAAGAAATGAGACTACAATTTTCAGAACTAAAATAGGTAAGAGAGAAGTTGGCTAAGGTAGAAAGAAATTATGATATCTCCAAAATAAATGTTGTGGAAAAAACAAGGGAGATCAAAGCATTAGAAAATAAAGTGAAAACATTAGAAAAAGATCTCACTTTTGAAAAGTCTCTTGCAGAAATCAAGAAAATTCTTTGGGCCATCATCACCCAATCCATAAATGATGTTTGGCCATCCATCCAAGTGATCTATGAACAGATTGATCTAGTGAAAGAAACAAAGGGAGAAATTCAAAGGACAAAAGCTCTGTTAGGAAAAATGCATGATCAAGCCAACCGACTCATACATTTTTTGAATAACAGAAATAATGAACAAATGGAAGAACTTGTCATCTCAGATAGGGTGGACACTATTTTGGAAATCAAAAGGGTGCTAACCAAGAAAACTTTGATGAAGAATTTAGAGAGGAGATGTCAAGATATGCAGGTGGAAATTATTTTTTTTTATGGAGAAGTTCACTATTTTGCAGAATAAAGGGCTACCAAGTCCTTTGATGATTAATGACAGATTAATGAAGCATATAGATTATGTAAACAAATTGAATAAGTATGCTGGCAATCAAGCTAGTTCATCAACAAGTGCATCAGGAATAAAAGCACCCCCCACAAGCCAAGTTCTCTATTACAGCTTAGAGAAATTATTCTATGTTGAGCATGAGCTTAAACACTTATTGTCAATCCAACCTACATTTTTCAAATATACAAAAACTAATGAAGCTCTAAGGAAACTTCAGAAACACAAATTTCCAGAGCAAAAATGGTGGGAAGACATGTTGGAAATTTTGTAAATCTATCCTTGGTAAAATGTAAATTTTGAGCTATTTACTATGGTAATATGAATAAAGGTGAGCAGATATGAACAAAGGTCAAACAGGTCAAAGTGTACCAGAACAAGTAAAGAGTATCAGTCAAAACAGGGCAGCCAGCACAGAGTTACTAAAGAAGACAGCAACAAGCCAAATCATAGGACCTGCCTCCAGCACACTCAGCAAGAAAAGGAACAGCACATCATTAGTTCACCTTTCTCCTATCTGTGAGACTAGTTGTCTCTATTTTCATGTAAAATATGATTAGTCACCCCAATTTTTATCTCACTTTGTTATGACATATTTCATTGTAAAAGTTTTGTATAAATACCCCCTTAATTGGAGTACTGAGTGTGGATTCTTAGACATTGCTATAATATTGATTAATTTGGAATAAAGTGCTGATTGGACCAACTTTTGTGTGGCTTGCTGGATAAAGAATTGAAACAAAATATTTTTCACAGATTTCTTGAAGAAAACACCAGATCAATAAGTCCTCTATACCTTATGTTTAAAAGTTTTCCTTGTTTATTATATCATATATGTTTCACATCTGAATGGTAAACGAAAAAGAATAATTCAGAATATGCTTGATTGCACTTTGTTTTCAATCGTTATTATTCTCCATGTTTTCTTCTGAATTAGTATAAACAGTGAAATCTTAATTGCTCCTATTTTCTAGTTCATTCATTTTGATTATTTATTAAAGAATTCTTAACTGCTCTTTAGTAGTAATCACTCAAGTTCCATTTGTAAATGTGCTGAAAGATTCTTAACTGCCCTTCACCCATTTTAAACCCATTACATTTATCTCAAGTTTCCATTTGTTCCCTGTTTGACCATCTTGCCCTGTGAAACCATCTTTTCTTAAGAAACCAAGTCCAGTTAAACCATCTTCTTTGACTCCATTAGCCCAATGGCCTAAGCTACTCAGTTTTACCCCTCTGTTACTGAATCTCACCACCCAAACTCAAAAAAAACTCCTAAACTTCACAACTAGCCTAATATCTTTCAAAACCAAGCTAAATCATAAAGAGAGAGCCCTCTCTGAGTGCAAATTGGCTAGAATCTGTAATTAAAAGTTGGTTTGTGGTTACCTCGGACCCCTTTCCTCTTCCCAACAACTTCTAGGAAAATCTGAGTGATAATGCTAGTATATTGTTCTTTCTTGATCACTTGTGCTCTGATACCATGTAGAATTTTGTAGAATTTTTCTACAAATTAGCTAGCTCTGATACTATGTAGAATTTTTCTACAAATCAACTAGCTCCGATACCATGCAGAAATTTCACTTGTAGAACAAACCGATAAATGCAATGTCCTAAAGCATAATACTTGTTCTACTTCTGCAAAACATTAAGCGGAAGCATAATCAAATTCATGAGCAACATCAAGTAGAAACATGCATAACTGATCAAGAGAAATAATCACACATAACACAAGATATGTCCAGGGGAAAGCACCACCATAAAACCCCAACCATGTATTATCAATCAAGTGGAGATCCTCAACAAAATACAAAAAGAATCAACTCAATAGCTATCCTGCTCTCTCTGTAATCAGAAGATCCTGATGATCTTCAATCAGAAGATGAAGATCATAGACTACTTAGGCCTCAATATATAGGCCACAAGTCCTCCAATCTCCTAAAATACATATTTCTCTTGGAAATAGATCCTTCTCCATGCAAAGAATACTTACTAGAAATATCCAAGCATCTGATAGTACATTGTCCCTCATATGATTTGAATTGGGTCTCTGACAGAACTAACATGCAACAGTTGTCCATGAGTGAATCCTCAGTTATCTAAAATAATAGTTGTCACATGCATGCAAGCATTAACAAACTATATTTTATTATTTTAACAACTTGTTAAAATAATCTAATTGGGGTTGACTAGTTATAACTAAGTCAACTGATTCTCTCATTATAGAACTCATACTTATTCCCTCAATCAGTGGAGGAAATTAAGGATAAATTCCTCAATCAGTGGGACAACTCATGTGCATGCTCACAAAGACTTTAAATTCGAATTTCACTAACTAATTAACTCAATTGAATTAATTAATTAATATTTCTAGCTGCTGTTAAGACCATAATTAATTTTACTTCCTTTAGATAGACTAGGGACTGTTATAAATAGGAAGGGACCTAGAAATGCTATTTTTAGAACATTCTATTTTTAGCAGTTTCACCTCTCACTCGATGTGGACAATGACCTCAGTGGCCAAACTACTATTTTTAGACATGCTATTTTTAGCAGGTCTATTTTTAGCACATTCTAAATTTAACATTTCTTGTTGCACATTTTTGAACACCAAAAATGTTGAAGGCTCAAAAATATCAGCCTCAACATTGGGTAAAACCACCTGGTCGGGAACATAGAGCAACTCCTTTTTCGTTTGAGAAGGTGACTTTGACGGGGTTGATGGGACTAGTTTCCCTTAAAAATATATATGAAAGTAGATAAAAGATATATAGGTGTTAAGGTTGATGGACATAGATAAAACATAAATGAATATAATTAAAGGCCTTACAATATTGATTTGGGAAAATATATCTTCTATATATGTGACTTGCAGATTTCACTCATAATATGACAATGTAAATAATAAAACTATTCATGAATATAAAACGAGTAATGATAACTAATTTAATTATATATTTAATTAAATTAGTTGATATAATTTAATGCATATATAAGATATCGGTGTTGTCTATACACTTAGAATATTTTGATTAAAACACATCAATAATGATAATTGTTCAATCACATGCAATAACATATATGACAAACATGAAAGAAAATAATAATTCAACTCATAAACATATCATCAGTATATATATAGTAGTACTTGATACACATTAGCTCTGCTCATAAGTAAAATCAGAGTGGCTCTTCTTTCTATTAAGACATCTTTTCATCTACAATAGTGCAGAGAAAAACTTTCTTGCAAAAATTCAAAAACCCCTTCTTTATAACATTGAAGGCGACTTATAGTTTGAAATCAAAACTCAAATATAGAAAGGTTCCATAAAATGTTGGGTGGTTTAAACAAACCACACTTAAAATAAAATACAAGATAATAATAGATTGTTTTTATAACAAATTGGATCATGGATGGGAGGACGATTGCTTTTCCATTCAGTGTCGAAGCTCACATATGTCCATCATCGACATTGATTGAGGTGGATGGTGAGGATCAATGTGCATCCGAGCAATGAATAACACATTGTTGAGTGTTCAAATAATATGACTGGTGATATTTGCAAGACGCCTTAGCATCAACCACTAGTTGTGAGGTTTGACTAGGAAATGCCAATGGAATTCGAAGTCAATCTTTGATAGGGAATTTATTCCAAACTCTTTAAACTTTTTTCAGGCTACCTTATTTTGTCTTCCTTCTCCTTAAGGAGTTGTTGTACCTCTGAGGCTTTGTCAATTCTTGCACTAGTATAAGCTCCTACATATAGTGATAGTCTTCATAGGCCATAAGCAAGGGTGGCTTGGGCATCCTTCCAGAGTACTTGAAAGGAGGCATTTCCAGGGACTAAATTCTGGCTTTGTTCAGTTCTTCTCCTTTTCCCATGTTTGTTGACCAATGCCTTATGCTTCGATCTGTAGAATACATCAACAGGTAGAATCTACTCTATTTTAAGAATGACCTCAGAGGTCAAAAATACTGGGATGATCTACAAATCATCAGTTTCCATAGGTTCCTTTCAAGCCTCAACATTGAATGAGGTAGTTTCTGTGTTTTAGGAGTTTACATATTTTTGGGGTAATATTGTTTGGAAAACTGTTCCCAAATTTCTTCCAGATTCTTATTTGTTATAACTTCCTCTACCTGTGAAGAAGAAGAAGGCTCTGTCTCTTTTGTATGAGTTAAATATGAGACTTGTGATGTGCTCACTCCTTTGTCCTTCTATGTGCTCTGTTGATTGACTTTTAACAAATCTGTGGGCAAGTGGGAAATCCTTCTAGTCCTGTATTTATTGAATTGAATCAATTCTTTGGGACTGAAGTGAGTTGTTGCCTCTTTTCCAACCTTTTTGTAGTCGAAGGTTGACTCAAACATGTCATCAAAATTATCAAGGTCATTTGTGAACTCCCTGAGTTTTGCTTGAGTTGTAACATTCTTAGCAGTATGAATGGGGTCAGATTACTTATTTGGAATTTTTGGAACATTCATAAGTTGGATTTCCTCCATTTCCTTAGTAGAATTCTTTAAATTCTCAAGGGAATAGACACCACAACGAATTGGAAAGGCATGCCACATTGTCTTTTTATTATCTTTCATGGCCTTCGATAGGTCATTTCCCACAATCTAATAGGCTATTTGTTGGGATAGGAGTTTACAAGGAATATATAGGGGTAACAAATGTGGGTGCACAAGGCTGCCAAAAACTTGAACATAGGTAAAGGACTCTTCTCTGAATGATATGCCACCTGATAATAGGTGGTTATTGGCTTCAGGTAAGATTCTAGAGAATTTCCCATTAAAAACAAGTTGGTGGATCAGAAGCACAACTCCATGGAAAATTTGATAGAAATGGGGTTGATATTTTGACTCCCAAAGAATACTGTGATGTATTTGGATAGGCATAAGGTCCTGTATGGTCCATTTCCATCCCATAGATGGGAAATCAAAAGTGAAGAAAATAACATCCATGACATAGTATTCATGTAAAATGGGGGAACAATATTTTCAGAAAAAATTCTGTTCTTGCTATAATCTAGGATTTGGATACTCAAATTATTAGATAGAATAGTCCCCAAGTCCATAAAATAAATATTGGAGTCTGCATCAATCATGGGTACCCATTCGTCTGAAAACTTTTAGGTATTGGTATAACCAAATAATCTATAGATCATGGTGACAATATAACAACAGGGTCGGACAAGAGAATATATAGAGTACATACCCTTATCCTCTCACTTGTGCTTGTTATATTATCTTCTCCATCCTTTGATGAATTTAGAGTCATCTTGATTTTCCTTCATGAATTCGTCAATGAATTCTTATCATATTTCTTCTGAGGTGACGTTAGCTGGTACATTTGAGTAAAATCTTTGCTAGTGAAAGAGTTGACGATCATGTTCCTCTTGGTCATAAATTTTCTGTCTACAATTTTCAGATGGTCGACAAGGCATTTGACCATATCCATGTAAGGCAAGATGTTCGACTGAGCAGTAATTCTGTTGAGGAATGAATTGGGGAGATGACTATTTGTAGTATCAGAAATTGGGAATGAATCTTCGGCTGTAGCTACTCTTTCTCTGACCCTCAACTCTTCATCTTTGAAAATATGATACATGGCGTCCCAAGTAGAGGCATTAGCATCCCGAGTGCATACGTTATCGAAAAATAGTGCAGGAAATTCTTCGGCCTCAAGGGGAGGAGTGGTTCTTTGTTAATGAACAACAAGTTTCTTTATGGGTTTGGTCAACTGAGACATTTATGTTAAATTATGTTTTTCGGGACTGGTCTACCAAGAGAAACATAAGGGTGAAGAGCAACTAACATCAGAGTGAATAACTAATAGAAAAATAACTGATTACAAAATAATACAAGACTTTCATGAGCGAAATATTAGGAAATCGTTAGCAATAATGAAGACGTTTATTATATCAGAAACCATTAATTCTCCAAATTTGGCCATTTATTGATAAAATGTTAATTAACACGGGCCACATTACATGTGAGCATGTTAGAGAACTTTATCGGCGAAATGGTATTGTCGCATCATTAAAAATTACGATATCGTTTAGCTCTGATAAGCTTATATCTTATAGAAGATTAGAATTACAGGTGGGAAGAATTATTGGAGGTCTCCCATCAATGTTTTCATATCAGGGAATTGAAAGGATAACTGCTCATTAGGAAACCCTAATATGACAATTGCGAAATGAGAGGTGGATAATATATCAGAGATCGAAGGTGAGAAACATATCTGATATCAGAGGTGATATGAATATCAGAGATCAAAGGATGTGGTATTGGCAAGGTCGCATATCGGAGAATGTAGTGAGAATGGATTTCAGAGATCACAGGATTGAAGAATCGGACATGGTAATCAAATTGAAAATGTTGTTATGGAAACATTGTTATGCTACATGGCAATCTTGCGGGATCGAACATTTATTTCTATAACATAAAACATATTTATTTTATTATTTTAAGGCTTACGCTTGAGGAAACCCGATTGGGAAAGGATTTAATTAGAGTTTTTCTTAAGGGGACATGTTGGAAAGCTCCAATATTATATTTCTGAAGAGAGTTTTTTAAGGTTAAAATGAATGTTTAAAGGTTTAAGCTCTGATACATAAGTTCTGATAAGGGAAATCTCTAGATTCAATCAAGATTTTGAAACAATAAAGCTAATATTACCTTGTTTTATTTGATTTTTTTGGTTTTTATCCTAAATTTTAAAAGGGTCCCCATTATTTATTAGTTCTACTATTAATTATAATGGGGGTCTGTTGAGTAGTACAGCACACTCATCCTTTCTTTCTTGGTATGGAAGTATGGTAAGGAGATGGGAACTATTTGTCTCTCATGGTAATTATTCCAACGAGATATTGAAGAAGTTCTACATGGAGACAACAAACCCATTAAGACTCCTCTAATAGGTAATTGGAGGAAGTATGATGCTACTTTAGGTGAAGTAGTGAAGGCTACTATTTATATAAAACTTATGGGTCCACTTATGTATTTGGTGAACACATGACTAGATATGTGTTTTGCAGTTAACCAACTTAGTCAAGCCATAGTAAAGCCAACCAAATTCTATTGGAAGGAAGCTAAACATGTGTTGAGATACCTCAGAGGAACCACTTAGTTCGGTATTTGGTATAGATGAAAACAGGGAGTGAATATTCAAGGCTTCACATATGTGTATTGGGCTGGGATTACATCTGACATAAATAGGACATCAGGGGGAATCTTTAGTATTGGGTCAACAACAGTTTTTTGGTACAACACAAAGTAGAGATTAGTTGCACTCAGTTTGGCAAAAGCAGAGAAAATGGTTTCTATTTAAGTAGAATTTGAGGCTATCTAGATGACGAAGATCATTGTTGGGTTATTTGGTTAATAGATGGGTCCTACAGTGGTTTACTACAGAATCAAAGTTGTATCAAACTCTCTGGGAAGCTAGTTTTTCATGATCGGTCCAAGCATATAGAGAACTAATATCACCATCTATAAGATTGTGTGCAGATGAGAATCATGTTGTTGGAGTACGTTCCTACAGAGGAGTATGATGCATATATTTTGACAAAGGAATTATCAATATGAAGATTTGATTTTCAAAGAGGTAGGATCGAGGTAGAAGATAATCCCCTTCTTGTTGAGAGGGAGTGTAAAAAATGCAACAAGAAATTCCTAATTTAATTTTGTCCTTTAATTAAATTTGAAATTAAATTGTAATTCCACATCTCATGACAACTTGTAATAGTTAATTAAGTTAATTTGACTTATTTGGCTCAGTTAATTCGAGTTGACGGTCTAGCTTGAGTCATGTAGAGTGGTTCCTACTTTTTAGGAGTCATGGTTGATTTTATTTTGAGTTGTAATTATTTAATTCAGTTTAACCGAGTAAAAGAGTTAAACTAGTTCCAACTAATGGAGGAATTAGTGGGAGATCCAGTAGTGGGGTGTAACATGTAGTAGTGGGGTGTAACTAGCACTAATCAACTAGTAAAGTGAAGATTCACTCATAATTAACTCATGCATGTCAGATCAAAGGAAGACCCAGTTGATATTGGAGTTCACAGATAATGTACTATCAGTGATATAATTATTTGAATTGTCACATGATGCATGCAATCAGAGGAAGGCCTATGAGGATTCCACAATTCATATTTATGTAATTTCCCAATCAAGTATTGGTTAATTCCCAAAGAAACTGCACAAGGAAATAGGATCTTGGAAGGCATCAAAATTGGCTAAGTGTTGGGCTTCACTTATCTAGGAAGCAGTGATATAGACACAGATAGTGGAGAGGTTATTGGGGTTTCATCAAAGCATTGTAATATTCTCATATGTTATGATTAATGCAATATACAAATAATAATGGTTTTTAGCTCTGGTTTTCCCCATAAAATTAATGTGTTATGTGTGATTGAATTCTTTGTCCTTTATGATTCACATTTCATCGATCGTTTATTGTTTCCATTGATGAGTAGAGTAGATTCAAGTCAATTGTTTTAGAATTTTAGGAAACCAGATCACAAAAAGATAGAAAAGATAGTTGAATGCCTTAGAATTTAGCCTCTTCAAGGGGGCAACCTCCTTTACATTACAGAAATGAACAATTCTTGGATGAATCAAATGACAAAACCTGCTTTCTATATATAGGAGTCTAAGGGGTCACAATATAACCAAGCTAACCTAACAATAATAATATAAAGGCACAAAAATAACAATAGAGGGATTCTATGGGGCACAGTAATAAAAATATGGGGACAATAGGAGCACAACAATATTAATAAAGGATACAACTACAATAGTAATGGGGGCATCACTAGTATTATAGTGACCTAGCATGCCCCTCTCCTTCAGAAAATAGTTGTCCTCAACGCTTGAGTAGTTATGGATGCTTCTGTATAAAATTATCATCCTCCCATGTGGAATATTCAGTGGATAAGTTCTTCCACTTGATGAGATACTCCGAAATGGATCGATTTCATAGTTGTTGAGTTCTTGTTTCTGTGACTGCTTCTAGTTCCAATATAATTTTTCCTTCCCCGTCAAGTTCTGGAAATATTGTTTGAACTGGGAGCTTGTTGCCTATAACCTTCTTTAAACATGAAACATGGAAAACAGGGTGCACTCGGGAAGCTGCAGGAAGCTCCAATTTGTATGCCATAGTACCAATCTTTTGCAACACCTTGTACGGACCATAATACTTTGGTGATAATTTATTATCCTTCTTAGCTTGCTTGAGGGACATTTGTTTATATGGTTGTAGCTGTAGGAATACCCAGTCACCTACATCAAAACTTCTTTCGTTGCGATGTTGATATGCCTGTTGTTTCATTCTATTCTGCGCCAACACGAGGCTATCCTTTAAGAGTTGGAGAACTTTTTGTTGATGCTCGATGTGATGTTCCAATGCTTGAACCTTAGAATTTTCTCTTAAATATGATGTGATGGATGGTGAATCATATCCATAAAGGGCCATAAATGGGGTCCTTTTTTTTTAGTATGGAAGGAAGTGTTATACCACCATTTAGCTAAAGGCATCCATTTGACCCATTGTGTCTGTTTATTAGATACAAAGAAACGAAGATATCCTTCCAGACATTTGTTTACTATCTCAATTTGCCCATCAGATTGAGGATGATAAGATGAGCTATGAGCTAACTGAGTACCAAGACAAGAAAACAATTATGTCCAAAAATTTCCAGTAAAAATGGGATCTCTGTCACTTACAATAATCTTTGGGTTTCCATGTAGCTTTTGAATTATTTCTATAAATGCAGTAGAAAATGTACTAGCTTTAAATGGATGTGATAATGCACAAAAGTGTGCATACTTGGTAAGTCTCTCAACTACCACCATGATGACACTCTTTACCTCAGACTTGGGTAAAACTGTGATAAAATCCATTAAAACCTCCTCCCAACGTTGGCTTGGAATGGATAAAGGTTGTAATAGACCTGGTGTCTTAATTGTTTCAACTTTATTTTGTTGGCAAACCAAACATTCCGCCACAAACTTTTGAATATCCGATTTAAGGCCATCCCAAAAAAATTCCTTCATAACCCTGTGGTAAGTTTTTAAAAATCCTGAGTGCCCTCCTAAGGGAGAAGCGTGCAATTCCAGAAGAATCTTTTGTTTGAGTTGGGAATTCTTACAGAGATATAACCGATCTTTGTGCCATAACGAATCATTTTTCCAGCTAAATGTATCAGTTGTACTGGAATCTTGTTGTAACTTTTGAATAAGTGCCCACACTTCTTTTTCATTCTTCCATTCCTCCCTTGCTTCGTTTATCCAATCTGTTGGATAATAGAAATGGTGCATAACAATGCTTCCACGTCCTCATCCTTTCTTGAGAGTGCATCTGCCACAACATTTTGCTTCCTTTTTTTGTAGATGATTTCAAAGTCATAACCCAACATCTTTGTGACCCATTTTTGTTGTTCTTCAAAGGATAATATTTGTTCTAAAAAGTATTTAAGGCTATCATGATCCGCTTTTACCTTGAAGTGTCTTCCCATTAGGTAGGATCGCCATTTCTTAAGTGCATGTAGTATTGCCAACATTTCCTTCTCATAAATAGCTTTGTGTAAATACTTGCCCTTGATTGGATGACTTTCGAAAGCAATGGGTCTTTCATCTTGCATTAAAATAGCACCAATTCCATTTCCTGAAGCATCACATTCCACAATAAAGGTTTTTGTGAAGTTCGGTGTAGTTAAGACCAGTGCTTGGCTCATTGCCTCTTTAAGATGTCCGAAAGCCTTTGCTGCTTCTAGAGTCCATGAAAATGCATCTTTCTTCAATAATGTTGTTAGAGGTGCTGCTATTTTCCCATAATTCTTAACAAACTTGCGATAATACCTTTTCAACCTGAAAAATCCTCGCAGATGCTTTATGGATGTGGGGATTTTCCATTCCTTAATGGCATTAATTTTGCTAGGATCTACCTTAACTCCTTCATGAGATACAATATGACCCAGATATTCCACCTCTTGTACTCCAAAGAAACATTTGGATCCTTTTGCATATAATTGTTTCTCCTCCAATAGTTGTAGCACCCTATCAACATGTTCAACATGATCCTTCCAAGACTTGCTGTAGATTAGTATATCATCAAAAAATACTAACACAACTTTTCTAAGGAAGGGTTTGAAAATGGAATTTGTCAAACCTTGAAATGTAGAAGGTGCATTAGTAAGGCCAAAAGGCATGACCAAAAATTCATAGTGACCCTCATAAGTTCTAAATGTTGTTTTCAGAATGTCTTCAGTCTTCATTTTGATTTGATGATATCCTGAATGAAGATCCAACTTGGTGAAGTAAATTGATCCATGCAATTGATCCAATAATTCATCAATGACAGGAATGGGAAACTTATCTTTACTAGTGAGCTTGTTGAGCTCCCTATAATCGGGACACATGCGCCATGATCCATTCTTCTTGTCCACCAATACTACTGGAGCAGAGAAAGAACTTTGGCTAGGTTTAATTATACTAGCCTCTAGCATTTTTGCAACCATACGTTCAATTTCACTCTTTTGGGCATAGGGATATATGTACAGCCTAATGTTTGGAGGAACACTTCCTGGAATCAAATGAATAGCATGATCATGATCATGAATAGGTGGGAGACCTTTGGGAGTCTCAAATACCTTGGAATGATTGTCCAAGTCTTTTTGGAGATCTGGAGAAATAGATGATTTCGACATGGAAACATCTAGCGAACATAATTTTCATACCGTTAGAGCTTATTATCTTTCCCGGTTTCCCTGCAATACCCCTTAATTAAAATTCATTTCCTTCCGCAGAAAATTTCATGAAAAGTTCTTGAAAGTTAAAAGCTATTGTACCCAAGGATTGTAGCCATTGGAATCCTAGTACAACATTAACACCTCCCATTGGAATGGAAATCATTGGGCTATTCAATACATATTCTCCCATGGATAGCTTGATATTATAGCACTTTCTAGAGAAATTTATCATTCCTCCACTTGCAACCATCACTTGACACTCTAGTGCTGGATATAGGAAGCAATTCAATTATTTTGCTATCTTACAATGAATAAAATTGTGGGTACTTCCTGAATCAATCAACACTATTACCATTTTCTTCTTGATATGTCCTTCTATCTTGATGGTTTGAGGAGTGGTAATTCCAGCCAATGCATTACAAGATATGGTCGGATTCATTTCTTCTTTATCTAGGCTTTGTTCCTGGAGTATATCCTCTTCTTTGGATCTTTCTTGTTCCTTTTCTTCTTCCTCTTCACAATCTATGTATAATAATTTCTTCTCAGCACAATTATGACCTTTAGTGTATTTTCTATCACAACTGTAACAAAGCCCATTTTCCCTTTTTTATTCCAATTGTTGTGGTGTCAATCATATAGGTTGTGGAAGGCTAGGGGCAACAACACTTCCATCTTTATAGTTGTGAGTGGTAGGCTTCCTAGTTTCCATCATTTTGCTTTCCATTTTTCTTGCTAACCTGAATGCCTTCCCCAATGAATCAGGTTCCCAAAGGCGAACGTCATGTTCGATATTTTCCTTTAAACTCCCTATGAACACATCAATCCTACTCTCCTCTGGAATATCTTTTACCATTATGTTCAATTTTTGGAACTCCTCAATGTGCTCCATCACTGAACCATTTTGTTTGAGACTTATCAATTGGCTAAAAAAAGTGTTGCTTTTTGTATCCTCATAATGTGCTGTCATTTCTTCCGTAAAAATTGCCCAAGTGACAATTTCTTTACGAAAGCAAAGCCATCGATACCATACAAACTGATTTGATTCCAAGTATAAAGTTTCAATACATACCTTTTGTGTGTTTTCACATTATGGATATCGAAGAATTGCTCCATCTGTAGTATCCATGTTGCGGGATCCTTGCCATCAAACATCCTCATATCGATTTTTGGAATATGGTGGGTCTTCAATCCAACATTAGAGTCTATGAAATCATGATTAACATTTCTTTTTTTCTCATCATGAGCTTCCTTTACTACCCTTTCACCATTAGTGACCATTTCTTGTAGCAACTTATTCAAATTTATCTTCAATTCTTTCATCTTATCAACCATGTCATCCATCTTAGCATCCATGCCATTCGTCTTAGCTTCCATGCCATCCATCTTAGCTTCCACGTCATTCATCTTAGGTTCTACGCCTTTATTTAAACCATCCATCTTAGATTCTATTACTTTTTGTGCGAGTAACATTGTTGCACTTGGTCTCATAATTTTGATATATCATGTTGCATTTCTTCCTCTTCTTCATGAGTCATGCTAGAGCTTTTAGGTTTCTTACTAGGTGTTTGCATTTTCTTTCCTCGGGGCATCAATTACAGATAATAATGTTTTACTATGCCCTTTGAATTCCCTCAAACTAATTTTTCAAACCAAGCTTATGCAAAATTAAAAAAAAAAACTACACTCGATATTGAATATGATGTATCTCTGTAATTTCGGATCATCCAGTTCTGAAATTACGACCTGCAGTAGCCCTCTGTGTCCTCTTTCCAATGCCACCAGTCTTATCGAATTTAGATTCTCTAGGGCAGAGTTATGCACAATGTCCCAAGATGACCTGATTATAGACCTTTCGAGAGAACAAACTTGTATGAAGTGCCACATGTCACTATTTTGACCTTAGTATCTGAAAAATATAAACAGGAAACTATAGTCCGTCCTCTTTCTGTAACTTCTTGTGAAATTTTAATCTCATGCTCAAAACAAAAGTTATGACGATTTTCCCTAGGTCACCTGTTTGGAATGAAATTCGGGAGTCTGCAAAAAGGCCAAATTCCTCAAATCATATCTCCACAAATATATCTTGAAAAGCTCTAAAATTCAGACGCAAGGTTCATAACGATTTCGGCCCAAATGGGTTTGTTTTTTATCATCTAAATTGTTGCAGAAAGAAAGTTATAGCGCAAATGCCACGATGACCTGTTTGGAGCAGCGAAACCCTATAATTCAAAGCTCTGATACCAAATGTTATGAAACTAGTTCACAAAAAGATAGAAAAGATAGTTGAACGCCCTAGAATTCAGCCTCTTCGAGGGGGCAACCTCGTTTACATTACACAAATGAACAATTCTTGGATGATTCAAATGACAAAACTTCCTTTCTATATATAGGAGTCTGAGGGGTCACAATATAACCAAGCCGACCTAACAATAATAATATAAAGGCACAAAAATAACAATAGAGGGATTCTATGGGGCACAATAATAACAATATGGGGACAATAGGGGCACAACAATATTAATAGGGGATACAACTACAATAGTAATGGGGGCATCACTAGTATTATAGGGACCTAACATAGAATATTACAATCTCCAGTTTGAATCTACAAGGAATTTTTACAACCATGAAGATAAATTTATATTCATGTGAAAATGAATCGTTAATACCTATTTCATAAGAATAAAAGTAAGCGATCATAAATCGCCATAAGATATAAAAAAATAAAATAAATTTTGTTTTATCAAAATATAAGCATTTACACATTCTTTCCTATATATTTTTACAAGGTTACAAGAAAAAACATTAAATGTGAGAGAATGTGTGAAAAGTGTGTGGGTATTCCTATTGTATAGAGGATGGAAATATTTTATCATTTTTCTGATGTAAAAAGATGGAAGGTGAATACAATTTGTTCTAAAATGTTTTATTTTATTTTTTTTAATTTCAAAATATTTGTAAATAATTGTGTTATTAAAATAAAAAAATTAAGATACTTTTTCTCGATATTTTCAAATTAAAAATTATAAAGAAATAAATAAAATAATATTATTCAACATAACAAATTAAATTTAGCGGTAAAAAGTGCTAAGGGGAGCATTTTTCTTCCCTAGAGGACAACTTGAATTATTTTGTTTGTAGAGCTTGGAAAATTCTTCAATAATTAGGTAGAGGCTTATGCGCTCCTTAAGCGGACTTTCCAATCAATATCATTTCATATCCAAAAATTGGTCACAATGGGGGTCTCCAAGGTCATAACTTTGTCATCTTCACTCTGACTCTTCTTTATTAGATGTTAGACTTAATACCATTTTCAACAGGCATAGAGATAATTCGAGCTTTATGATTGATTTTAAAGTAGTTCGGGTTATTAGACATGATAATTTAGAGGTGGACTAACTAGGAAGTGGTGTTACTTTGTATGAAATTGAAACCCTTGTTATTAATGACTTGGAGACTCATCAATTGATTTTGCCATATGTGGGAAAGTGGAAGTAAACATCTCTATTTGCGAGGGGTAGTGGGTGTTATGTTCATTCTCCCCCGGTCAGGTGAAACATTGGGATCTATTGAACACTAGGATCTATGAATCTCATTACGAAACATATCAGAAGGTTTTATCATTCCATTGTAGAAGCTACAGCTTGATACAATACTATGGGAAGGAATTTATGGAAGGTGAGGAGGATTCGACATACAGGATGGGTCACATGCTACAAAAAATGGACATGACCCCAATGGAAGTAGTAAATAAAGCTTTAGTTGAGATATTTTATCTTCCTAATATTATATGAGTTGAAATGGTAGTTGTAGATCACTAATATCCTTCCTTGTGAGGAGAAATTAGTCTGTAGGTTCAACATTCTTTGGTGTGCTAGTCTCAGGCCATTCCTTGGGTTCCGTTGTGCTCTCCTTTCGGTGATATCGACAATTTCCTTATTCTACACGAGTGGCTTGATAGTGTTGTTTGGGTCAATTTTTTTTCATGATTGACTTTGGATCTTGTAACAATTGGATGATCCTTAAATTTTCTCGACATTGGCTTTGAGCTCTAGTGGCTTGGTCCTTGGTAGATCCCTCAGTGTGCCTTATTTTGTTGGTACTAGGGCATACGGCTTTCACAATCATTATGATCAGAACAAAAAATTCTTCCCTTTTGGCATAAGAAATTGACAACATTCAGGATATTACCTTATAGTTGTAGATTCAATATAATTAATTTGTGTATAAAATTACTTTTACTGTAAATATCTTCATTGAGCGAAGAATGTAGTTTTAGAGGGTTGTAGGCAATACCAATAGTCTCAGAAGTCAAATTCAGGAATTGTAGCAAGTCAATACTAAGGGTACCCCGATTCTCCATTTCTATATTTAATTATGTTATTGTTTATGACATTGTCATTGTTCATCAAAATATGGTTGGTAATATTATGGATCTTGTGAACTCTCTGGATGAAGAACATCATCTAAATCATATCTAAGTCTTTACGGAGGTCCAATTTTGTATAATAAGACTTTATTGTGAAGTCGATACTTACTTATAGTATAATTATTTTATTGTGAAAAATTTGTTATGGAATAATGATTCTGAGTTTGATGCTAATAGATTGCAATCTAAACCTTTTTTCCAACTAAAATAATATTCTATTTGTTTAGATAAATATTTTCTAAATATAATATTTAGAATTATAAGTAATTAAAAAAATAAATACATTAAAGTTATTATATATAGCAGTTTATGAAAATTATAAAAAAAAAAAATCAGTCGTAAATGGCTATAATAGTTATATAACTTCTCGGTTCTCAAAAACTATGCAAAAGGACAAGTACATTTAAAAAAAATATTAAATAAAAAAATATCATTTTTTAACTGAATTTCTAGATGCTTATCCACTTAATGTCAAATGATTGACTTCTGAGGTTCTATATTTTTTTTGGCTGACCGGAACAGGGA
Organism: Pinus tabuliformis; assembly: GCA_031772625.1. NCBI lineage: Eukaryota > Viridiplantae > Streptophyta > Pinopsida > Pinales > Pinaceae > Pinus > Pinus tabuliformis. Next base: position 1,004,709,893 of record CM062820.1, on the reverse strand, counting down.
ACCACTCTTATCAAGATTTCCGTTAAACCAGTGACTTATGTATAAAACAAGATTATGGGCTGCCCAAAAAAACGAAACACTGTTATCATGATTACCGTTGAACAGCTGAGCGTTTGGTAAGACAAAGATGTGAGCAGACCAAAACAAGGAAACATTGATACTAAAATTACCATTGAACAAGTGATTTATTTGATAGTACGGGCGATGCCACTGAACTCTAAAATAGGTTTGACAGATTTAAGGACCTTGTGAATTGACCGAAAAGATGGAATTTGGAAATTTAAGATTACCATTGAACAATTAAATGATTGATTATTAAGATTACCATTGAACAAGTGAATGATTGATTTAAAACTTTAGGGAGGGAAATTTATAAACTGCGTGATTTGGCGAAAAAACTATTATTCTGAGGATAAGTAAGCCAGCCGGTTTCCCGCCTTGATATTAATTCTGCACTTGGGATTGGCACAAAGCTTTTGAAGGTCAAAGTTCGTAATGTTGTTACGCTATAAAATTGCCAAGCCGGAAGAAGACCAGTGGACTCCAACTCTCCAATGAATTTATAGGATCGTTTTGCTTGCCACCTCTCATAACGAGCAGCAAGTCGTTTGCACGTTTGAACAATTAGAATCTGCTGCCGGAGGAACGTCATGTAAACAATTCGTAGTAAAAGTCAAACTTTTGACCTGATGCTACCGTGTCAGAATTCCCAAGTACGAATTCAGGGAATCAATCTGGGTTGGTGCTGCTAATGAATTTCCTTAATGTATGTGTATATATATATATACACGCGTACGGCGCTCTGATAAGAGAAATTAAACTAACATCATGAAACAAATTAGGGTAACAACTTGCATAGAAACGCAGAAGCTGCACCATCTTTAGCATTTCAGACCTTTTAATACTTGACGACATATCTGCAAGAGATATTGTTATTTCAGAAATTCTAAGACTAGTAGATGAATACCAGGAGGAAAGTTTGAGCGTAATATTAACTAGACATAGCTTAGGACCTGCTCTCGCAACCTTAAGCTCATATGTCGTTAAGAAATACCTTATCGAAAATTTACTGTGACGCAAATTTACTGTGACTGTGTTTGCATTTGCAAGCCCACTCGTTGGGAATTCGCCTTGAGAATGGAAGAGGTCGGAGTGAAGGTGTTGGGGTTGTTGAAGAAGAACTATATTTTTCTCAAAGTTCCTGAACTTGTTTTCAACGTGAATTATTGGACATGGTTCAGTAAAATGTTGGATTGGTTGCCAACTAATATTTTTAACCCATTGTAGTATAGTTACCAAGATACCAAATTCGAAGGAAAAAAAAAAAAAAAAAAAAACATCACGTTCCTTAAAATTTAATATGTACAAATTTGGGAGTAGATATCTTACCGATACTTTTATAAATATATATATATATATATAATTAATTATAACATTGAAAAATTTAAAAAATATATATATATTTTATATATATATAGATATATATATATAATTAATTATAACATTGAAAAATAAAAAAAATAAAAAAAATATATTTTATATATAAATAAAATATATATATAATTTATAATTTTATTTAAAACGGCCAGTTATAAAAAATTCTGATTTACAATATACATTAAATATTTATTCAAATTTTACATTAAAATGAACTATATAAATTCCACATTAAAAATGCAATTTTCACAATATTATATGCAATTTAATGAAAGCCAAAATAAAATCGATAATTCAGCATGGAATATTGGTGTGCTGTTCAGAAAATTCCAAAAAGTCTTATGTAATTGAATTTGTATTTAGTTTTAAATCTTAAATAAAATTAAACAATATAGGTAATTAAATTATATTATTTAATATTAACATTTAAAAAATATATTCATTATTAAAAAATAATAATTTATTATTTAAAATTTTTAATATTTAAATTAATATTTAAAAAAAACAAAATAATATAATATTAAAAAATTTCAAAATTCATTTTAAAAATAAATACATTATTGTATCTTAACTAATACAGATTATTATGTGAAAAATAATGATGAATATAAGTGGGAATCATATAGTTTAAGAATATGTGCAATTATGTTAAAAAAATGAATGAAATTTTATATATATATATAATATAACTAAATAAATAATTGAATATATAAAAAAAAAATTGATAATAAACCTTTAATTACAATTTTATTTATAAATTATTCAAAAATATACATATTCACTTGAATAACATGAAGAAATTTGAGTGTCACATTTATGTTTTGCAACTTGAAGTCTTAATGTTAACACTTTTGAAGTGTTAAAAGAAAGTCTTTATGAAAGACATAGATCAAAATTAAATCAATATATATATATATATATATATATATATAATTACAAATGTGACTTTTGCACTATGATATTAATGAATAAAAACAAATCAGATTGAAATATTGACCAAATATTTTAGAATTTAAAATAATCTTTTACAATTACAATGGAGATATCACGAGATTGTAAATAATATGTCATATTAAGTGAAAATTATATGTGAAAAACAGAAATTAAAATCATAATAAATATGTTATAAATATGTATATAAAAAAAATTAAGCTACATAAAATCACTAATTCATATGAAATTCCTTTCAAACAATATATTTAACAATCTTTATTTTTTAGGTTAGAAGAAATGAAACTTTTTTGTTGCATCCATCTAATTTATAACATAGGTATTCCATATTTACACGTGTAAAATAAATATTAGTTTTATCAAACAAAGATAAATTTCCTATATAGTATAAGAAAATTCAATACATATGATATGTTTATAAAATTTTAAAAAATATGTAATTTGATAACTCATATATATAATAAAGTCTTCTTTTTTTACATTGTGTTAAAAATCATAAACTCATTAGAACTTCCCCTCTTATATTTGAGGAACTATTAGAAATAATCTATCAACTATGTTAATTTTTTATTTTGTTCCATGTACATTTTTGTATCAGATTTTATTTAGAAAATTCTTAATCACATGAAACAATACTTAATATCGGCTTATATCTTTTATCTTTTGTTTAAAAATCCCCTACTCACATGCAAATGGTGCTTGATGGTATGATTTCTTATTTTAATTTTAACATATTTTGATGTATTTTTCATCCAGAGTATTTTTACATTTAGATGAAGCATATTAATAAATGCATATAACTCCTTTTTACAATGTGGTGTCTGCGTCTGTTTTTAAGATTCTATCTCTAATTTGTATGCTTTAACTTGGTGCAACACTATTCTATGCATTTATAGAATCCCATAGCTTGATTTCATATTTAAGGAACAATATGTTCACAACTTTAAGTGAGTTTTTTACAAAACATGATTTTCTTAATGTAGGTTTCTTTATGAGTGGGCAATCTTAATTGGGAGAATGAGGATTTCTAGTTTTTACAACAATGCAGAAGCGAATTATTAGATTTTGGGTAGCTTGAAAGGTATTTTCGAGAATGATACCAACAAAAAATTGTTAGCTGGGAAATTTACCCAAAGAGGGGTTTTCGACGCAAGGATGTGGGTTTAGGACCTAAAAGAAAATAGTTATTTATTCCAAAGGGTTGAGAAGTGAAAAACCTAAGTCCCGATGTTTCTGAAGTGACATAAGTGAATGGAAATATGGAGAACCTAGGAAGAAGTTCATTATGTGCAAGAGAGATGTGCCTTATCTTGTGCTAAGGGTGCCTTAGGAGGGCCAAGCTATGCTCATGGAGGCTGAGATTTTATCTTGGAAGAAGATTGTAGCAGGGTTATCATCTATTCTATGAGGCCAAGTAAAAGGTTAGAGAAGCAGCAAGGTAGTCCAGATCTTGGAGGGATGAAGAGCAACATAGATTTTTATTTAGGGCATGATCTAGGCCAATGAAGAAGATTCGTCCATTTTGTTACAGCCTTTCAAGGAGGTCGAGTGCCTCAACCACTATGAATCATTGTCTATTTGGAAGGACCAATGGAAAACTAGAGGGTTTCTATCAGTGTGAACAATGTAAATATAAAACCATTCTTGTATGAGAACAAGCCAAGAAAAGGAGGCCACACATCTAAGGAAGGATAAATTTTATATCGTGGAGGAGGTCAAGTAACCCCCAATTCTAGTTTGTTGATTGTATGGGTCTGTGCTAAAAGGAGTAGTGGATTAGTTGTGTGTTGTTTAGTTTGAGTTCTCTCTTTGTGTTAGAGAGGAAAGAATCTCTAGTTGCTATTACAGAGCAGGACAAAAGGTTTGTGTAATGTTTGGAAAGGGATAAAAGGCATTTGATATAAATAGAAGAGGGACGCAAAGTAACTATGGATGTTGTATGTAGTTGCTTGAGGCTGAAAGCCCTCAGAAATATTTTAGTATAGGCCCAAGTAGCCTTAGGGCTAAGTGAATGCCAATGAAACAAGAAAGGGGCTATGTTCTTTACTATAGATGGTTGTTGAGCAAAATATTTGAAGCATATCCATAAAAGGAGATTTGGAAACCAATGTATGAATGGGATATTATACAATGGTTTTGAAAGAAAAGGATGATTGTTTCTAGTGTATACTTTAGATCTAATACATACAACAAGTCTGCAGGATTTTACTTATTGTGAGCAACTGTGTACTATAGAGCTATGAAATGAGTGATATCCATATGTTGATGGAGAATGACAACCATATTTCAAGGGAAAATTGACGATGGAAGGGCTGGTGTTGAAATGGTTGTATCAACAAGTAAGTCATGTGTAGTTTTTCTTGTATTTTTTTTGGAAAATCGCAGATCTAAAGAAGTAGATCACAACCTCTAGTTTTGTATACTATTCATACTAGATGTACTAGTGATCAAGGGCCATGATCCCTAGTATGCGAGCCGCATGATTCTTCAATTGATGTACTAATAAAATAACAGTGCTTTGGGCTCAAATCTTTGTACACATAATTGATTTCATTGCTCAATATTCACATTATTCAAAGTGCTTGTAAGTTATGGGTTCCTAGTGTGTTTGTGTACATGATTAGCCTTAGACCATATCTAGGGCCTAAGCAAAATTCAACATGGTATCTGAGTTGATTATATCAGAGCTAGTTTTAAGAGCACATGGACTAGAGTGTGCGTAGGAAGTAGAGTAAGATAGTGGAGGTTGTGTAGGTTCAGAGGGAGTCTAGCTTTAGAGGGAGAGTGTGAATGATTTGGCACTTCCCTATGGAAGTCTAAATATTCAGATTCTAATGAGGTATACAAGTTTTCAACCCATGAAAGGCTAGTCATGGAACATGCAAGAGAATTCATGGTGGTCCAAGGAAAAGTCATGTTGCATGCAAGAAAGTCAATGCACCATGCAAGACAAAGTTAGGCCTACTACAAAGAAGACATGACATATGCTAGGACATGTATGACTCTGCAAGGAAATTCATGTCTCATGTGAGGATGGTCATGGGTATGCAAGGAAATTCATGGAGCTAGAAATGTGAAGGAAATACCTTCCTCATTAAGAGGGAGTGTTTGATTTTGGGTAGCTCGAATGGTATTTCTAGGAAGTATACCAAACAAAATTGTTTGGTTGGGAAATTTAGTGAAAGAGGGATTGTAGACCTAAGGATGTGGGTTTGGGACCTACAAGAAAATATATATTTTTTGTAAAATATTAAGAGGTGAAAACCATAACTCTCGAGGTTTCCTAAGTGACCCAAGAAAAATCATAGATAGAGGAAAGCCTACGAAGAGGTTCATTATGTGCAAGAGATATTTGACATCTCGTGTGCTAAGGGTTCCCTAGAGTGGAGTTCTTCTTAGGGAGGCTGAGATATTCTCTTGGAAGAAAATTGTAGAAAGGTTATAATCTATTGAGTGAGGTTGATTTAGAAGGTTAGAGGAGCAACAAGGTAGACAAGGTCTTGGAGAATTGAAGATTAAGGCCGAGATTGATTTAGAGCTTGATCTAGGTCAATGTAGGAGATTCGTCTATGTTGCTATAGCCTTTGAAGGAGGCCAACTATCTTAGCAAGTGTGAAAAAAAACTATAAGGAAGCATCGAGGTAAAACTATAGGGATTCTATGACTGTTAGCACAACCTGAACAGAAAACCTTTCTTATGTGGAAAAAGGTTAAGAGGAAGAGGTCCCAAATTTAAAGGAGGAAGAGTTGTGTATTTTGAAGTAGGTCGAGTATCCTCTATGTCTATTCTATAGACCATATGTGTCTATGCTAGAAGGAGAAGTAGTTGATCAATTTTTTGTTGTCTAGGTCGAGTTATGTCTTTGTGTTGGAGAGGGTTCAAGCACTAGTTTCTATTATAGGGAGGGGTGAAAGGCCTACGTAATGTATGGAAAGGGAAAAAGGCCTCATGTCCAAATGGAAGAGTGTCTAACACCATTTGAGTAGGTCAAAGACCAACTAAGGAGGCTCAAGGTAGCATCTTGAGGGCCAAAAGGCCTTATAAATATTTTGGCATAGGTCTGAGTAGCCTTAGGGTTAAGTGAAGGACAATGAGGGAAGAAGTGGGACTCTATTCTTAAGTGTAGAAGGTTTTTTACCAAATTATTTGAAGTGTATCTAGAAAATGAGTTTTGGACAGTAGTGTATGAGGGTAGATTATACAATGGTGTTGAAGGACAAATATCACTGTGTGTTACTGATAATTTGGAGTTGATACATCTAATAAGTCTGACAGATATGACTTTTTGTGAGTAACATTATATGAAAATTATCTGAGAGGAGTCAAGTTAATATGTGTTGATGGAAAAGGTTAGTCAGGTTTCAATGGAAATGAGGACAAAAATTATTTGTGATAAAAGGGTTTTATCGATAAGTAAATTGTGTGTGTTTGTTCTTGTATTTTTTGGCAGAATGTAAATCCGAAGAAGCATATCACAAGCTCTATTTTTGTAATACTATGTATACTAGTTGTACTAGTGATCGAGGGCCATGATCCCTAGTACATGAACCCTGTGATTGTTTTATTAATGAACTAATAAAATAATTGATATTTGAGCTCAAATTTTTGTGTACTTAATCGATTTTACTACTGAAGATTTTTGTTCTGAATATTTCTTGTAAGTTGTAGGTTCCTAGCATGTTCGTGTGTCTGCTTAGCCTCAGATTATATCTAGGGCCAAAGGAACATTCAACATCAATATCAGTACAAAATATACATGAGTTTTTAAAGTTTTTTAATCATTTTAACTTATTTATTTCAAGTTATAACTTGAATTGATATTAAGTTAATGCTTACAGATCTTCTTTGCAAATTCTATGGTTCCTTCTGCATAACTGTCTATGCTTGGATTTGTGAAAGGGGGGTCTGCTCACTCCTTTAGCAACATTGTTTTGGGAGTTCATAATGAATATAGATATACAATTATTCCTCGTCCATCTCCTTATCTTCCACATAACTTTCATAGAGAAACTAGATGAAGTGGGGTTTCTAGTGTTGTAGCAAGCCCTCCTCTAGTTGCACCATGACAAGCTAGAAATATAGGGCATTACATACTGAAAATAGTGAAAGCTCCAAAATATAAGGTTAAATCTAGTCAAATAGGTTAATATATCCAATATATAGAGGATCACACTTTGATCTGGATATTTAATATATTATGGCCCTTTAAAAAGGATTGATTGGGTTGATCTAAAATAAATGGAACTACTAGGGTCATCAAATAGAATTAGAGTTAGCGGACTATTGTTTTTTTACAATAATTTTCTCTAGCCTAGAAGATAAATTGTGGGTTTTTGAAGGAGGGTCATATTTGTTTTATAATGGAGTGTTGTTCATATGATTTTCAAAGGAGAAGTATAATCCAGAGAAGGAGGTTCTCCTTGTAGCCTTAATGCACATCTATTTTGTTCTCTACCCATGGAACATTAGGGGGAGGAAACCTTTGAAGGTATTAGCACTGCCATCACCAACATTGTCAAAGTATTGGAGGTTTCCAAGAGAGGGAGATACAATTCATATGCATGGATCTATTTTTACATGAATGTCTCCTACCCTGATGCAAACACCATAGATTTTTATCACCAGAGAAAAATGTTTGGAGGGGGTCTCTACATTACGAAAAAGTTCCCTTTAGATGTAGACTATATCATGAATATGGGCATATTTTTAGGTACCATTCAATGAATACCAAGGAACCATTTTAACAAAATCCTTCCCAAAAAGATCTATTTTATTTTGGAAAAGTCCCCAAAAGAAGAAGAAATTTGAGTCCCTAGGGTACCGCAACTATTGACTACACCTTTAGATTTAAAAATAGGATCGAGTCTTTCTCCTCTTTATCAGATGCTCCCGAAAAAGCCAACATTCAATAAATCATGAAATCAACATAAGGTGAATCCCATAACCCTATACACACCACGAAAAAGTATCTTGAAGAGCCTCAACAAAATCCATTACCTCAAGAAATAATTATCTCTCCTTCGAAAGAAGCCAAAGTGGAAGCCTTTCTAGAAGATATGGATCTAGATGACCCATTAATGTCTACCCTTGTAACAAAATGGCATGTAGAATATGTGAAGGAAATTCCAGATTGTGAGGCTAGGATATTGTATAATATTTATCATTGAAGCAATCAATTTGACTAGAGCTCCTCACAGTGTGGTCTTCGGGTTGAAATGATGGATTTCAAGGCGGTCTCCACCAATGAGAAAGAAACCAAAAAATGAAGCCGCAAGAGTAATAACACACAAATATGAGAAGACCTTGAACAATTAGTTAACTCGGAAAAAATCATGAAAATGTTTGAAGCTTTCCCCCCCTTGAAATCTTGAATTGTCTAAAGAGTTTTCTATGTTGTTATAATTAGAATACCTATTTTCTAAATATCTATTATTGGTAAGCAATATTTTAATGTTACATATTTCCTAGATTTTAGTTTTTTTTGGAAATTCAAACTATATATACTTTTTGTTATTAATGAAAAGATCCATTTATCCCCAAAAAAGAAAGAATATAGCTTAAATTTTTTAATTTATATTTATTATTTAAAATTTAAACTTATGTAATCAATTCTAAATTATTTCTAATTGTCGTGTATTTATTATAATTAGGATCTTTATTTAAATATTTATATTAAATCAAATTGCAAAATAAGTTATAATTTTTTGAAAAATTTATAGATCAACTTAAAGACAACAACATAATTTTAAAATAAAAATATCTTGAACATTTATCTTTTTCCATATCTACAAACTTACTAAAATAACACATTTATCATCCATAATCAGTAAAAAAACATTTAATACAAATAACTGGAAATTTAACATTCTTCACGAAAGTTCCCATGTACCACAAGCTAAAAGTTCCGTTGGTCCTTAATGCACAACGCTCTTTTGAGGGTTATTTCAAAATAAGGAGGAATGTTTCAAGATGAGGGTTATTTCAAAACAAAATATGGAGGAATGTTTGAAGACAAGGGTTTGAATTATAGTGTGGATGTTGTTGTTATTCACTTTCCATACCTTTCGAAAACAGAGAATGTCCAGCGCTCTATTGATGGGTGGGTATTTCCAAATAAGGGGGTTTTTCAACATAAAGATTTGAATTTTAAAGTGGAATTTGTTGTTATTCATCTTCTATATTTTTAGAAAACAAAGATCTATTTGTATGGTTCACGTATCCTTTTATATTATTATAATAATGTACATAATTATACTAAAGTAATAATTATATTGAAATATACATTTAAACTAATTAAAATTTAATTTTTTTATTGATTATATGGTTAAAACTAGTTTAGATTTATCCAGGTAATATTTTATTTATAATTTGTGTTCTCCACATACCTCTCATATATTTCCCCTTTATACATCTATTTAATTATTTTTATTATTAATATTTCTAAAATATTAAGGATTCTATCAATTTTTCTCTATATATATGTTTCATATTAAAATCTTTTACTCAAAGTTTGTATTGAAATATTTTATAATATAAGAAATTTTTTAATTTAAATTACTTTATTTTTCTGTATATAAAGTAGATGTAACATCCCTCGGTGAAAATTGAATATTTAATTTACTGTTACCACAAAAATTTGGTAAACCATGGACTATGTGGAAAGCCTAAATGAGTATTTTAAATATGTGGAGTTTATTTCAATTATAAACTTTTATATAAAATAAAAGTTATAATAAGTCTTGAAATTGACGGAAAATACCCTAGATGAAAATTTTCATTGAGCAGATAGTTAGAGATAGTTATTTCTCTCCCTAGAGATAAATAATCTTAGTTGGGACAAAGTGGGCAATAGGGTGAGAGGAGAGAACACTTGAGGCAACCTTGGATACTTTGTGCCTAGTTGGAGAAGGTCCAAGTGGGAGGATCAAGCTAAAATATGATGAACCTACAATAGGATGTTATTGAAGGAATGTGGGTCATTGCAATTTAGGGTGTTCTTGAGGTGGACTAACAACTAGTGGAAGCCTGAACACACTTATGTTTGTAAATTCTTGTCTTGACTGGGTGGTATAGATGTCATACAACTGACCTTATTAGGTCATTGGCCATCTGTTGTTCTTGAAATGAAAAGGCTCGAGCGATATTTGATTGTGAGGACCAATCTCATTGGTTAGGAGGAGTGGTTTTTCTCCCAGTTGGATTCTATGGTAGTCTAACTTTTAACATATTTGTATGTTGTAATGTTGTTTTATTTTCTTTATTAGAAAAAAATTCTTATTATGGAGGATGAAATTATATGGACTCTTTGACTGTGATTAGTGACTTGATATAAATGTTTTTTGAAAGTTCTCTATAAGATATTCGATTTCTACCAATCAAGTATTGTTGGCATCTATAATTATGTTAGGAACCATTTTCACTCGGAAAATTTCATCTATAATAAGTCTTGCAATTGACGGGAAAATACCCAAGATGAAAATTTTCATTTACCAAATAGTTAGAGACAGTTATTCCTCTCCCTAGAGATAGATAATATTAGTTGGGACAAAGGGGGCAAGGGGGTGAGAGGATAGAGCACTTGAGGCAACCTTGGATACTTGGTGCCTAGTTGGAGAAGGTCCAAGTGGTAGGATGAAGCTAAAATATGATGAGCCTACAATAGGATGTTATTGAAGGAATGCGGGTCATTGCCATTAAGGGGATTCTTGAGTTGGACTAACAACTGGTGGAAGCCCTGACATAGACTTGAGAGTTTGTAAATTCTTGTCTTGACTAGGTGCTATTGATGCCATACAACTGACCTTATTAGGTCATTGTCCATATATTGTTCTTGAAATGAAAAGGCTCAATGGAGATTTAATTGTGAGTAACAATCTCATTGGTTACGAGGAGTGGTCTTTCTCCCATTTGGATTCTTTGGTAGTCTAACTTTTAACATATATGCATTTTGTAATGTTGTTTTATTTTCTTTATTAGAACAAAATTATTATTATGGAGGATTAAATTATAAGGACTCTTTGACTGTAATCAGTGACTTGATATAAATGTTTTTTGAAAGTTTTATGTAACATAATCGATTTGGAACAATGAAGTATTGTTGACATCTATAATTATGTTAGGAACCATTTTCACTAGGGAAAGCCATTATATAAATAGAGGTTTAATAGCTGTGTGTCCAAAATTGAGACTCATAACTAAACATGGTTCATACTCAGGAACATATTGAAGTTATTGTATCTAAATTAAGAGTGTGAGCTATGTTGGAAAATGTAACTATGTTCGGTCTTCACTAATGTACTTGAGTCATCATGAAATGTACTTATCAAAACAATAAAGAAAAAAAATTATTTTGTAATAATGACTTGTTAAAGCATTAGTTTCATGCTTGGGTCATAATTATATTAGTCAAAGTCCCCATTGTGGACTCCTAGGATTAATATTGAGCTTACAGAGTCATTGTACATTCAAAGAGACCCTTCTTGGGATTTTGAATCATGTAATAAGGTTTAGTTTGAGTCAAATATGATTTATGTCTCCTCCACATCAAGTCGGCCTAGAATGGATCAAGTTGGCCTAAGGACCCTAGTTCGAACCACAAGAAACCTATAAATACAAGCTATTTGAAGTCATTTGGAGCATCAAATCTCAAGCTAGTTTAGTATCTCAAGCGTAGATGGAGAAGTGAGAAGTTTGTTGTTGGGATATGAAAGGAAGTTTGAGTTTGGGGAAGTCTAAGGAGAAGAAGAAAATTTAAATTTTGGTTCCTCTCTCTCTCTCTATTTCCTACCGTAGTTTGGGATATCAAAGTGTTCCAAGTTTTGTTGTTCTCGGAAGCTACCTAATATCGGAAGCTACTGCCTAGTCGAATTTTTTGGAAGGGGTTGAAGATCTCAGAGTATGACATGGTGTGGAGGGAAGGTCTATTCTTTGTCTAGGGTGAAGAGTCTCAAAGAATACTATTGAAAGGAAGAATTATTTTGACTGGGTTTTCCCCTCGAAGGGGGGTTTGCCCTAGCATAGTGCTTATATGTTGTGTCTCTTGTTTTGTGATCTTCATAAACAGAAAATATGTTAATTTATTTATCAAAGATAATATAATAAAGAAGTAAAATATTCCAACACGCTCACAACTAATTATCAAGAAAGGAGAATCAAACCCTAATATAACTACTTTGATTTTCAAACATGCCATCAAAGGTAAGGTCAAGAAGAGTTGAAGATCACTTTATTGGCATGGATACTCCCTCTATGATGAACTACATAAGAATGGGTATAAACACTAATGAAAACTGGATTGGGAAGGCCATTTACTACTTGTTCAACAATCTCAAAAGTCAAGGATTTTGGAAGCTCTTACAGGTTCTCTTACTGATGATAATGCATGGATCATTGATAGTGGAGCATCGAGACACGTGACAGGTTAAGGCAACCAACTTTGTACACTATCAGCATCATTGAAGCTAGATAATGGATCAAAGCTGCATCTCAATAATGTTCTATATGTTCCATGTTTGAAAAATAAATTTCTTTCTATTTCATATTTAGAATAAAAAGGGGAAATAATTTCTTTTATTGATGGAAAATTATTAGTTTGGGGAAAAGATAAACCTAGGGTTATTAGAGTTCATGAACGAAGTATTTATAGAGTCATTACACCACCTACTCAAGCTTTGGTTCATATGGAAATAAGTCCCATTGAGCTATGGCATAGGAGGTATGGTCATATACAGTATATGATCATCCCTACTCTTAGTCAATCGGTTCATGGTATTACTAATATCAAGTTCCATCATCAAGGTGTGTGCAAGGGATGCTCTTTAGGAAAACATACAAGAAAGCCATTTTACAATAATAAAACTAGGTCTAAAGAGATATTAGACCTCATCCATTCCAATGTGCGTGTGCCAATGTTTGAAAAATCACTTGGAGGTCATCTTTATTATGTGACATTCATAGATGACATTCTAGAAAGACATGGATCTACCTCCTCAAAACAAAAGATGAAGTATTTGATAAGTTCAAGGAGTTTAAGGCTGAAGTAGAAACCCTAACAGAAAGAAAGATAAAAAATTTGAGGTATGACAATGGTGGGGAATACACTTCTAAGGAATTGATTTCATATTGTAAGGAAGTAGGCATTAAGAGGGAGCTCATTGTTCCCTATTATCTGGAACAAAATGGATTGACCAAAAGGAAGGAAGATATATTAAAGTAAGAATGGATGTCATATTTGATAAGAATGAAGAATACAAGAAATCAAAGGATATTCCTATTGATTCTGATGACAAAGAAGTTCCCATAGTTGAAGAAGAAAAAGTTCATCATGAAAAAACTACTAGAAAACTCGAAGAATAAGGACCAAGTGAGCTTATTCAATGTATGGTCATCCCAACCACAAGGAAGAGGCCAAATTGGTTGAAAGCTACATTGGAAGATGTTGAAGGACATGAAATTTCGAGAGGAACCTTAAGGGAAATAAAGAGACCGAAAATATATTTTTGTTTTGCTACATATCTAGAGCATTTGAATGAATTCGAACCATCTACACTGTAAGTTTTGCATCAAGAGGTTTGGAAGAAAGCAATGCAGGGAGAATATCAATCCATCATGAACAATAGGTTTTGGGAAATCACTCCTAGACCTAATGAAAAATATATTTGCACATCTAAATTAATCTATAAGGTCAAACATGCAGTTTATGGAAGTATAGACAAGTATAAAGAAAGATTTGTTGTAAGGGGTTTCTCTCAAAAGGAAGGCATTGATTATGAAGAAAACTTTGCACCTATCATAAGGTACACTACAATTAGATCATTTTTTTTATTGGTTGCTATAATGGGGTGGAAAATAAATCAAATGGATGTGAAGACAATATTTCTGAATGAGACTATTAATGAGGAAGTTTACATTGAATAACCTAAATGATTTGAAGTTAATAGTAGGGACTCTCATTTTTGCAGACATAAGAAGGCCCTATATGGCTTGAAGCAAGAACCTAGGGCGTGATATGCAAGGATGGATGCATATATACCTAAGAAGGTCAATATTTTTGTTGATCTGAATCTCTACATCAAGGTTGTGAATGATGAGACCATCATTATTCGACTATATATGGATGATCTGTTCATCACAGATGTGGAGCGAAGAATTCAAGAATATAAGAAGATGTTGGTAGCTAAATTTGAAATGAAGGATATAGGAATGATGCACTATTACCTAGGTCTAGAAGTATGGTAGAGACTTGCTGAGATATATTTGGGGCAAGGTAAGTACATTATCAAGTTGTTGTAGAAATTTGGGATGATGGACTCCAAGCTGATGACTACTCCTATGATCACCAATCTCAAGAAGTTGAGGAAATCTGACTGTAGTCTCGTTGATCCTACCTCATATCAACAATTGGTGGGTTCCTTGAGGTATATGGTAAATATTAGGCCATATATATGCTTTGGAGTAAACATTCTTAGTCAATTGCAGTTGGAGCCCCCTCACAATCACTAAATACTTGCTAAAAATATAATGAAGTATCTTTGTGGCACTATATTTCATTGACTAAAGTTTGATAGTAACAAAGTCAAGCTAATTGGCTTCACAGAAACTGATTGGGGTAGCAATGAGATAGATCAAAGAAGCACTATGAGAGGATGTTTTAGTTTCGAAACTCTTATGATCTCTTGTATGAGTAGGAAGAAATATCCATTTGTCTTGAGTAGTGCTGAGGCAGAATATGTGGCTGCATGTGAAGTAGGAATGGAGGCTATTTGGTTAAGGAAGCTTCAGACATATTTGTTCAAGAAGTATCTGGGTTCTACTGTGATTAATTATGACAATCAAGGTTGTCTCAAGATGTTTTTAGATCCTGCGTTTCATTCAAGGACGAAACACATCAATAATAAGTTGCAATTTGTTCAGAATCTAGTGCAGGATGAGATTGTGAAGCTGGAGTATGTCTCATCAGATGAACATGTAGAAGACATACTAAAAAAGGATCTTCATAATAAGAAGTTTGAGTATCAGAGAAACCGTTGGGTTTGGTAGACATTGCTAATTGTCTTGATGATAAGCAAATGAAAGAGATTTGTTGAGGCTTTGTGAGTGAATAATTTTCTAGGAAAACATCTAGCCAACACTTTGTGTTGATGTCCATGTCACAAAGTAGGCAAGGGTGGTATGGGTCATAGATATTTGACCATGGATACACACCTAGGCCCTTGGGTTGGTGGTTAGAAAGTAAGCTTGATGGTACCTAAGGTGGTTCAAAGCTTGAGTCCACCTTATTCCCACTTGGATAGATTTCCCTCATCGGGATTCTAGTCCATGGAATTATGGTGCCTAAATTGTTGAGAGACCAATGGACAGATTTCCCTGGTCAGAATCTACTCCATCACATTACAATGCCTAAATTGCTTCATTGTTTCATATAGTTTGATATATTCTATTGTATTTGTACATTATTAATACCTCCCTAGTTAAGAGTGAGTGTTGGAAAATGTAACTATGTTTGGTCTTCATTATTGTACTTGAGTCATCATGAAATGTACTTGTCAAAGGAATAAAGAAAATATTTTTGATTATGGTAACAATGACTTATTAAAGCATCAGTTTCATGCTTGGGTCATGATTATATTAGCCAAAGTCCCCATTGTGGACTCCTAGGATTAATATTGAGTTTATATAGTGTACATTGAAGGAGACCCTTCTTGGGATTTTGAATCATGTAAAAAGATTTAGTATTGAGTAAAATATGATTTATGTATCCTCCATATGAATTCAGCCTTGAAAATATCAAGTCGGCTTAAGGAACCTAATTTGACCCACAAGAACCCTATAAATACAACCTAGTCAAAGTCATTTGGAGCATCACATCTCTAGCTAGTTCGCTAACTCAAGAATAGCTGGAGAAGTGTGAAGTCATTTTTCTGGAATCCAAAGGAAGTGAGAATTTGGGGAAGTATAAGGACAAGAAGAAAATCAAACTTTTGGTTCCTCTCTCTCTGTGTATCGTGCCCTGGTTTGGGAGATCTAAGTCTTCCAAGTTTCACTATTGTCGGAAGCTCTCTGTTGTCCGAAGTTGCTGCCTAGTCTAAGTTGCTTGAAGGGGTCAAAGATTAGAGAGGTTGACTTGATATGGAGGGAAGGTTTTGTCTTTGTTAAGGTGAAGAGTCTCAAAGAATACTATTGAAAATAATAATTATCTTGACTTGGTATTACCCTTGAGGGGGGTTTTCCTTGGCATAGTGCCCATATATTGTGTCTCTTATTTTTTTATCTTCATACATACATAATATGGTAATTTCTTGAAGGAATATAACATAATAAAGAAGTAAGAGAATCCAACACACTTACAAGTAATTATCAAGAATTGACCATATATAGATACACACTATTATAGGGCGGACAGCCCATGAGATATAGATCTTTTTGATACTTTTTTGAACTCCTGTACTTAGCTGAAGCAGACTTTATATGATGCCCTGCGTGGCTATATGTTTATAATACATATATCTAACAGATAGATAAAGGAACATCCTGCGTGATGGTACTTTTTTGCTCATTTTTTATCAGACTTAACAGCATCACAGCTTTCCACATGCAGTGGAAGAATATACAGCATATGCAAATGCATCTACAATATGTAATTTTTCAACTTTTAATGAAAGATTACGATTTTTTCAGGGGAAAAAAAAATTATCAAGAAAGGAGAATCAAACCCTAATAGAACTACTTTGATTTTCCAATAGGTTCATGAATGGGAGTGAAGTATATTATGCAAGAGACCTAGAGAAATATTAAAAATAATGAAATATAGATACTCAAAGTAAATGAGACAGGTACAACCTTCTTAGAGGCATTTTAAAATTTTTCCAATTTTAATTTACATTTTTCAACAATTTGGGGACTAATATTACTTAAGCTAGCCCCTAGATCAATTAAAACAAAAACATACTGGTTTGAAATACTAACTTCTATTCCTATCATTGTGGATTGATGTTCAACCTATCTATCCTCTAGTGGTGCACTAATCCTAGGAATGTTTCTAGCCACATCATTCACAGGTGTTGCTTCATGTACTGCATGAACATTCTAGACAGATCACAAATTGTGTGTGAAATATCATAACAAGTGTGGTTCACCACAACTCCATCACTTCAGCGGCTCATTTTCCTTCACCCCAATATTATTTTTTCTATCCAGTTCCACGGGTTTTGACTCAGTGTAACACTGTGTCAACTCACTTGCACTTCCTTTGTTGAATTTATTTCTCTAATGATCTTTCTCAAACTTTTCAAGGTAAGGAGGTTTGTGTATTTATGTTGCAGATTTTATTTTTTCCCTATTTTTCCATGCTTTTGATCCTTCACTTCAATTTTAAAATTGTTGGTAGCACAATCTATATTTTCTTACTGCCTCATCCACTGATTTAGGATTGTAAAACTCAATCCTTTCTCTATAGTGTGCTGGTAAACAATTCAAAAATCATTGTACCTTGGATTTATCTTCTTTGATATAGGGAACATACCACAATAAGTTTGTGAATTTAAATACAAACTCATACATGGTCATCTATCCCAGTCTTAAATCATGGAATTTCTTAGCACGATCATCATAGTATCATTCACTCAGGAACCAAGACTTAAAATGTTTATGAAATTCCTCCCAAGTAACTATATTTTCTTCCAAAAAATTTATACTTTTGGACTCTTCCCACAAGAGAGTTGCCTTACCCTATAGCTAGTACCTAGTAAGTTGGGCCTTCAAATAACCTTTGTATTTGTATACCTAAAAGTATTTTGTTATATTCAAAAGCCAAGTTTCTATGTCTTCCTCTTTTTCACCATCAAAAGTAGGGGTTTGATCATTATAAACTCTCCTTGTAATTCCATTTTCTTCTTCTCCTTCTATGATTTTGGATATTTCCTATGTGATTCCCCCCACTTTCAGACTTTTCTAAAATTTCTTCCATTTTTTTCACTTCAACCTTTCAGTTTCTACATTTCTATCGCTAAAATTTTCAGTAAACTCTCTTATCATTTTCTCCTGTTCCTCACATTCCTTTAACAGGCATTCATTATTGTTTCTTAAGGAGGTTAGCTCTTGCTGTAGGTTTCTAGTGACATCCATAGGCTGAGGAGGTTGTGGAGTACTTCCATCACCCAATTCTATAGATAGTTCCTCACCGATTGTTATGGATGGAGGTGAATTCCCTGTCATTTTATGACGTTTTCTTTGCATTATGTACCTTATAAATCATCACAACTTACTATTCATATTTCTCTTTGATATTTGCACACATATTTTATGTTACCGTGATGACACCCTGTAGGCCCAATGTTGAAGCTAGGCTCTGACACCATCTGTAATAGATCCCTATTTCCCAAAAGAAATATATATATCCCTTTCTCTTATATATGCATTTATATATATGTTAGCTTCATGCATAAAAACCCACAGTATTTTTTTTCCTCCTAAAGTAATGTTTCCTTAACGACCCATTGGTATATGTTGTTGTGATGTAATTATTGGGTGGAAATAATCATCTCCCCAATCATAGCATTATTATGGTATAATCATGTGCCTCAATTATATTGTTGTATGAAAAGTATGTTGCAAAACCTTATGCTATTATCTTCTTAGATGTATCCCATGGTGCGTTTATAATGTTTTTGGGTAGATGGCGTTAGTTTTACGATTGGGACAAGTAATAATTTTTCGATTTTTTGATTACTTTATAGCGTAGATAAGTTGCATGGTAATGTTTACTTAAACACATGTATGCATTCCTCAGTGGTAAAAGTTTATTTCAATATCCCTCCTAAATTCGGTGAAGGTTTGACAATAATGTATTTGTTTAATTTCTATTGATCATTACCACCTTGAAATTTGTTTGGAATTTAATTATTTTGATTTAACCCACCCCCAGTGGTTAGCACGTTGGAGTGTCACTTTGAACCCTGCGCCGAATGGTTTGGTGCAACATAACACAGGCCCATGTGAAAATCACATGGTCTGCGGTACTCTCTCCTCATCAATTTTGGTTATGATTTTTGGATAATACAAAGGTAGATGTGCTTCGTACCATTCTTACCATAGTGACGAAATGGAATGTATGTGTCATTTAAGATCATTCTCCTTTGCTGCTTTTTGGAGCTAGGTTGTTGTATGGATGCCATGAGAGGTGAAGAACACCAACACCTTCTTCATTTTTTTCATCACCCTTGCATTCACCCCATCACCTTACCTTCCATAAGACACTAATTCCGTGCAGGGTCTTTCACTCCAACTCTTCTCACATTATGATGATTCCTAGCTTAGTTTCACTCTGCTTCCAGGCACTCACCGAAATTCCTTGTCTCGCGTGTATGGAGAAGGTGAACCTTCAAATACCTTTCCTTCATGACATCCATTTCCCATCTTACGGGTTCTAGAAGGTAAGACTTTTATCAACATGCCTGTATGAAATGATACTATTTTATGGTTCTCTATGTATATGTATATGTATATGTATATGTATATGTATATATATATATATATATATATTTTAAACTCATACTTTCTTTGTTTTTAATGTTTCCTGTAATACGTAAAATCTGCAGTACCATTCCTAACAAGTGGGTTCGATTTCTATTCATCCGACTTGACTTTGTCTTCTAGTTAGTATTCATGTCTCTATTTTACAATCTTTTCTACTTACATTTCAACCATCATTCAATTTTGACATGGTGACAATTGTTATGTATTTGCACTATTTTTCATAGGAGAAAATGGCTTCAATTTACGGTTTCGTATGGCACATCTCCTAGAGGTAAAAACTCACATTTGTTTTTGGGTTTTATGAACCTATTCCTTTTTTCCTCGTAATGGTAAATAATTCAAGTTTTTTTTTCTTGGAGTGATATCTCTATACCTTGTACGTTACCCTGTCTTGGTTTTCTAATCCTCTTCAACTGTGTTGATGGATAATTTAGCTTTCTCTCACTATTCACACCTGCTTGCGCTCAGGTCGGTTATCTTCTACACCGTAGTCACCTGAAGGAATGACTACTGATGTGCACTTAGATTAGCTCTTTCTTGTTAAGGATCTGACAAAGTTCTCTTGTTTTCTAGTTGAGTTTTCTTCTGGTCTGGCCACGCTTAGAGTCATGGCAGTAGGGATGTTAAATTAATTATTAAAGGATATGTATATAAGTACAGGAGGGAGAGATTTTTAAGGGTTTGGTTTTCTTTTCTTTATTTTTTCCTTTTAGTCTCTACGGGAACAATTTGGCCTAAGTCTTCCATAGGCTCCATTGCCATAATTCCTCTACACATAATGTAGTCTCATTTTGATACTCGAGTTATATAAACTCTTAGTTGAATAGTTTCATGTGCGTTGAAAATTGAAAGGTTTTCCTGAGATTATTTTATCACGTTGTATTTATGAAAACCACCATAGAAGACAAAAATATAAATTCTTCTAGCTTCTGATTGAGCTTAGGAAAAGAAATTGGTTTTACTACTACTGTTATTGAATGGAATTATTGGATTTTTTTCTCTTTCTTTTTAATTCACCTATAGTGTAGATAACACTCAGTCGATGTTTTAACAAAATTTCAATAAGGATTATTAAACTTGTCTCTTTTTTATTTTCTGGGATTTGGTTCTGGCTACTGGTCTTCCTTTCAAAACTAGTCTTTCTTCCTTAATGTATTCTACTATGCGATGATATTTCATAAATTGATATGCGATGAGATATCTATAGATTTGATTTCACAATTAATTTGTTATGCTACATTTTTTTATGTATATCTTGTTGTGCTATAAATTCAAAAATGTTATGTACTCATTAAAATTTCTTCGTCATAGTACACCAGATATTTTTTTAATACTACCTTACCCTTTCATATGAGATCTACCCAGATCAAAAATGTTATGTACTCATTAAAATTTCTTCGTCATAGTACACCAGATATTTTTTTAATACTACCTTACCCTTTCATATGAGATCTACCCAGATCAACTATAGTTTTGTTTTCTACATGGTGGTTTATTTATTATGCTTTGTTAATCGCAGGAGGTATGTTGTTCTGTGCGATAGAAAGTACTTACGCCCACCATTTCAGATCAATATTATAAATTGCTACGTATCCTCTAAACGTCATTATACTTAACTCATTACACTCACATGGTCTTCTTACATATCATTCTCAACGTCAATACCATCGAATTAATTAACTTTTTAATATTCAAAAAGAATTTTGGGTTTGCCTGTGCCAAATCCTATTTTGTTTCTAGGGTTTTCTATTATATATTCTTATAAATATTCATGGTATAGGTTCTAGTTTTAGTTCTTATGAAATACTATCATTATCTCATTTAATAGTTCTCAACGATCATGTCGTTTTTTTCCCTGCTTTAAAACATAGAAGCCTACCAAATATACTAATAACATATCAAAATAAAAAACCCGGTTATACCCATTTCTCATCCCTTCTAAGTACTTGGTATAGTCAATCTACTGTAGGAATGTACGTTGGTTTGGCCTAAATAATAGCAAAAAAATTAATTCTAGAAACTAAAATGAAAATAACCGAAAATGAGAGGTATAGTCGATCAATTATTAGCTAAATACATTTATGCACCCAAACACGAACTCACCCATTTACAGACCATTAAAATTCATAAGAAAAATGTTTTTCTAAAAATGAATATAAAAAGATACAACATAATTGTGATTAATAAAATATAATCGTAAACTTTGCTTGAATAAACCTGGGAAAGTAACCTTTCCACCCAAGCATGAACTATCACTACTAGTCCCCCCGAAAATGAGATCTTATTTTCCTTCAATCAACAACCTCTTGTGATTCTAGTCAAGGAGTTTTATGCCTTATTTCCCTATCATATTTTTCCTGAAGAGGCATCCCGTTTTCTAGGGTTTGCTAGCTCCAATAACCTAGGCTTGTTTTTATATTTCGAAAAAGGTATTTTCCTCTTTTTCATTAGAGCCCTTTTTTCTCCCATGGTGCTTTATTCAACCTTACTCGATTTTTTTCCCTACATTGAGTGATTTGATAGATTTTTATCTCCAACCTATTAAATTTGATTAAGGAACACCCGGGGATTTATAGGAGTTATTTTAGGGAAGTCTGTCTTGATCTATTCGTTTCTAGATCGTGACAATAATCGCTAAAACTCAAGTGCTTCTTTCCTAATATTTTTGCTTTTCCATTTATATAATTTATTTATTACATCACCATATTTTATTTTTAGTTGAGTTCAATATGGATTTCTTCCCATGACATTAAAAATATTTACATAGAAACAAAGGTGTGTCATAGGATAAAACCATGAATAAGCATAAAGGAAAGATGTCATCTATGAACTAATAGGAAAATTTATGTCAAAGTTATTTCAGATAGAAGACTTAACATAGAGAGGTTGAAGATTAAACTTATCTTATAAAAATTATGTATGTGTAATAATAATGATTTCATTATAAGGGTTTAGGAAGAACCAAAAAATATACTGCAATATTGGCAATGAAAGAATTTAAAAAAAAACTAAGATAACGAGTGGTATATGTATAATACATAAGTAATGAATTCTAAGAATTCTTGTACGTATGGTCAAGGGTCAATAAAAGTACTAGTTCACAAGAAGCGGGTCCACTTGAGCAAAAGACAAGAATAATATTTTCCATTAAGTTGGTGGGTTGAACCAAAAAAAATGGTAATGTTTGGTTGTGGCCCATTGCTGGCATGAAACCATCATGGGGATAGGTAAGGAAAAATTTCCTTGAAAATTAAAATTATAAGATGAAAGAATATATGATTACTGTGTGAGATGGTATTATAATAAAAATTAGTTATTCTCAAATTGGAATAAAATTTCTACCCACACGAACTTATCAGTCAAAAGCAGTAAAATCATTTGTTATTAATGAAGTGAGTAATATGTTGTGAACTAAAGAAAATAGTTAGATTAGGGTGTCATAATGAGTGCCATTCTATCAATACTCTTACATGCGAAAAAAAGGGGGAATATTAAAGTTATGAATACTTTGATTTAAGGTATAAATACATAATAAATTTGATGTGAATTTCCCAAAGTGATGAGGGTGAAAAAATTAATTAAAAAATAAATATCTATTTCAGGTAGAATAATGTAAAACAATACAAAATGTCCCCAATAATAACATATGTTGCAACAGAATTGAAATATAAAATATATTTATAAAAGAAAATATTTATATGATAGCAGCATAATATGAGTATAAGTGTGTTAAAAAACATAACTGATAATGGTGACTAAAATCCCATGGCTATGAGGAGCAAGTTTAATTTTCAGTATTGATAAAAGTAAGAATTTGATCATATATTTTTTCCCAAAAAGAGATAGCACAGAACAACCAAAATAGAAAGAAAAAAACAAGAACATTCAAAAGAATCTTCTGTGATCTCCTTGAATATGGATCGTCATCAATTAACTTATTCATGATATTGAATAACTAAAAAAGGGATGGCATAGACATAGCTAGTGACATTATTAGGGGAAAGAGGTGTGTGAAGACAAGTAAGTGTGTTATAAAATATAATCCATTTTATCAAAGACCTCTATCGAAAATTTGTAGAGTGCTAGAAATCTGGGTAGATATAATAATAATTATTGAAAACAAAAATCAGCGAAACATCTTGGAACCGCCAAATAAAAGCGATGGAGGTAGTAATATTATGAGGTAGAAAAGCAAAAGACACATAGAAATAGTACTGAAGAGATTGGTAAAAGAATAAATTATGTAGACAAAGGGAGGGTGATATTGATTAAGGCTAAAATTGAGAGTGGGAACAATATATGGTAGGCAAGTAGGTTAATTGAGTTAATGGGAATGGTAAACAATAAATGACAAAATGTTATTCTTTCAGCTTTTGCATAGAATTTCACATATACTTGGGTGTTATGAACATGAAAGGTTGAATACATATTAATATAACATAAAGTTACTAATTATACATACTTCGGAAAAGAGAAGCTATATTTAAAAAAAAATTCTTAGATTGTGATCACAAATTAGAAAATGAAGTACGACCTGATTCACATTTATAGAGATAGTGTTGTCTCCATAACTATATGTTGTAAATTTAAAAAGGGGGAAATGGTCCTAGGAGATGTATCAGGTACAAAATGGTGTTATAGCTAACTAAAGATTGACTAAATTGATATTGCAAATATAAATATGCAAACATTGGTGAGGTCCCTTGGGATAAATTAGCAGGAATTGCAAGATATTATGACATGCACAAACCTAGTAAAAAGTAAGAGATTGTGGTTGGGTGGTGCATCTATAACCATGGAAAGGAAAAAATTTAAACCTAGTTTTTGTGAGTTGAGTGCATAGGGAAGAACCCCACAGATATACACAGGAAATGAACCCTTTATAACCATCATCAACTTGCAACATACAATGACGAAAGGCCAAAATTGAAGTAATGTTTCAGTATGGACCCTTGATTCTGTGTAAAGAAAAGCGGTTTAGGATGGGCATAACTAAGTTTACTTCAACAAAGTACCGTCCTTGTAGCCATCTTGAGAATGGAAAGTTAAAAGGAAGTTATCCTAAACCATACTCCTTGCATAACTAACACATATGTAACACTTGAAAATAAGATAAAAAGTATAGTAATATTACCTAGTACGATAATATACAAATTATGATCTATCATAAAAGAAGGGAACAGTGAATCATTTATGGGATGCTATCACACCTAGGTATATACTGCCAATAGAATTGGTATTTCTATGATTTGGAATTTTGAGTGGAATCGATCCTTATCAATTGAAGTAGCTATTGAGTAAGTAAGAAGGATTTAATGTTATTTTCTATGAGTTTTTAATGAGTTTTATAGCCCTTACTGAGTGTAGATTTCAAACCATGGTGACGTTATGATGTACACTAATGAATTGTGGCACATATAAATAGTAAAAAACAACGTCTTTAATAAAGTGGAAATGAATGTGTGTGTGTTCCTAAAGTAATGATAGATGGACCTAATGATAACGATTGTCAATCCAAGATGAACTAGATGGAATATTCATGGTGGAGCCTCTGCATACTCATAATCAAAGAGAGATTATGTTATAGAAAAAAGTTGTTGTCGATAGTGTCATGGAAGAAATTTAGTCAAGAGAGGTTACCTGAAAAGTTGAAATAAATATTTTATGCACAAGGCATA
This sequence comes from Pinus tabuliformis, assembly GCA_031772625.1. Taxonomy (NCBI): domain Eukaryota; kingdom Viridiplantae; phylum Streptophyta; class Pinopsida; order Pinales; family Pinaceae; genus Pinus; species Pinus tabuliformis. The sequence goes on along the minus strand of CM062820.1, from coordinate 1,004,684,294 downwards.
TTTTAGCTTATTTTCAAGACCAAGAAACTTCGAGGATAGTGTTTTGCTCGAGGGTGAAAAATGTAACATCCCTCGTTGAAAGGTAAATATTTAATTTACTGCTACCACAAATATTTGGTAAATCGTGGGCTATGTGAAAAGCCTACGTGGGGAATTTAAATATTTGAAGTTTATATAAGTTTTATATTTTCATATAAAATAAAGTTTATGACAAGTCTTTGAATTCACGGGAAGATATCCTATATGAAAATTTTCATTTACCAAACAGTTAGAGGATAGTTATTCCTATCCCTAGAGATAAAAAATCTCAGTTGGGACAAGGGGGCCAAGAGGGTGAGAGGAGAGAAAAATTGAGGAAAAGTTGGATACTTGGTGCATAGTTGGAAAAGGTCCAAGTGGGAGGATGAAGCTGAAAGCTTATGAAACTACAAAAAGATGTTATTGAATAAAATAAAGACGATGCCATTTAGGGTCTTCTTGAGCTAGACTGAGGACTAGTGGAACCCATGAGACAAACTTGAGGGTTTGTAATTTTTTGGCTTGAATGGGTGGTATTTAGTTTAAAGAACTAACCTTATTAGGTCACTTTCCATTTGCTATTCTGGAAATCAAAATGCTCTAAGGGAGATTTAGTTGTGAGGACCAATCTGATTGATTGGGAGGAGTGGCGCTTCTCCTGGTTGTATTACTTGAAAGCATAACTTTAACATATAAGCATTATATAATGTTGTTTTATTTCCTTTCCCATAACATAAGTGTTATTATGGAGGATGGGATTACATGGACTCTTTAACTATAATCAATGATTTCATATAAATGGTTTCTAAACATTCTCTGTAAGATAGCAAAAATGGAACAATCAAGTATTATTGACATTTTCAATTATGTTAGGAATCATTTTCGCGAAGGAAAGTCATTAATGAATAGAATTTTAATAACCGTGTGTCCAAAATTAAGACTCAAAACTGAAACTTATTCATACTAAAAAGAGGATTGAAGCTAATGTATTTAAATTAAGAGTGTGGGTTCAGGGATGGGAGGAAAGTATATTATGCGAGAGACCGAGAGAAATATTAAAAGTAGTGAAAAATAGATGCTTAGAGTAAATGACACGGATACAACCTTCTTAGAGGCAGTTTGGGTTAGTTCCTAGGAAAACCTAAGTAAAAAAAAAACTAGGAACAATCCGTAGTATCTATTGAATGTATACTTCTAAAACAATTATAAAATAAAATTATAAAAAAATGAACTACCCAATAACCAAATAGGAAAACATTATTTTTGAAGATGAGAGTAAGAATTTTGTGCTATAGTAAGTCACAGAAAAATTTTGATTTATTGTTCAAACAATGGAAACACAACCAAGTCGCATGTTCGGTAAGATAGAATAAATACAATAATTATTTAATATATCTCTTAGAAGAATATAGGGTCTGTCATGGCCTAGCCTTAAGATAAATTAATTCCCATCATCTTTAGCCCTGAATAGGGAACCATTGCAATTATTTCTTAAATGAAGAGCATAGAGACCCTCATGGATACATTTTTACACGTGGAATCCATAACAAAGGACAATGGAGACTTTATCAATATAACCACGAAAGGGAGTCGTAAGTAGAAGGATAATACCATGAGCTAGGGAGCACCATAAGCCGAGGTACCTTACCTGCAAAAGGAGTTATACACATTAGGACTATAGCACCAATTCGACCACTCTAAGAGAAGGAGAATGGAAGTAATCGACAACAGCATACCCTAAGGTTAATTACCTTGGTCGGAGCTGGGTTGAAGAGCTTCCCACAAGAAACCCTAGGAATCGAAACCTCCACTAATAACCGGGGACAGTAAAAAATTCAATTCATAGAAAGACTTGTAGAAGAAAATTCGCCTGGAATTTCCTGCACAATATTAGACCACAGATGATGAAATCACCTTGTTGGCACCCTACATAGGGATCCATGATTCGTTATTGAAACCTATATATATTATTGAAAATAAATAGACAAATGTTGGCAATGTTAAAGTAGGAGAATATTTTCATTACCTTGAAGGTTAGAGTCGAGACCTAGTGCGTGCCTTCTCCAAAACTCCACAGACCAAATTGTTACCATGGAAATCGTAAGCTCTCAGCTATGGAAGAAAATATTTTATTGAGGAAACTGGGAGTGTCGATGACAAGGGGGTAAAACTTGCACAAGTCTTAAACCCTAGCTGAGTCACAGAGCTAGGTTGCGAGATGGCGGGCAATTGTAACCGTTTTCTAGATAATTCGATTATTCAGATCCATCGTATCCTAGACCTAAGCTAACGTTGCTACTCCATTCAGCATTAACTCATAATGTGTTTGAATGAATCTCATGACACAACATTGCAAGGTAGATAGTAGTCCCATGAGCTTTATGATATAATTAATTTTCCATTCCTAATGATGGTCGAAAAACACAGTGTTAATATTAATATATTTTCACATAGAAAGACATCACTGCTAAATAAGTGGCGAATAAATGAAATAAGCCTAAACACTTAATATAGTTCGTTTCAATGATTTGGTTAAATGAGCAAGGTGTAAATAACAAAAAAAAATCTCTCCCGTATGTGAGAGTAGATATAAAATTATGTTATTTAATATGGACATTGAAATATTTCACTTTTGGTTGACACTAAAATATTTTTTATTATTAATGTATTTTTGTTTTAAATATCCTATGTAAACTAGACTTAGAATGAACTACACATCATATAATATCAATAATACTATTTCCTATGATTCATCGTAAAAAGCAATTTTTTTTTTTTACCCATCTCCATATTAGATAGTGAATAAATTGTATTTATTCCTCACACTAAAAAGTAAAATATTTGTTCTACTTTCAATTATTTTATGTCTCTGTATAGGGCTATGTAAAATTAACTTGCTAATTGAAGAATTTTAATTGTTGTCAGCATTAATTAATTTTTTTTGTTATTATTTATAATTTATTAATATAAATTATTATTTTACTATTTTTAAATGTAACCTACCTCACAACATCTCCCACACTAAGCTATATATTGCACCAAAAAACATAAATCTTATTTATATATTAAATTTTTCCAAATTTACATATAATTATATTTTACATTATCTAAATAAATTATTAAAGTTGACTTTGTAAAATGGTTAAATAATATTTCTCTCTTGTATAAACTTATATAATGATTGCTCAAGCAAAATGTGCCTTTGTCGAGGTTACCCAATCATGTTAAATAATGTTTTGATATGTTTTAGAAAGATAATTGAAAAAAGTAGTAGGTGAATATGAATAATTTAGACTTATGGTAATACAAAAATAGAAAGCATTTCAAAGGTTTATTTAGTTTATTTTTTTCTGCGTTAAAAGTGGTTGGGCATCAATGATTTCTTTATCTTTTATTCTTTAATCACAAAAGTTTGAAATTAGTTGTGCTTTATATTACATCATAATTACATAAGTGGATAAAAATTAAGAAGAAGAATGGTTTATTCTTTAAATTAAGAATAATAATATAAGAGTAAAATGAATGATAATGTTTTAATATGAGTAATTTAGGATTACTGTAATAGAAAAATAGAGATTATTGTCCAGACGGATTGAATTATTCTTTTTGATTTGTTAAAACTGGTGAAGTAGGAGTAGTTTTTTCACTTTTATTCTGTATTCATAAAAATTGAAATTGTTTAGGCTTTGTATTACTTCATAATTGCATAGAAAAAACTATTTTAACTATCTATTCTGATGATGAGCCATGGTGGAGTGCTCGATACAAACAAATCATGGATGCGAAAACTCCGGAAGATAACAACACACAAAGCACTGATCACAGAAGCCTCAAAACAATAATTATTTTAACTATATTTATAAAAGTGTATATTTTTAAAGAGAGATTTTAAGGACAATTTATGATTATTTGGGTTATTGGGTATTGATAAATTATAATATTAATTGATAATATTTTTTTATATTAAATTTCTATTATAAAATAAATATATCTTTTTAAATGTATATATATTTAAGTTATACATTAATTTATTTTATAATAATAATAATAATAATAAAATTGAAATTTAATCAAATATTTAATTTATTTTTTAAAATTTAATAATGTAAAATATATAATGAAATAAGTGAATGAAACTTATTATGATGTATAGTTATATCCTTACTAATTATTTAATTTATAGAATTATATAAAAATATTTAAAACAATATAATTTTATAAGTTTAATAATTAATAATATGTAAATTTAATTTTCATTTTTTTTTCCAAATTTTGATTCTTTTACCTGGTTTAAAGTATCTGCCTTCCGATCGTGAGGATTTTTACACAATTGTGGAAGGTCGTTTACTTGAAACACTTCAATGTATAAAGTTCTGTTCATCACTCCAAACATCGTCCGAGAGAAAAATCCCGGAGTTAAAATAAAAATTAAAGAACCCAAACGGGCTAGAATTGTCCTGAAAGATAAGAGTATAGTGCTATATGATGATGTAAAATGTACTTAAGAAAATTATCAACAAATTGTTCAGGGTGTGTAGCAAGCCCGCATTAAAATGATATTATTAGGATTTTAGTGTTATCATAAAATTGGACGAATAACGAATCAACAATGATGTTCCCTGACATCTCTAAGTCTATGATGGAATTGACATTCTTAACAAGTCTGCTAGATTTTAATTTGGACAGAGTCATCTAACTAAGTGTCCCGATCACTTGACTCGCTCACAAGCAGGTCATGGTTATAATAAAGGACGGAAGCTCTGTTTCAGTCAGTCATCTTACATTTTCTTTTTCTTGTGCAGATTTATGAATCTGATCTTCAATTAATTGGCCACAGCAAGTGGAGCAGGCCCTTTCCGCCCCCAAGGTTTGAAAGGTCTACCCACTCCGACATAGCCTTCAATCAGACGACGATAAACCACTAAATTGTGGGCGTAAGCAGGATCAAGATTGCGCATGTCATTGTTGTCGAAAACAATCTTTACACCCACGTGAAAATATGTCCAGGGAAGCCAATCCAACAGTTTTGTTAACCATCGCCATGAATTCTCGTTGAAAACAAATCCAGGAACTTTGGGAACAACATCTCTCCTATTCACCAACCGCAGCACTTTCACTCCTAGCTCCTCCATTCGCAGGGCAAATGCTCTATTCCCTACGCGCGGACACGCGAATGCAAACGCAGTCACAGGTAAAGGCCGTTCCGGAAAGTTTGAGTTGAGACATTTTTTTATGTCATATGAACTTAACGTTGCCAGGGCAGCTCCCAAGCTGTGTCCAGTCAAAGTTACGCTCAAACTTTCATCCTTGAATTTATCCACCAGTCTTAGAATCTCAGAAATAACAGTATCTCTGGCACATCTTGAATCTTCTCCTTTAGAGATGTAGCAGCTTAAAAATCCTTTCTCTACTCGGACACCCTTATCGCTTAAACTAGCTGTACTTGATAATCGGTGTCCCAGCACTTTCTTGCTCAAACGAGGAGTAGTTGGAAATCCGGCTACGACAACGTTGTGCTTGAAACGACTAAAAGATAATCGAGCGGGAACTAAAATATCTCTAGCATTCTGTATCCATTCTTGGCGTGTTTCAGTTCCTCTCCAGGCTACTACAATATCTCGCCTCCCTAGTCTTCGTATCTCTTCAGCGTCTGTGCAGACTGCAATAAAGCCAATCCAAACAGATTGCTCTATTGACCTACCCAGTGCATCAGTTTCTGCGTACAAATACTTGGTCACTTCATAGCCGGCACTACAGGAAGCTCCGGAATGAGCAGACCTTTCACAACTTTCAAACAATTTATCAAGGCTGTACTTACACCCACCTAGATCATTGGTGGAAAGTTCACTATCAAACGCATCATAGCACAACTCTGCAAAATCACCATATCTGAGAATCTCAGTTTTCAATACTGGATTAATGGGATCTAATAAACCATTCCACGAGTCTGCTCCTTGAATATCTTGCCACATAGCGGCGAGTGGTATATTTTCGTATGTGGAGGCCTTTGTCAAATCTTCCTGCAAAAGAGGGCAGCTCGAATCTTTTGAGGACGAAGGGAGAAGCCTCATCCTTCGTAGTACTGAACACAGGTGATGTACGATTTGAAATATCATTTATGATCTTTCTAGGTTTTCAAGTGAACTCTAGAGGCCGGGCAAGTTAACGACTTTAATAACAGCTTAACCTCTGCAGCTGTAAGCAAGATCTTCAATTATCTGCAACAGAAATCCCAATATGTATATTGCCATACGCCAAATACCATTATATAAGGCGGATCAAAGTGGAATACCTTGTGTATCGATCTGACATAGGAAACTCATTTGCAACAGTAAGCAGGATAGACTTCATGAATTTGACCATGTCAAAATTGAAATTGTCGCGTGAGGATAAAAATTCTCACCCTACTGCTGAACATTGACTGAAAACCTTTTTCTTGAACTTGATGAACCTTCCACCAAAATTTGTTCAATCGCGAATAGGTCTTTTCCCACCTGTGCACGGTCCCTGCAATTCCATCCATCCGATAACAACGTTGATCGGCACTACGCTCACGTAATTGGCAAATTAGTTTGGAGATAAGTGAGTATTTTTCCCATGTAACTTACCGCCCCAACTCCCGAATGGGTCAATCAGTCGGACGAGTGCACCTCGCCTTCATTCATGAAACTTCGGAACGTTTTTTGCACCGTCTACCCATCGCCGCCACTTACTGTGAGTCGTGGCGAGATATGAGATTTTGGCGGTGGTTAATTAGTTAGTACGACTTGTACGGTGAGGATATACCTCTCGTTGAATAAGCATATGGCAGGTGAGAATAACATAAGATTCAACGGGCAACGTTTTTTGCACCGTCTACCCATCGCCGCCACTTACTGTGAGTCGTGGCGAGATATGAGATTTTGGCGGTGGTTAATTAGTTAGTACGACTTGTACGGTGAGGATATACCTCTCGTTGAATAAGCATATGGCAGGTGAGAATAACATAAGATTCAACGGGCAAGATTAATTGACAAGTCAAATATAAAAAACACTTAAATGCATTGCTTGGTAGGAATGTTAATCAGATTTAACATTATATGGTACTTAAATCTTTTCGTTAGACACTCAAATTAAAAATGTAGTGAATGAATTAACTAGTTCCATGGTGCCTCGTTCGGATCCCTTTACCATAATATTTGCAACATTTTCATAATTTTTTATTTCATTCTTATATGCGGTAAGACCTCACAACTAAAGGTTAAAACACTACAAAAAAAAGTGTATATATAACTTTAAAATATTATTTTCTAATTTAGTATATATTGATAATGTATTAATTATTAAAATAATTAATATAATTGTTTGAAACCAAATAGATATAAATATAATAATTTTGCATATTACGATAAAATAAATTAAACAATATATCATTATGTTTACCATTTTTCTCTTATAGAATAAGAATAAAAGTAATATTTCCTTGTAATTAATGTTAACCATCCTAGATTAATCTTAAACTCAAATATATGAAGCCTCAAGAGGGATCAAATCTCTCAACATTCTCTCAATTCTCTCAACATCCAAAAACAATTTGAGCTTAAAACTTGAGGAAAGATTTCCACTTCTAGAGATTTAATCCGTGTCGAGACATTCGGGTTTAAGATAGATTGAAGATGGTTTCAGTGGTGTGCAGCAACGCAAAAGTTGTTGAACATCTAATTATTCTAATAATTATAAATATTTGAGGTTGTGAATTCGGATATTCCACAGTCTTCATTTTTACGTTGTCGACGTTTCGAGTCTAGAACAAGACTCATCATCAGGATTGTCATGATGATGAGTCTTGTTCTAGACTCGAAACGTCGACAACGTAAAAATGAAGACTGTGGAATATCCGAATTCAGAACCTCAAATACCACACCATAGAAATATGTAAACCATAATTATAAATATGCTAAATATGTCAAATTTTCTCAATTACCTAGATGATAAAGACATCTAATAACAAAAATGGTGAAAAATGATGAAATATAAATACCAAATACAAAGCGAAAACGATATAAAATGTGAATAACCAAAATGTAGTTAATTGCAAACAGTTTTCATTGTAAGCAACCTCAAACTAATATTTTTTTACTGTTCTTATTGTCACGCATGTTAGTTTTTCCATCTTTTCATATGGATCATATGAAAATGGTGGGTGAACTCATAGACCAATTAAGTATTCAACTCAAGCTATAGTACTAAGCATGACACCTTGTCTCTCTTGCCCTCCAATGTTAATAGTAGCTTTCTCCAAAGTCAAACATTCTGACTTATTAAGTGTTAAACCCCAAGTAAGATAATAGTAGTTATTTTCTATTACACAATGCAAAGTATGGAAAAGGGGAATAATAATAATGTATTGAAACGTATTTTAAATGATGGAAAAGGGGAATAATAATTACAAATATTTTACAGTTTCAAGAAGCAAACATTTAAGCTAAGTGAACGTTTTGTTTAAGCTGAAAATTCAAATATTTTATTTTTGGTTGAATTAATTGTAATACAAAAATCAATGCATCTCCTAAATAATTCTTTTTGTGATTATATTGAAATCGTGAACACTATTAATCTAATTAATTTGAAATTAATATACATCATACATTTAGTTACATTAAATTAGAAATGGGCATCTAGTAAAATCAATGCATCTAATGCAAACATTCAAATAGAATTAGAAGTCAACATCTATATTGAAATCAATGCAACTAGTGTACAAAATCAAATAGGATTAGAAATCATGTACACTAAAATCAATGCATCTAGTGTAACCAATAAAATATTGCTCGAAATCACCATCTACGTTGAAATCATTGCATTCAACGTAATTAATAAAATAGGATTATGAATCAACATCTACCCTAAATAAATGCATCTATTTCAATGAATAACATTGTCTCTCCGCCTCCCTCTTTCTCTCTGCCTCTCATTCCCTCCCTATGTCTAGCTCTTCATCCCTTTCTCTCCATGCCATCTATATCTGTATATCCTCCCATCTCTTATTTTCTCCTCTGTATGTCACTCCCCAAAAGCACATGTTCTCTCTCTCCATATATACCTCTCTCTCCCTCCCGATATCTAGCTCTTTCTTCTTCCCTCTCTCCCACCTCCATCTATATGTATATTTCCCTTTGTCAAAGTAATTTGGAGCATCACATCTCAAGTTAGTTCGATAACTCAAGAGTAGTTGGAGAAGTGTGAAGTCTATTGTTGGGAAGCCAAAGGAAGTGAGAATTTGGGGAATTCTAATGAGAAGAAGAAAATCAAACTTTTGGTTCATCTCTCTCTCTATTTCGTGCTGCAGTTTTGGTGATCTAAGTCTTCCAAGTTTCATTATTATCAGAAGCTCTCTATTGTCGGAAGTTGTTGCCTAGTCTAAGCTCCTGGAAGGGGTCGAAGATTTGAGAGGCTGACTTGATATGGAGGGAAGGTTTGGTCTTTTTCTAGGGTGAAGAGTCTCAAAGAATACTATTGAAAAGAAGAATTATCTTGACTTGGTTTTACCCTTGAGGGGGGTTTTCCCTGGCATAGTGCCTATATATTGTGTCTCTTGTTTTATGATCTTCATACACACATAATATGGTAATTTCTTGATGGAATATAAGATAATAAATAAGTAAAAGAATCCAACACACTTACAAGTAATTATCAATAAAACAAAATCGAAGTATATTATGCAAGAGACCTAGAAAAATATTAAAAACAATGAAAGATAGATAGATACTCAAATTAAATGAGACGGGTACAACCCTTAGAGGCATTTTTAAAATTTTCCGATTTTAATTTACATTTTTCGACAATTTGGGGACGAATATTACTTAAGCTAGCCCCTGGATCAATTAAAATAGAAACATACTAGTTTGAAATGATACCTTCTATTTCTATCATGGTAGATTGATGTTCAACATGTGTCTCCTCTAGTGGTGCATTAACCTTAGGAATGTTTATGGACACAACATTCACAGTTGTTGCTTCATGGATTGTTTGAATATTCTGGAAAAATTAGAGATTGTGTGAGAAATCTCATAAAAAGTGTGGTTCACCACAATCCTAACACTTGAGCGGCTCTTTTTCATTCACCCCAGTATTACTTTTTCTATTCAGCTCCACGAGTTTTGACCTAGTGTAATATTGTGCCGACTCACTTGCATTTCCTTTGTTGAATTCATTTATGTGATGATCTTTCTCGCACTTTTTAACGTAAGGAGGTTTGTGTATTTTTGTTGCAGATTTTATTTTGTACCTATTTTTCCATGGTTTCGAGCCTTCACATCGATTTTTAAATTATTGGTAGCATAATCTATATTTTCTTACTACCTCATCCATTGATTTAGGATTATAAAACTCAATCCTTTCTCTATAGTGTGTTGGTAAACAATTCAAAAATTGTTGTACCTTGTCTTTCTCTTCTTTCATGTAGGGAACTTACCACAATACATTTGTGAATTTTAATACAACTCATACATGGTCAGCTATCCGAGTCTTAAATCATGGAATTCCTTAGCATGATTATCATAGTATCGTTCACTCAGGAACCAAGACTTTAAATGTTTCTAAAATTCCTCTCAGCTAACTATATTTTCGTCTGACATATGTATACTTGTGGCCTCTTCCCATAAGAGAGTAGCCTTACGCTATAGCTGGTAAATTGTAAGTTGGGTCTTCAAATTACTTTTGTATTCATATGCATCAAAGTAGTTTATTATATTCAGAAGCCAATCTTCTACATCTTCCTCCTTTTCCCCATCAAAAGTAAGGGTTTGATCTTCCTAAACACTCCTTGTAATTCCATTTTCATATTCTCCTTCTATGATTTTGGATATTTCCTATCCGATGCCCCCCACTTTTAGAATTTTCTAAAACTTCTTCCATTTTTTTCTCTTCAACCCTTCAGGTTCTACGTTTCTATCGCTAAGATTTTTAGTAATATCTCTTATCATTTTCTCTTGTTCCTCACTTTCCTTTAACAAGCGTTCATTATTGTTTCTTAAGGAGGTTAGCTCTTGCTATAGGTTTCTAGTGACATCCATAAGCTAAGGAGGTTATGGAGTACTTCCGTCACCCAAATCTACATATAGTTCCTCATCCATTGTTATGGCCGAAGGTGAATTCCCAGTCATTTTCTGATGTTTGCTTCACATTATGTACCTTATAAATCACCACAACTTACTATTAGTGTTTCCTTTGATATTTGCGAACATATTTTATATTACTGTGATGACTCCTTGTAGGCTCGATGTTGAAGCTGGGCTTTGATACTATCTATAACAGATCCCTATTTCCAAAAAAAAATAAATCCTTTCTCTTATATATGCATTTATATATATGTTACCTTCATACATAGAAACCCTCCTTAATTTTTTTTGCCTGCCAAAGTAATGTTTCCTTAACAACCCATTGGTATATGATGTTGTGATGTAACTCTTGGGTGGACATAATCATCTCTGCAATCATAGCATTATTATGGTATAGTTATGCACCTCAATTATATTGTTGTATGAAAAGTATGTTCCAATACCTTATGTTATTATCTTTTCAGATGTATCCTATGGTGCATTTATAATGTTTTTGGGTCGATGACCCTAGTTTCTATGATTGGGACAAGTAATGATTTTTGGATTCTTTGGATTACTTTATAGCATTGATAAATTACATGTTAATGTTTACTTAAACACATGTATGCATTCCTGAGTGGTAAAAGTTTAGTTCAATACCCCTCCTAATTTCAGTGAAGGTTTGACAAGAGTGTATTTGTTTAATTTGTATTGATCATTACCACCTTGACATTTGTTTAGTGTTTAATTATTTTGATTAACCCTGTGCTGAATGGTTTGGTGCCACATGCCGCAGGCCCATCTTAAAATCACATGGCCTGCAGTACTATCAACTCATCAATGGTGGTTACGATTTTGGATAATACAAAAGTAGATGTGCTTTGTACCATTCTTACCAGAGTGATGAGGTGGAATGTATGTGTCATTCGAGATCATTCTCCTTTGCTATGTTTGGGTTCTCTATTGTTGCAGGGACTCCATGAGAGGTGTAGAACACCAACACCTGGTTCATTTCATTCATTGTCGTTATGTTCACCTCATTTCTTCACCTTCTTTAAGACGCTAATTCCATGTAGGATGTGATAGGATTGTTAAAAGATAAAGGAAGCTGGCAAGAGTTTCTAAGTGAAAGCAGGAATGTGGCAGAACCTTGAGGGATTCCAATAGAGATTGGCTAACTAGAACAATTGTGTTCTTTGAGAGTGCAGATGAGTTGAGGCCTAGAAGGAGCAAAGGTGTTGCTTAAAAGGAGGTTCTAGAGATAAAGAACCAATTGCTTACCAAAAGAATGAGTTAGGAGAGCTTGGTGAGGTAAGTGGCAGCAGGGAGGACTTGCTGTGGAAGAGGCTTTAGTGCAACTCATAGTGAAGTGAGTGGGGAAGTCATAGAGATGGAGAGGATGATGACTAGTGACAGTCATAACATAGGTTCTGAAAGAGATCACAGTAGAGGAAAAAAGGATAAGGATGCCAAGGCAAAAGGCACATAGAGACAATTAAGCAAAGAGGAATATGAGAGGGAGAAGGCTGAGATAGCAGTTCAGCTTGAAGTGTTAATGGAGATGTTGCAAAGCAATGAAGCAAACCAAAAACATGGTTATGTCACGAGGAAGAAAATGAAGTGGCAGAGGCTACAAGAGAAGAGGAATAAATAGGTGAATATGAAGTTAATAAAGGAACTAAGGGAGCTTGAACATGTTATAGATTCCAAATAGAGGACAGAGAGGCTTGAAAGAGTCGAGCTACAACAAAAGGGAGATGCTGAAGAAGATGTTGATGTTTCGATATGTGAACCAGAAAGTGGACCATTACTTTTTGAAAGTGATGAAGAGCTAGAGGAGTTGAACCATATGAATGATTCGAAGCAACCGGAAGACTTGATGACTGAAGCATCAAATAAGACCGTAAGGTCTTGTGATTTTAAAACTAATGATTTGTGTATGATTGCAGGTTTCAAAGAAGATAGACAATCTTTTAAAGCTGTAAAAGATGTGAAAGAGTACCTTCCAGAAGATGGAAGTTTTGAAGCAGAATATGACAAAGAGGCTAGGAAATAATCAATTCATTACAGTGGATAAATGTTGGAAGATGTCATTGAAATAAATGATGAGAAGGGGAGACTAGCTGATAGTCTCAAGAGTTCTTTGAGTTTAGATCAGCATACTGATATGTTGACAGAAGGAGAGAAATCTGTGCAACATACTAAAGTGTTGCTAAAGGGAAAAGAGGTACAGAGGCCTTATATTTTTTATTATAATGATTGTCTTATAATTAAAGATGTTGTTGTAGAAGTTGGAGGATATTTGCCATAGGTGGACAACCAAATGAGAGAAGAAGAGGAAGAACATCTACTGCAGGATGTCAAGAAAGATTTAGTAGAGGAAGAAGGGCCATGTCACAATGGATCAATAACAAATGAAGCAATGAGAGATTTTGTAAAATTTCCAAAGTTCACTCCAAGAAAAATCATTGTGATATATAGGGAACTGGACTTTCAAAGAAGGAAGTTGGAAGAGTAGAGGATAAATGTTCAGGATGGATTGCTGAAGAAGGATGACCAAGAAGTTGTCATAAATAACCATCAAGAAGAAGTTGACATGTGTAGACAACAGAAGCAGGAAAGTGTTCTGAAATCCAATATAGCAGCAACAGAAAACGTGAAAAATAGCAGTAAAGAAGAGGGTAAATATGAAAAGGAAACAATCAGAACAAGTGAAGAACAAGCAAGAGGGAGATTTCAACAATCAAGAGATGAAAACAATCAGCAGACAAAGGATATATTGATAGATAAATTGATTTGATAAGAAGGTTAATGATGAAAGTGTCTAAGAGAAAGACAACAACAAGAAAGAAAAGGAGTGACAACAAGAGGAAAATAGTAGCAGACTTCGAGAGCAAGGTAGGTGAAGCATTATAACATAAAGTATGGAAACCTAGAGAATGGCAGCAGACAACAGTAGCAATGGAGCAATTGACAAGCAGAGACAAGTTACAAAATAAAGTCTGAGATTCAGGAGGAAACAATTATCCAAACTTATGACCAGGTGGTCATAAATTTTCTTACATGGGGAGTCTGATGCAGGAGCATCTAGCTCAACATTATCATTGTATTCTAGTAGACATAGGGGATCTTGTGTTTCAAGGAAGATTGGTTTCCTACGTATTGGATTTATGTAATGATTTAATAGTTTGAGTGATTTTAATAAGAATAGGAATTAATTGAATATTGTGAGGCTTTATTGTAAATGTTCCCGAATATAGGAGAACATGAGAGATTTAGGATAGTTGAGTGATGAGAGGATTGAGAATTGATTGTAAATCCTATATTAGGAGTCTGTTCATGATTTTGTGGATTTGAGAGAATCCTTAGGAATGAGAAAGGGATTGTAGGATTTTGTTGAGGGATTTAGGGATCTAAACTAGAAATTGGTTTTAGAACCCCTTTCTATAAATGTAAGCCTAAAAGGCATGAACAGGGGTTGGAGAGGTTGAATAGGAAATAGAGAGTAGATTGGAGTGTTGTAGGCCAACGAGGAGATTAGGAAATAGTGGCCACTGATATTGAAATTCAGGCAAAAGAGATCGTGATCCTAGTTTGTAATTCATTATTGTAATAATAAAGACACAGAGGTTGATTAAAATCCTGTGCAAGCACGTGATTGAATGTTGAAAGGTGCACTGAATGTAATTGAAAATTGTTCATATATAATTATGCAGGCAAGTGCAAGAATGCAAGGAGGCAGATTCGAGGTGGATTACACAGAGGAGGAAATGGCAAGGAATATCTTAATGGACTGTTGAGTCCATGCGAAGGATCAAAGCAAAGATTTGGAGGGACTGAGATTGAAGAAAGGCATAGAATAAGTTCCGGAGTAAATTTTGCAGTGGAAGAGTGAAAAGGGTGAAACTTTTGAAGAAAACTGAGAACCACTTTAACATTGGAAAACAACATAAAGCTAAGTAAAACAAGTAACGAAGAATTGAAGGGAGGATGCACAGTAGCCATCAAATCTTGGAGATTGATGGCCAAGATTGAATTTCGGGGTTGGATTAATCGGGATCACAACACAAACTTTCATGCGATATGTGGCAAACCCGAAAACCCATCAAACGCAACATAGAAACCCCATCAGATCTATAAACCATATCGGGTCAGGACTTTAAGCAGAGGAGTTAAGAACTATAATTAACCAATTGTGGTTAGGCGATTAATCATTGACTGTCAGATCGTGATCTTGATCGATGGTCACGATTAAATCGGCCATCGCATATCGGTGTTGGCAGAGATCAGACTTACAAACGGAAAGGCCAAAGGAGGTGGACCCGACGCATCTATAGACGCGATTTTAATGCATTTGAAGTCCGCCATTTGTATCCGTCGGGGTTTTCCTTTGTAAATGGGATCATGAATATTTAAACGCTAATAGTGTGTTTTCCGGGGTTTTAAAAGGAAAGTCACACATCGGAAGAGAAAGGGGCAATGAGGAACTATGGACAAGCTGATAGCTGATTGCGATGAGGTTTAACCTCAAAATCCATGTAGAAGTTGTACGGTAAGTGGAAAAAGGTAGGATTTTCATACATTTCCCTTTGAAAAGGGTTTTATAAGGAAATTGCATGACTGAAGGTTTTTATGTGTTAAACATATATTAACCGTGTTAGAGAGGGTAGCCGATGGTTGGTTTAAAGGTTATGAAGGATTTTAGTGTCCCGATAGACGGAATTAGAGGGAAGGCCTTAATAGAGTCCTATATTAAGGCTTGAGTGTTGATTAAAGCTCTGATATGAGGTATTGGCGGGGTGATTGGGTTCCAACACTAAGGAACCATAAAAGGGGGCCTTAACCATATTTACATTGATGTTTTTGACTGGGTGGCTCATATAAATTCCTCGAAAATGTATTTATGCATGAGCAGGCATACTGTGGGTATGTTCAGGGATAATCCTCCATCATTTTTGGTATCAGAGCTGAATTATAAACGAAACATTTAGTATCATGTAGAAGAGAGTGATTATCGGTGGAAGTTTCTTGAAAGAATTCAAAACCGAGAGATGTGTATGCAGGAAAGGGGATCAGATTTTGATCTGATTATCAAGCAACTAGAATATAGCTGGGAGAATGGAGAATAATAGTTAAGTTCTTAGAGGCAGGTAAGGCAGAATTAAGAGAAGATTGCAGAGACAGGAAGATTCTACAGCGATGTTTTGAAGAATGAAAGTTCACTCTAATGTGAAGAGTGGATGGAGATCCCATACATGTATTGTTTTATTTAATTCTGATTTGAGTTGCTGACAAAGAAATAGATTGAAGATTGATGGTTGCAGCTAATGAAGTATCTCAGTAAAAGGAGATGAAGCCTTAAGAAGTAGTAATGGAAGGAATTGTTAAGGATTTCTGAATGGAAAGGAAACTTAGCAAAGAAGGAATTGTTGTTGATAGTTGAGCTTTACCAAGATAAAACCGGAGGATTGGAGAAAGAATCAGATTCTAAATCTGATTGACAGTAGCTGAATATTGAGGATTTGTGCAATGGAAGCATAAAGATCTGGAGAAACAGGTTTGCAGAAATGGTGAGATCCTCAAAGTAAATGAAGGTATGTAGTTTTGTCTAATGATTAGTAGATATTGAATGAATGAAATTTTATAGCAAGATTACAGTAGTTAAGCTGTAATAGGGATGTTTGTAAGTTTTTGAAGTAACAGAGGTTGAAGATACAACTAAAAGCTAGTGGAAACGACAGTTCATTCAAAAGTGAAGGTGAATGGGAGGGCAAGATCAGGAAGAGATCTTAAAGGTAAGATGATATGGTTTATTTTAATTGGATTTGAAGATTGAAAAGTTGTAGTCTTTGCATTGATGCAAAAGTATTGTTGCAACTCCTAAAGGCAATTCCACAAAGGATGTGGTAGGATTGCTAAATGATAAAGGAAGCTGATAAGAGTTTCTAAGTGAAAGAAGAAATGTGGCAGAACCTTGAGGGATTCCAATAGAGATTGGCTAACTAGAACAGTTGTATTCTTTGAGAGTGTGGATGAGTTGAGGCCTAGAAGGAGCAAAGGTGTTGCTCAAAAGGAGGTTCCAGAGATTAAGAACCAATTGATTACCAAAACACTGAGTGAGGAGAGCTTGCTGAGGTAAGTGGCAGTAGGGAGGAATTGTTGTGGAAGAGGCTTTAGTGCAACTCATAGTGAAGTGAGTGGGGAAGTCATTGAGATGGAGAGGATGATGACTACTAACAGTCATAACATATGTTATGAAATAGATCACAGTAGAGGACAAAAGGATAAGGATGCCAAGGAAAAAGGCACACAAAGACAATTAAGCAGAGAGAAATATGAGAGAGAGAAGGCTGAGATAGCTATTCAGCTTGAAGTGTTAATGGAGATGTTGCAAAGTAATGAAGGAAACTAGAAACATGGTTATGTCACGAGGAAGAAAATGAAGTGGCAGAGGCTACAAGAGAAGAGGAATCAACAGGTGAATATGAAGTTAATAAAGCAACTAAGGGAGCTTGAACATGTTATAGATTCCAAATAGAGGACAGAGAGGCTTGAAAGAGACGAGCTATAGCAAAAGGGAGGTGCTGAAGAAGATGTTGAAGTTTCGATATGTGAACCAGAATGTGGACCATTACTTTTTGAAAGTGATGAAGAGCTAGAGGAGTTGAATCATATGAATGATTCGAAGCATCCGGAAGACTTGATGACTGAAGCATAAAATAAGACCGTAAGGTCTTGTGATTTTAAAACTAATGATTTGTGTATGATTGCAGGTTTCGAAGAAGATAGACAGTCTTTTAAAGCTATCAAAGATGTGAAATAGTGCCTTCCAGAAGATGAAAGTTTTGAAGCAGAATATGACAAAGAGGCTGGGAAAGAATAAGTTCACTAAAGTGGACAAATGCTGGAAGACATCATTGAAATAGATGATGAGAAGGGGAGACTAGGTGACAGTCTCAAGAGTTGTTTGAGTTTAGATCAACGTACTGATATGCTGGCAGAAGGAGAGAAATCAGCGCAACATACTGAAGTGTTGCTAAAGGGAAAAGAGGTATGAAGGCCTTATATTTTTTATTATAATGATTGTCTTATAATCAAAGATGTTGTTGTAGAAGCTGGTGTATATTTGGCACAAGTGGAGAAGCAAATGAAAGAAGAAGAGGAGGAACATCTACTGTAGGATGTGAAGAAAGATTTAGCAAAGGAAAAAGGACCATGTGATGATGGATCAATAACAAATGAAGCAATGAGGGATTTTGTAAAATTTCCAAAGTTCACTCCAAGAAAAATCATTGAGATATATAGGGAACTGGACTTTCAAAGAAGGAAGTTGGAAGAGGAGAGAATAAATGTTCAGGATAGATTGCTGAAGAAGGATGACCAAGAAGTTGTCATAAATAACCATCAAGAAGAAGTTGACATGTGTAGACAACAAAAGCAGGAAAGTGTTCTGAAATCCAATATAGCAACAGCAGAAAACGTGCAAAATAGCAGTAAAGAAGAGGGTAAAGATGAAAAGGAAACAATCATAACAAGTGAAGAACAAGCAAGAGGGAGAGTTCAGCAATCAAGAGATGAGAACAATCAGCAGACAAAGGATATACTGGATAGAGAATGATAAGAAGGTTAATGATGAAAGTGTCTCATCGAAAGACAATAGAAAGAAAGAAAAGGAGTGACAACAAGAGGAAAATAGTAGCAGACATCGAGAGCAGGGCAAGTGTAGCATTACAACATAAAGTATGGAGACCTGGAGAATAACAGTAGACAATAGCAGCAATGGAGCAATTGACAAGCAAAGACAAGTTACAAAATAAAGTCTGAGATCTAGGAGGAAACAATTATCCAGACTTATGACCAGGTGGTCATAAATTTTCTTACATGGGGAGTCTGATGCAGGAGCATCCAGCTCAACATTATCATTGTATTCTAGTAGGCATAGGGGATCTTGTGTTTCAAGGAAGATTGGTTTCCTAAGTATTGGATTTATGTAATCATTTAATATTTTGAGTGATTTTAATAAGAAGAGGAATTAATTGAATATTTTGAGGCTTTATTGTAAATGTTCCCGAATATAGGAGAACATGAGAGATTTAGGATAGTTGAGTGATGAGAGGATTGATAATTGATTGTAAATCCTAGATTAGGAGTTACTTCATGATTTTGTGGATTTGAGAGAATCCTTAGGGATGAGAAAGGGATTTTAGGATTTTGTTGATGGATTTAGGGATCTAAACCAGAAATTGCTCATATAAACTCCTGGGAAATGTATTTATGCATGAGCAGGCATACTGTGGGTATGTGCAGGGATAACCTTGCATTAATTTAACTTCCTCTCACTCTTCACATATACTTTCACTCAGGTCGGTTATCCTCTACATCCCAGTCACTTGAAGGAATGATTACTGCCATGTACTTACACTAGCTCTTTCTTGTTAGGGATCTAACAAAGTTCTCTTTTTTTCTAGTTGAGTTTTATTCTTGTTTGGCCACGCTTATAGTCATGGCAGTAGGGATCTTAAATTAAATTAATAAAGGATATGTATGTAAGTGTTGGGGGGATAGATTCTTAAGGGTTTAGTTTTATTTTCATTTTTTTCTTCCTTTTAGTTTCTCCAGGAAAAACTTGGCCTAACCCCTCCATAGGCTCAGTTCCCATAATTCCTCTACACATAATGTACTCTCATTTTGATACTCTAGTTATATAAACTCTTAATTTAAAAATTTCATGTGTGTTGAAAATTGAAAGGATTTCCTAATATCATTGCCTCTTTGTTAATTACTCTTTATTTTCTCACTCTATATTAATGGAAACCACCATAGAAGACTAAAATATATTTTATTCTAGCTTCTGATCAAGCTTAGGAAAAGAAATTGGGTTTAGTGCTACTATTATTGAATAGAATTCTTGGATTTTTTTTCCTTTCTTTTAATTCACCTGTAGTGCACATAACACTCAGTCGAGGTTTTAATCAAATTTCAATAGGGATTATGAAATTTTTCTCTTTTTTATTTTCTGGAATTTGGTTTTGGGTACTGTTCTTCCTTTCAAAACTAGTGTTTCTTCCTTAATATATTCTTATATATGATCAGATTTCATTGATTGACTAGAAAATGAAAAACTATATTAAATCTCTTATGAGAGATATGTAGATTTTGATTGCACAATTAATTTGTTATGCTACTTTTTTTTATCTATATATTGTTATCCGATAAACTCAAAAATGTTAAGTACTTATTAAAATTGCAGGGTAATGTTGCACCATATCTTTTTTTTAATACTACCTTACCCTTTCATCTGAGATCTACCAAGATCGACTATAATTTTGTTTTCTATACGGTGGTCTATTGATTATACTTTGTTAAATGCAGGAGGTATGTTGTTCTGTGTGACAGAAAGTACTTCCGCCCACCATTTCAGATCAATATTATAAATTGTTATGTATCCTCTAAACATCATTATACTTAACTCATTACACTCACATGGTCTTGTTACATATTTCTCTCAATGTCATTACCATCGAATTAATTAACTTTATAATATTCAAAAGGAATTTTGGGTTCGCCTATGCCAAATCCTCCTCTGTTTCTAGAGTTTCCTATAACATATTTGTATAACTATGCATGGTGTAGGTTATAGTTTTAGTTCTTAGGAAATACTATCATTATTTCGTTTAATAGTTCTCAACTATCATGTCATTTTTTTTCCTAATTTAAAATATAGAAGCCTACCAAATATATGAATAACATATCAAAATAAAAAACCTAGTTATAGCCATTTCTCATCCCTTCTAAGTACTTAGTACAGTTAATCTGCTATAATAATGTACATTGGTCAGGCCTAAAAAATAATAACAAAACTAATTCTAGAAACCAAAATGAAGATAACTGAAAATGAGAGGTATAGTCGATCAATTATTAGCTAAATACATTTATGCACCAAAACCCAAACTCATCCGTTTATAGGCCATTAAAATTCATAAGAAAACATTTTTCTAAAAACCAATATCAAAAGATACAACATAATTGTGATTAATAAAATCTAACTGTAAACTTTGGTCAAATAAACATGGGAAAGTCACTTTTCCACCCAAGCATGAACCATCACCACTAGTTCCCCCCGAAGATGAGATCTCATTTTCCTTGAATAAACAACCTCTTGTGATTCTAGTCAAGGTGTTTTATGCCTTACTTCCCTAGGATATTTTTCCTTAACCGGTGTCTCGTTTTCTAGGGTTTGCTAGCCCTAATAGCCTAGGCTTGTTTTTATATTTCGAAAAAGGTATTTTCCCTTTTTTCATTAAAGCCTGCATTTTTCTCCCATGGTGATTTATTCAATATTCAACCTTACTCGATGTTTTTCCCTACATTGAGTGATTTAATAGATTTTTCTCTCCAACCTATTAAATTTTATTAAGCAACCCCCAAGGATACATAGGAGTGATTTTAGGGAAGTCTGTCTTGATCATAACGAGCCATATTCGTTTCTAATCATGACAATAATCGCTAAAACTCAAGTGCTTCTTTCCAAATATTTTTCCTTTTCCATTTATGTAATTTATTTATTACATCATCATATTTTATTTCAAGTTGAGTTCAATATGGATTTCTACCCATCACAATAAAAATATTTACATAGAAACAAAGGCGTGTCATAGGATAAAGCCATGAATAAGCTTGAAGGAAATATGTCATCTGTGAACTAATTGGCTAATTTATGTCAAAGTTACTTCAGACATAAAACTTAACACATAGAGTTTGAAGATTAAACTTATCTTATGAAAATTATATATGTGTAATAATAATGATTTCATTATTAGGGTTTAGGAAGAACCAAAAAATATACAACAATATTTGCAATGAAAGCATTTAAAAAAAAACTGAGATAATGAGTGGTATATGTATGATACATAACTAATGAATTCTAATGTATGGTCAAGGGTCAATAAAAGTAATAGTTCACAAGAGGCAGGTCCACTTGAGCAAAAGACAACAATAATATTTTCCATTAAGTTGGTGGCTTGAACAAAAAAAATTTGGTAATGTTTGGTTGTGGCTCACATCTCTCATGAGACCATCATGGGGATAGGTAAGGAAAAATTTCCTTGAAAATTAAAATGAGAATATGAAAGAATGTACGACTACTATGTGAGATGGTATAATAATAAAATTAGTTATTCTCAAATTGGAATAAAATTGCTACCCACAAGACCTTATAGGTCAAAAGTAGTAAAATCATTTCTTATGAATGAAGTGAGTAATATGTTGTGAACTAAAGGAAATAGTTAGATTAGGTTTTCATAACGAGTGTCACACTATCAATACTCTTACATGCAAAAAAAAAAGGAAATATTAAAGCTATGAATACTTTCACTTAGAGTATAAATACATAATAAATTCGATGTGAATTTCCCTAAGTGATGAAGGTGAAAAAAATAATAAAAAAATAAATATCTACTTCACGTAGAAATGTAAAACAATAAAAAATCTCCCAAATAATATAATATGTTGCAACTGAATTTAAATATAAAATATATTTATAAACGAAAAATATTTATATGATAGTAGCATAATATGAGAATAAGTGTGTTAAATAACATAACTGATAATAGTGACTGAAATCCCATGGCTATGAGGAGAAAGATTAATTTCCACGATTGATAAAAGTGTGGATTTGATCATATATTTTTCGACAAAAAGGGATAAGACAAAACAACCAAAATAGAAAGAAAAAAACAAAAACTTTCAAAAGAATCTTCTGTGATCTCCTTGAATGAGGATCATCAGCGATTAACTTATTCATGTTATCGAATAACTTAAGAAAGGATGGCGTAGATGTAGCTTGTGACATTATTATGGGAAAGAGGTGTGTGAAGGCGAGTAACTGTGTTATAAAATATAATCCATTTTATCCGAGACCTCTATCAATAACTTGTAGAGTGCTAGAAATAAGGATAAATATCATAATAGTTATTGAAAACACATATGAGTGAAACATATCCAGACTACCAAACAAAAGTGATGGAGGTAGTAATATTATGAGGTAGAAAAGCAAAAGACACATAGAAATAGTACTAAAGAGATTGGTAAAAGAATAACTTATGCAAACAAAGGTAGGGTGATATTGATTAAGGCTAAAATTGACAGTGGGAACTGTATATGGCAGCGAAGCAGGTTAGTTGAGTTAATGGGAATGGTAAAGAATAAATGAAAAAATGTTATTCTTTCAGCTTTTTCTTATAATTTCACATATACTTGCGTATTAAAAACATGAAAGGTTGAATACATATTAATATAACATAAAGTGACTAATTACACATACTGCGAAAAAGAGAAGCTATAGTTTAAATAAAATTCTTAGATTGTCATCACAAAGTAGAAAAAGTAGTACAACATGATTCACATATATAGAGATAGTGTGGTCTCCATAACTATATGTGGTAAATTTAAAAAGGGGCAATGATCATAGGAGATGTATGAGGTACAAAATTGTGTGATAGCTAACTAAAGATTGACTAAATTGATACTACAAATATAAATAGGCAAACACTGGTGGGGTCCCTTAGGATAAGTTAGAAAGAATTGCAAGATATTATGACATGGAAAAACCTACTAAAAAGTAAAAGATTGTGGTTGGGTGGTGCATCTATAACCATGGAAAGGAAAAACTTTAAACCTAGTTTTTGCGACCTGAGTGCATAGGGAAGAACCCCATGGATATACACAGGAAGTGAACCCTTTATAACCATCATCAACTTGCAACGCACAATAACAAAAGGCCAAAATTGAAATAATGTTGCAATATGGACTCTTGATTTTGTGTAAAGAAAAGTAGTTCAAGATGGGCATAACTAAGTTTACTTGAACAAAGTAGCATCCATGTAGCCATCTTGAGCATGGAAAGGAAAAAGGAATTTATCCTAAACCATACTCCTTGCATAACTAACACATATGTAACAATTGAAAATAAGATAAAAAGTATAGTAATATTACCTAGTATGATAATATTCAAACTATGATCTATCAGAAAAGAAAAGAACAATGAATCGTTTCTGGGATGTTATCACCCCTAGTTATATACTTCCAATAGAATTGTTATTTCCATGATTTGGAATTTTAAGTGGAGTCGATCCTTCTCAATTGAATTAGCTATTGGGTAAGTAAGAAGGATTTAATGCTATTTTTTATGAGTTTTAAATGAGTTTTATAGCCCTTACTGAGTGCAAATTTCAAACGATGCGTTATGATGTATACTAATGACCTTGTGGCACATATAAATAGTAACAAGAAACCTCTTTAATAAAGTGGAAATGAATGTGTATGTGTTCCTAAAGTAATGATAGATTGACCTAATGATAACTATTGTCAATCCAAGATGAACTAGATGGAATATTCCTGGTGGAGCCTCTGCATACTCATAATCAAAGAGAGATTATGCTAAGGAAAAAATTTATTTCCTATAGTGTCGTGGAAGCACTTTAGTCCGGAGAGGTTATCTGAAAGGGTGAAATAAATATTTTATGCACGAGGCATGTTTTAGCTTATTTTGTAGACCAGGAAACATCGAGGATAGTGTTTTACCCAAGGGGGAAAGATGTAACATCCCTCGGTGAAAAGTAAATATTTAATTTACTGTTACCACAAAGATTTTGTAAATCGTGAGCTATGTGGAAAGCCTACGATGGGAATTTAAATATTTGAAGTTTATTTAAATTTTATATTTTTATATAAAATAAAAGTTATGACAAGTCTTTGAATTCACAGGAAAATATCGTAGATGAATATTTTCATTTACCAAATAGTTAAAGGAAAATTATTCCTATCCCTAGAGATAAATAATTTTAGTTGGGACAAGGGGGCCAAGAGGGTGAAAGGGGAGAACACCTGAGGAAACCTTGGATACTTGGTGCCTAGTTGGAAAAGGTCCAAGTGGGAGGACGAAGCTGAAATATTATGAAACTACAACAAGACGTTATTGAATAAAGGAAGGATGATCCCATTTAGGGTGTTGTTGAGCTACAGTGAGAACCAGTGGAACCCCTGAGACAAACTTGAGGGACTGTAAATTTTTGGCTTGACTCAGTGGTATTGATGCTAAAGAGCTAACCTTATAAGGTCACTTTCCATCTACTATTTTGGAAATCAAAATGGTCTGGTCGAGATTTAGTTGTGAGGACCAATCTCATTGGTTGGGAGGAGTGGTCCTTCTCTCAGTTGGATTACTTGACAGTATAACTTTAACATATAAGTATTCTATAATGTTGTTTTATTTTCCTTTTCATAACATAAACATTATTATGGAGGATGGAATTATATGGACTCGTTGACTGTCATGAGTGATTTGATATAAATGGTTTCTGAACTTTCTCTGTAAGATAATAAAATTGGAACAATTGAGTATTATTGGCATTTTTAATTATGTTAGGAATCATTTTCACCAAGGAAAGTCATTATATGAATAGAATTTTAATAACTGTGTATCCAAAGTTGAGACACAAAATTGAACCTTATTCATACTGACAAGAAGATTGAAGCTAATGTATTTAAATTAAGAGTGTGGGTTCAGGGATGAGAGCGAAGTATATTATACAAGAGATGTAGAGAAATATTAAAAGTAGTGAAAAATAGATGATTAGAGTAAATGAGACGGGTAAAAACTTCTTAGAGGCAGGTTGGGTTAGTGATCCAAGTGGATTTTGGTGGCCACCCGCCAAGTCCACTTGGACCCCACCATCGTTTCTCTCAGCTTTTTAGTTTCCTTAATTGTAGCACAATTTACTATTTTTAGTAGTTTTTCAGGTTATGAACTTCCGGAGCCATTTTGAGGCCCTAAACGACTATTTTTGGGAAAACTAGGAGCAACATGGGTCCATGGATCAATGTTGCTCTTACCAAAGTTGTAGTTATCAGGTAGATCTTTCTAACGAGATTTTGTGTGCTTCAAATGAAGATCGTATGCCAAAGTTATGACCCCGGGAATTTGATGTACCAATTTACCCAAACGGGGCCCACAGTTTGTCGTTTCATCTTCTAGGGTTAGGTTTTTGGATGTTTATAGTTCTCCATTGTTTCTCAACAATAAATAGCCCTTCGAGACTCATTGTAACATAGTTCAGAGGCATGTAGCTTCCACATCTCTTATCATAGATAAGCTACCATCGCCCTAGCTAGTTTATTTCCATTTCTGTTTGTAAGCATATTTCAGTATTTTTACAATAATGAAATGAAGTATTGTTTCTATTGCATCTCTATATGTATGGTTATATCTGTAATTTCTTGCGTTCCTGTTTAAATCTAGATCAGTGGTATCAAAGCGGTCTGCTCTTTCTCCGTCTTTCTTTGCATGTCCCCAACAAGGTTAGGATATAAGGACTTAGGGCTTGAAATGGTTGAACCTTTGCAACGCCAGCTCACAAATCCCAATGGCCTCCCATGGCAGATGAAAATAAATTTGAGGGGGCAGGAGATCCTATCAAAATCATGCTAGAACAGGCCCTCGAGCAACAAAGGAACGCGATGATAGATAACTTTCCCCAGATCCTTCAACGATAACCCAGGGGTGACACATCTACTTCCAGTAGCTACTCTGGAAGCACCACACCCTTTAAGGTACAAGTTAACTTTGAAATTCCCATATTTGAGGGTCAGATAGATGCAAATGATGTAGATAAATGGTTAAATCTGCTAGGAGGGTATTTTTCTGTTCATGATTTTTCCGGCCAGGAAAAGATTACTTTTGCTCTTCTCAAAGCCCCCCCCACGTGAAGGACTGGTGGGAAACCTACTGCAAGCAGAAGGATGAATGTATGACCTCAATATTTTTAGCCGCACCCACTTGGAATTCATTCTAGACTTCCATCAAGGAGCAGTACTACCTTATCGGAAGCTATGGGGATCAATACATAAAGTGGACCACGCTGTGGCAAGGGAGGGACCAAGACATGCCAGAGTTTACCAATATTTTCCATACCCTTCGCACGAAGTTGGGTATCAAGGATTCGGAGTAGCAATTGGTACTCAAATACCACAATTGCCTGAACAAGTATATCCACGAAGAAATAGAAATCCTGAACATCTCCTCGCTTAGCACAACATACCGATATGCCATCAAGATCGAGAAAAATTTTAAACAGAAGAAGCAAGACTTGGGATCTGTGAATCTGAAGCAAGGGAAAGATTCCACCAAACCGCAGAACAATGGACAAAGCCAAGGCAGGGTGGTCTAGGACAACCCGCCAAAGCTACAAGCAAAGAACACTGCCGCAAAGAAGAAAAAGGACATGGGAAAGTGGTGTGAGTTCCATAAGAGCTACACTCACAACACAAGTGAGTGTCGGGCCAAGCAGTCATTGGTGGCCGAGCTAAAGGTTTCAGAATCAGATATGTTAGCATTCGAATTTGCCTCAGGCTGAGGAAGGAAAAACTTGAGGCCACATCGAACCATGCTCAGCCTCGTAGCTAGCCCTACGAGGACAAGAGAGGGCTCTCTCCAGTAAATCTCGGCAAAAGGTAATCAAAGAGGCTCGAGATGACTGAATTGATGACTAATTTTAGGCTAGATATGAAGTACAAGGATTATGGAATTTATTTTTTGAAGTTTTGTTGAATTCAAGGGAAAGGCAATTTTGGGTGCGGGGATGAGGCACAGCTTTTGCAGAGGTCTACTTGGGGCAAGATAGGCGATTGTATTGATGCCTTTAAAGTGAGTGAATGAATAGTCTTGACAGGTGAGAAGCTAAGTAGATCAAGGAAGTCTCAAGGATTCTCCTTAAACTGAAGAAAAAATGGAAAATTAAACAAACTTAAAGGCAGAGCACAGAAAATTTATGGATTCTACCTTAACACTTCATTTGTTTAATTGCAGAAGATTAAATAAGGAAAGTGATACACATACACAACTTACAAGTACTGAGAGAAACACACCATCAACACATAAGGCCACATGAATCCCAAATAGTGCTGCAAAACCCTGGTCTATCCTTTGCCAAAATTGCAGATAAAATATGTACAATAGTGTATCAAGCTATTCCCAAGAGTCCAACCCTGAAAATGACTAAGAAAATACATAATATAGTCAAGCTAACACATTCCCTTGCCTCTAGGGGTCGAGCTCATCATCCTAGGAGCTGTTTCAACCAATTCTAAACAAAGCACTACAATCTAGGCAGTCAAAACAACTTGCCTCTATAAGCTAGGAAACCAATTCATTCATTAAATGTTTGCTATTTTATGAATGAATCATCTAGAATAGGTAAATAAGTGTCAAGTTAACATAAAGTTCCATTAATTACATCAAGGAGGGTGAAAAATCCCATCACAAGTCAAAACTGGTCAAAACTGGCCGAATTCCTGAGCTGGAAGGTGAAAACTATACAAAAAATCCTGACACGTAGCGCGCCTGAGCCCTACGCGTAGTGCGCCTTTCCACCTGCTTTTGGGGCACTTCCCAACATCCAAATTGAGCTCCGGTTGGCTTGTTGGAAAGCCCTGGATGTCTACTTTCCAACCCAAGTGTAATTTTCCAATTGTATGTCCATTTTCCCCTCCAAAAGTGCATTCTCCCAAGGCTGCTACCTGTGTGTCCAAAAAGGGGCAGTGAGGTCATTTTTTGCATGTTTTTTGAGCTTTTGGGGACCCAAACCTTGATGAAATGCCTTGGCAGTGGCTGAGCAGGTGTATTTCATCATGAAAAATCCAAAAATGTAAACCTTTCATGATTTGGACCTCCCGATTTTAAGGGTAGCGCACAGCGCGCTACGCGTTGAGCCCAAAAACCTGTTTTTTACACAAAAATTTCAAAATTGACAAAATTTTCCCCAAACTTGTTGAAATTTGGTCTGGGGGTCCCCAATCAAGTACTATGCTCAATCAAAGAGGCTTCGGCTAAAATCCGAAGACGATCAAGCTCCTTTTGCCGTTTTTGCTTCTTGACCATTTTCCTCAATTTTGCCTTAAGACTCCTAATTCGCGCTTTGCAAACCAGGTTCCGGACCTTGTAATGCATAACCATGTGTTTTAATAATGCATGATCTCTATCGGCCCTTTTCAGACGTTCCTCCAGGTAGATGTTGACCCTCTCGAGATTAGCCTCTTGATCCTCATTTACCTGTTGCTCTAGAGAGGTGAACTCAATTTGCCTATGTTGGGAAGCTTGGCGATTCTCACGGATGTCCTGTAGCTCTATGATCCTGTGATGGTCCTCAAGCTATTTATTCCGCTGCTCTAGATACCTGATATATTGGGTCTTCTCTGATTATGAAGCTGTCTCATCATGAATAGTAACAAACCCGGATGGCTCACCAGAAGGTCCCTCCTCATGCTTGGGCTTCTTGCCCTTATCCTGTACCTGTGGTGCTGCTGTCGAAAGTGAGGCCCCTTCCACATGAGGTGGAGATAACACTCGCTGTGCCGATGAAGTCAACGAGACCCCTTCCACCCCGGGTGGAGATAGTACTCGTCGTGTAGATGCAAATAATGTCCTGTGACCTTGCTGATATGTCACATATGGAGGAGCACTTATATGCTCAGTCTCGGGAATGTCTGGCTGGTGTGAAGGTCCTCCCTCATCATGAACTATCTTAGGAGGTGGCTGTAATGGTGCAAAGTAATCACGGGAAATGAAATCTTCCCAAGTAATGCCCTGCTGTGCCAACTGATGCATCACTACAATTTTGATCAATGCATAATGATAGATGCTCTTATGCTGATGTGTTGGGCTCTTCCTTTGTACTAAAGGCACCATCCTCTCTATGTTGCGACACATAAAAAATGGAATGTTCATCATACGTACTTTGGTAAAATGCATCAACAAACGAACATGGTACGCATAGAGACGTGAGAATCTGCCCTCGCAACTGAAATATCGAATGATAAGTTTCATCAATGGTGCATACTCATCCCTTAGGAATCTGAAAGGAAAAACTGTAGTCAAGTGTCTCATACATCCGGGCTTAATATATGGCTCATAGTGGAATCTGTCTAACTGTTGGCATTTACTCCATTCCTCCCCTACATTTGGTATCCCAGTGGCCCGAGCAATAATCTCGGGTCACAAGGTGAAATTCACTCCGGCAAGGTTTACATGACCATCTTGCAAATGTAGAACAAATAAACGGACTAGTTCTTGATGATGCTGGATTTGTGAGATCCGCTCACAGTATTCAAAACATGATTGATACCGAAAACAGTCCATTGCAAGTGGACAAGCTTGCAATTGAGCCAAAGAAGTAGGCTCCTCCCTGACATGCCGACCACCTTTGCCACCTTTGTGATACCTCCTTGGGACACTTACCTCTGGTGTAGAATCACTATCATAATCCTGCTCATAAGATGACTCAGTCTCTGACATGTTGTTTAAAAATAAGGTGGCTCGAATATATATATGCTGATATATAACTGTGTGCAAAATTGACTGTAGGCTTTTTCTTTTTCTCAAAATGCTGTGACCAAGGGGACACAAATATACAAGGGAACTGTTAGGAAAGGGGAAACATTAGGGAAATGGGGACAATGGAAATAAAACAAGGAATTTAGGGAAGGGAAGGGACATGAAAATCTTTAAGTTTAAGGGTTTAGGATGAGGTAGGGTAGGAAAAATATGTTTGTAGTAGAAGGGAGGGGTTAGGATTGGAGGGAGAATAATATAAGGTTTTATGAGGAATTATTGGGGAAAATATTGGTGAATATAGGGGGTGGGAAACACAAGAAATGGGAAAATCTTGGCAACATTTATGTTTGAAAACCCTACAGCAATCTTGGCATTTGAATCCTCACAGCAAACTAATGGAAAATGAGGGTTTATACACTTGGTTTTTCATGGAAAATATAGCATAATTTCTTTACATAAATCTTTCAAAACCAAGAATGAGCCGTGGATAAAAGCCTACCTGTGATTTGATGCATGAGAAGAGGTGTTTGAGTGTGTTTCAGGCAAATTTCTGGGCATAAAATCCAACGCATAGCGCGCCTCACCCAACGCGCCGCATGCTCCTGACATGCCTCACCCGTGTAAAATTGCACTAAAAATTGTGGCCTGATGCGTAGCGCGCCACTGGTGCGTAGTGCGCCCAACCTGATGCGTAGCGCGCCCTGGAAACGGTCCAATTTGCCCACAAACTCACAAAATCGCCTTAGAAGAATACTCTTTGCTCTTGGAATGTGGAATGGGTTGCAAATGAGGAGAAATATCTTCATATAGACTCCTTGTTGATTTTTGCTTAACCCAAAACTCATTTTCTTATGTTTGGTTGTTGACACTTTTTGAAAATTAATAGGCTTTTATCTTTTTGGTTTCCCCTTTAAAATTGGTTGAAATAATGATTTTCTCTGATAATTTTTTGCAGGGATTGCTCTGATATGCTCTGGCAAAGGAGACCAAGCCTGCACTCGAACGATTGAAGAACTGAAAATTTTGACAATTTTTTACAAAAATGAGATGGCGACCTATCTTCAAAACAGAGTTTTGAAGAGAAGTCCTAATTCAACTGTACAATGATGAAAATTATTGAAGTGATGATCTATCAAAGACATCCCTCTGGCATGCTGGTCTTCCAAGACTTTTCAACACAAAATTGACTCAACCCTAGACCTAAGACCTCAAAATTTAAAACATGGTTGTAAATGACCTTTGAAGACTTATTTTAATAAACAGGCCTGAACCAGCAGTGGCAAGCATGAGGGGAATGAGTGACACAACCCACTCCATCAGAGTTATGGCATGCCTAACGAAATGCAATTGATCAAAACTGATGGGACACCTAATCATGAAATGCAAAAGAGCTTTGATCTCTGATGGAGGGATAACTAGACCGACTCTAACATTGGCTCCAATGGGGATGGTAGCTCCTTGGAGATGCCAAGAACCGCAGATCTCTGTAAGAGCTAGACAGTGCCTTCATCCATTGGGCGATGGAGTCATTATTCCGACACAAAATCTTGAGAATTTGACTGAAAAACCAAAAACTGCTTCGACCGAACTAAACTCAAAACTAAAAGATTTTGACAACTGACAAACTTAGACTAATTACCCTTCATTTTCAGAATTATAGCCTTCACCTCGGGCCCCAGACTGAAGATGATAAGTTAGTGTTACATGTGCAATAGAACAAAAGTAAAATGATATGTTCAATGATGATGAAATGAGCAGAAAATACTCAGAAGTAGTATCTTTTTAACAGTCGACCATTAATCGGCCCTCCAGGACATTCATCTCCATTCATTCCTTTGAGAAGAAAAGCATTCTGACCACGATATGCTGCAATCTTATAAGGACCCTTCCATAAATTGTCAAATTTGTCGTGCTTTCCTTTCTCTTCATGTCGAGCATCCCATCTCAAAACTACCTCATCTAGCTGAAATGTGTCCACCTTTGCCTTCCGGTCATAAATCTTTTTGATGCACTCCTGCAACTTGCAAGTGTTTTGAAATTCGTCCTCCCGTGTCTGCTGTAAATGAATCATTTGATTAATCCTTCTCTGCAAAGGATCTTCCTCACTACCCGCTTCTTGAAGCAATTTGACTACCGGGACAACAGGAGAAGTTGGAAAAACCGTGTCTGTTCCGTACACCAACTCAAAAGGAGACATGCCAATAGACTTTTTCTGACTCACCCTATCAGCCCATAGTGCATTTATCAACTTCTTGTGCCAGCCCTTTTTACTGATTTCCAACAATTTTTTAATGATATTGACCAAAGATTTATTGGATGACTCCGCCAATCCATTTCCTTGAGGATGGTATGTGGTTGAATGCCCCAAGCTGATATTGTACTTATAACAAAACTCAACCATCCTTTTTGACTTAAATGTTGCTGCATTATCTGTGATTAACTTACTTGGGCATCCAAAACGTGACAAAATATTGGTTTCAAGAAAAGAGATAATTACCGCATCCGTGGCTTGTCGAGTAGGAATTGCTTCAATCCATTTTGTGAAGTAGTCTGTGGCTGTCAATATCCATTGATGCTGTCCTGATGATGCCGGATGAATTTCCCCGATGAAATCCAATGCCCGCTGCTGAAATGGTGCGCTGACCTCAATTGGTTTGAGAGGCAATGGCTGTAGTTTTTTCTTCCCTTCAAAAATTTGGCATTCATGACAATTCTTAACAGCCTTATATACATCTGAAAATAATGAAGGCCAATAATAACCTGCCCTTAGAATCTTGTTCGTTGTGGTTTTCCAAAACAGATGGCCTCCACAGTCACCTCTATGAAAGTCTTCCACAACTCTTTTGGCTTCCTCCTCTACCAAACAATTCAATAATATTCCACCAGGATCTTTCCAATACAATGCAGAATTTAGTATGCAGAATTTCGCAGCTTTCAATTTCATTGTTCTACTTTTGTTTCTAGGCATTCTGGGAGGTGAGGACAAATGTTGAAGTACATGTAAAATGTCAACATACCAAGGAGAAGAAAGAAACATTTCAGCTACCTGAACGGATGAATTCTCTTCATCTTCATCAGACATGGCAGCAATCAAATTTATGTCTAGAACTTGCAAATTTGTTTCAGCCATTAACTTGGCAAGGCCTTGACCTTTGATTAGCTTGGTTGGTTTAATCTCCACATCATACTCTAACAACGCAGCAATCCACTTACCCCGCCTGCCTTCTGGATCTGCCTGTACTAAAATATCTTTAACTGCTGCATTAGGAACATAAGCTAGAATATGTGAATGCAATATATACACACGGAAGTCTTTCAAGGCCTTTACAAGCGCAAGTGCTTGCTTCTCAATGATGTTATATTTTAATGCTCCATCTCTTATAATCCGACTGAAAAAAGCAATGGGCTTTTCAACTCCCTCCCTCTTCTGCATTAATACAGCTGCCAAAGTGTGCTCAGAAGCAAATGAGAACAAAATAAAATCCTGAGTGTAATCTGGGCTGATCAAAATAGGAGCTGAAGAAAGAGCTAACTTCACTAAATTAAATGATTTTACCGCCTCTTCGGTCCACTTTACTTGACTGTCCTTTTTCAGCATGCTCGTGATTTCTCTAAGATGCTCTGCTAGATTTGGAATGAAGCGACGCAGAAAATTCAGTTTACCATTGAAGGACTGTATTTCTTTCTTGTTCCGGGGCTGTTCAATTTGCTGAATGGCTTCAACACGTGCAGGGTCAATACGGATGCCATCTTTAGATATGATATGGCCAAGAAGTTTGCCCTCATCCATGGCGAAAAGACTCTTTTTCGGATTCAGCGAAATGCCATATTTTCTGCACTTTTGGAAAACAATTTTCAAATGATACAAATGTTCCTCATCAGAATTTGAAAACACGGTTAAGTCATCAAGATAAACAACTAAAAATACATCTTTCTCATTGGCGAAAGCCATGTCCATAGCACGCTGAAAAGTGGCACCTGCATTTTTCAAACCAAACGGCATCTTTGCATAATGAAACGTTCCCCATGGAGTGGTGAATGTTGTCTTGTCATGGTCATCTTCATGTACTAAAATCTGATTGTATCCTGAATAGCCATGGAGTAGTGACATTCTTGATGGTCCAACTACTCGCTGCAATATATGGTCCATTTTGGGCAGTGGATAATTGTCTTTTAAGGACACCTTATTCAAATTTCTGAAGTCAATACATAAACGGATCTCACCTGTTTTCTTCCTTACGGGTACCAAGTTTGATATCCAATCTGAAAATCGGATAGGCACAATGATTCCTGACTTATACAATCTGTTTACCTCTTTTTCAATTGATGGTAGCAGCTTCGGATTGATTCTCCTCAACTTTTGACGAAAAGGCTTCTGATTTGGCTTTATAGGGATAGTATGCTGAATGATATTAGTGTCATATGTTTTCAGATCTGAGTAATCCCATGCAAAAACATTAGAAAATGAGGACAACAATCTGATATACTCTTCCTTTACCTTTGGTGACAATGACTTTGATAGCTTTACCATCTTGGGATTCTCAACTGTCCCAATGTTTACCTCCTCAACACCTTTTTCAGTCGGTCTTAATGTCGGTTTGCGGGCCACATCATCTTGGTCAAACAACTCCTCTAAAGGAATCAATCCCTTAGGAATAATGTTGTCTTTAAGTTGCAGCACGTCCATTTGATTTACTTTTATATTATCACTACCATCATCATGTTCAGTATCTATTGAGGTATTTTTGAACTTACCCTTATTTTGCATAAACTGATTGATCTCTTCATCATCCTGAAAGACTTGCCAACATCGCTGATTATCTGGAATGGTGGGACAATGTTTCACATGAATCTCAAACTTGTTGCTAGAATTCATCAGAATTTTAAAATTGCTCGCTGCCTTAGCAAGTCCATTAGCAACACCATTTTGTATGCGAGGCACACATGTCAAGGTATGATCAGAAAATAACTTCAAAATATCTAAGACTGCATTTCGATATGCCCTCATACGAGGATGCTTGGCCTGAAACTCACCCTTAACTTGCTTTATCACCATCTCAGAATCACCATAGACTGCAATCTTCTTCGCTTTCAGCTTTCTAAGAATCTTAAGGCCAGCAATGAGAGCCTCATATTCCGCCTCATTGTTTGAACAATCAAATGCTAGTTTATAAGAACACACTCTCACCTTGCTTGGAACTTTGTCCTGAGCGAAAAAGGGACTTCGAATCCACACACCAATACTAGCACCATCACTACCTACTGCGCCATCGAAATCCATGGTCCAAATACCATCTTCATCTT
Source organism: Pinus tabuliformis (assembly GCA_031772625.1). Classification (NCBI taxonomy): domain Eukaryota; kingdom Viridiplantae; phylum Streptophyta; class Pinopsida; order Pinales; family Pinaceae; genus Pinus; species Pinus tabuliformis. Next base: position 1,004,648,507 of record CM062820.1, on the reverse strand, counting down.
CTTCCAAGTGTTGAAATTGTGTTAGCTCTGTTTTTTCTGTTTGTTGCCCCTTATCCTCAGCTGATTGCTCCATAGTAGCTTGCTTTTCTCCTCTTTCCTTTTGCAGAACTTCTTTGAAATTTTCAGTGATCTCTGGTATATCTTCTACCTGAACTAACTGACTATCTAGATCATTAAAATTATCAGCAAATAAAACAAATGACTCCAAATCTGTATGTACATAATTTACAGGATGATTGATTGGCTTCTCTTTGCTGGTTATCATGTATTTCATCTTTTGCTCTCGATATAGCTTTCTCATTTGACCAAAGACTGGAATTGTAGCATAAGAAAAGTCTAACTGTAGAGTACCCTTCAACTTAGCCCCCCAAGATCTTGAAAGTAGCATACCAAAACATGGAGGAATGTCCGCCACAACCACATCCATCAAGAGATTCTTCGCTGGGATTTGGTCTAAGCTAACAACCAAATCTTTGATGAGCCTGATACATCTTACACGGCTGGAATCAAATGAATACAGATCATGATATTTCCTTGTAATGTCTAACCCCAGCTTCTCCATGATCGCCTTTGGCATCAAATTGTGCGAAGCACCCGAATCGAACATAGCATTGTGCAAAACATATTCATGCAATCTCAAACTGATATAAAAGGGAGGAACATCACTATCAGGGGACTCACCATCCAATGCTGGCCCAAATATCAATTCTGGCTGATCATCTTCAACGTTCACTGTGTCAAACATGGGATCAAAATTCAAAAATTTAGAGACTTGACCTCGGTAGCTACTATTTTTCATGATTTTAGTCAAAGGAATAGATACTTTTAATTTGGAAATTTCATTTTCCAAACTAAATGCTGAAACTTTGTCGACTTCTTTGACCGGAACTTCTCTCCTATCTTTGATTATACTTGTCTGATTTGTCTTTTCTGCTGCTGATATCTTGCTAGTTGTGGGATCAATTGTCTCCTTTCCTTTCTTCTGTGGTATTGGTGAATCTGCCTTTGGTGCTGTAGCTTCTTTTCTTTTCTGAATCGGATTGATAGGCACATCTCGGTTTCTCAATGAATACTGCTTCTGTTGAGTGGACAAGGCATTCAAATATCCTCTTTGGTAATCATCTAAATCTGCATCATTAGCTAAGATAAAATCTTCATCTTGCTGGGCGCCTGAACTTTCTCCATATTCTTCTTCTTCAGTGATGTAAATGGGCAGATCATCAGGAGTAAAGAAGTGATTTTGGTCCCCTACTACATCAGCATCTTCATCCAAATCTTGACTCACAAAATTCTGCAAAAGAGGAGTCTTGATCGGTTGCTGGGCTGCCGGCTCTTGTACTCTTGGTTCACGTTGCTTAATTCTGAACTGAGGTTGTTGTTGGCCACGGTAATTTGGATTACGAATCTACGGTTCTGATTTGTCAAGGTTGATTCTTTTGAACATTTTTTCCATCTCACGAAGCCAAGGCGGTTCTGATGTAGATTCTTCCTTTATAGTCACTCTTTTCGCTGCCTTCAACCGTGCTCTCTTGTCATTCAGATTCGCCTCAACATTAACAGCAATCTTTTGCATATATTCTAAAGTAGGCAGATCTCTATCCCATAATGAATAAGCCATCTCCGGATCAAAACCATCCAGGAATTTGAGAAGAGCTGATTTTCTAGATGGTCTTAAATCATCCGGAATAGCATTATAAACTGTATTGGACCTGATAATGTAGTCTTGGACAGACTCACCATGATTGCGTTTGATATTATTGTACTCAGAATTGATCTGAAGTGGATCCTTTCTGAGTTCCCAACGATCTAGAAACTGTCTCTGAAGTTCAGCCAATGTAGGTATACTTCTGGCTCCCAAGCCTCTGAACCATTTTCTTACCTCTCCTCCGAATGTTTGCACAAACAACCGCATAGTTACATCCTCTTCATCAATCTCATATAAATCACAAAAATTAGCCATTTTGTCTATGTGCTGCTGAGCGGACACACTTTGAGGAGTGCCATCAAATAAAGGAATCTTACTCTGATAATCCGCGGGCATATCATGCAAATCTTGAGGAAGAGCGAGAGGAGCAAACCGAGCAGCCATTGCTCTAGGCGAATTTGGTCTGGGAGTAGTTGGTGGAGTAGATGTAACTGAAGTATGAGGAGTATGAGATGGTGTATGTGGAGGAGAAGCGACGTGGGATGAAGGAGGGGAATTAGCTGCAGATTCTGAGTAAGTAATTATAGGTTTCACAGGAATGGTGGGAATGAAAGGCGGTTCGGTGGGATTTTTTGAAGCAGAAGCCATGACAGCAGATCCAATATTCTCAGATGCAGCTTCTAGGAAATCAGTAAGATTTGCAGCCTGAATGTCACTCTGAAGGTACCTCAAGATAAAATTTTCAATTAATTTATTATGTTTTTCAACTTTAAGAGCTGCAGCAAAGTCGGGATTTGGAACGAGAGAATCAAGTGCACTTTCGGATTGAGTTTTAAACAGTGACAATTCAAATTTCTCGTCAAAGTCAAGTTCTTCAAGATACTCAAAAATTGCAGGACATGAATGAGATTTAACCAAGGGAGTCACCGAACTTTCTTGACGGAGGATTTTTCGAATCAAATTTGGATTTTCATAAATAGGAGGTGGATCTGGATCAGGATTTAATCTCGTGTATCTTTTTGAAGCCAGTGTGGAATTGTTCGGAACAATCAAAGGGACACAGTAAATTTCAGCCTATCAATTTGATAGACTCAACCATCCAAGGTCTAGAACAAATTAGTGTACTGGGGTAAATACAAATGAAGTGCTACATTCACAAGCTCACCGAGATCGACTGAAGCAGCGTTAATCTACTTTCGCTTATGCATAGCAAAAGCGTTTTGAAGGCTACCTAGCATAACTTCAGACTCCGTCTAAGACTCATGAAAAAACAACACATCAACCAACTAACTATTTCTGTTCCCAGTATGGTCGCCACTATGTTAGCGTTCGAATTTGCCTCAGGCTAAGGAAGGAAAAACTCGAGGCCACATCAAACCACGCTCAACCTCGTAGCTAGCCCTACAAGGATAGGAGAGGGCTCTCTCCGGCCAATCTCGGCAAAAGGTAATCAAAGTGGCTTGAGATGACTGAATTGATGACTAATTTTAGGCTAGATATGAAGTACAAGGATTATGGAATTTATTTTTTGAAGTTTTGTTGAATTCAAGGGAAAGGCAATTTTGGGTGCGGGGATGAGGCACACCTTTTGCAGAGGTCTACTTGGGGCAAGATAGGTGATTGTTTTGATGCCTTTAAAGTGAGTGAATGAATAGTCCTAATAGGTGAGAAGCTAAGGAGAGCAAGGAAGTCTCAAGGATTCTCCTTAAATTGAAGAAAAGATGGAAAATTAAACAAACTTAAAGGCAGAGCATAGAAAATTTATGGATTATACCTTAACACTTCATTTGTTTAATTGCAGAAGATTAAATAAGGAAAGTGATACACATACACAACTTACAAGTACTGAGAGAAATAGACCATCAACACATAAGGCCACATGAATCCCAAATAGTGCTGCAAAACCCTGGTCTATCCTTTGCCAAAATTGCAGATAAAATATGTACAATAGTGTATCAAGCTATTCCCAAGTGTCCAACCCTGAAAATGACTAAGAAAATACATAATATAGTCAAGCTAACACATTCCCTTGCCTCTAGGGGTCGAGCTCATCATCCTTGGAGCTGTTTCAACTAATTATAAACAAAGCACTACAATCTAGGCAGTCAAAACAACTTGCCTCTATAAGCTAGGAAACCAATTCATTCATTAAATATTTGCTATTTTATGAAGGAATCATCTAGAATAGGTAAATAAGTGTCAAGTTAACATAAAGTTACATTAATTATATCAAGGAGGGTGAAAAATCCCATCACAAGTCAAAACTGGTCAAAACTGGCCGAATTCCTGAGCTGGAAGGTGAAAACTGTACAAAAAATCCTGATGCGTAGCGCGCCTAAGCCCTACGCATAACGTGCCTTTCCACCTACCTTTGGGGCACTTCCCGACATCCAAATTGAGCTTAGGTTGGCTTGTTGGAAAGCCCTAGATGTATACTTTCTAACCGAAGTGGAATTTTCCAATTTGATGTCCATTTGCCCCTCCAAAAGTGCATTCTTCCAAGGTTGCTACCTGTGTGTCCAAAAAGGGGCAGTGAGGTCATTTTTTGCATGTTTTTTGACCTTTTGGGGACCCAAACCTTGATGAAATGCCTTGGCAGTGGTTGAGCAGGTGTATTTCATCATGAAAAATCCAAAAATGTAAACCTTTCATGATTTAGACCTCCCGATTTTAAGGGTAGCGCGCGGCACGCTACGTGTTGAGCCCAAAAACCTGTTTTTTACACAAAAATTTCAAAATTGACAAAAGTTTCCCCAAACTTGTTGAAATTTGGGCTGGGGGTCCCCAATCAAGTACTATGCTCAATCAAAGAGGCTTCACCCAAAATTCGAAGACGATCAAGCTCCTTTTGCCGTTTTTGCTTCTTGACCATTTTCCTCAATTTTGCCTTAAAACTCCTAATTCGCACCTTGCAAACCAGGTTCCGGACCTTGTAATGCATAACCATGTGTTTTAGTAATGCATGATCTCTATCGGCCCTTTTCAGCCATTCCTCCAAGTAGATGTTGACCCTCTCGAGATTAGCCTCTCGATCCTCATTTACCTGTTGCTCTAGAGAGGTGAACTCAATTTGCCTATGTTGGGCAGCTTGGTGATTCTCACGGATGTTCTGTAGCTCTATGATCCTGCGCTGGTCCTCAAGCTGTTTATTTCGCTGCTCTAGTAACCTGATATATTGGCTCTTCTCTTATTCTGAAGCTGTCTCATCATGAATAGTAACAAACCCGGATGGCTCACTAGAAGGTCCCTCCGCATGCTTGGGCTTCTTGCCCTTATCCTGTACCTGCGGTGCTGCTGTCGAAAGCGAGGCCCCTTCCACACAAGGTGGAGATAACACTCGCTGTGCCGATGAAGTCAACGAGACCCCTTCCACCCTGACTGGAGATAGTACTCATCGTGTAGATGCAAATAATGTCCTGTGACCTTGCTGATATGTCACATATGGAGGAGCACTTATATGCTCAGTCTCGGGAATGTCTGGCTGGTGTGAAGGTCCTCCCTCATCATGAACTATCTTAGGAGGTGGCTGTAATGGTGCAAAGTAATCACGGGAAATGAAATCTTCCGAAGTACTGCCTTTCTGTGCCAACTGATGCATCACTACAATTTTGATCAATGCATAATGATAGATGCTCTTATGCTGATGTGTTGGGCTCTTCCTTTGTACTAAAGGCACCATCCTCTCTATGTTGCGACACATAAAAAATGGAATGTTCATCATACGTACTCTGGTAAAATTCATCAACAAACGAACATGGTACGCATAGAGATGTGAGAATCTACCCTCGCAACTGAAATATCGAATGATAAGTTTCATCAATGGTGCATACTCATCCCTTAGGAATCTGAAAGGAAAAACTGCACTCAAGTGTCTCACACATCCGGGCTTAATATATGGCTCATAGTGGAATCTGTCTAACTGCTGGCGTTTACTCCATTCGTCCCCTACATTTGGTATCCCAGTGGCCTAAGCAATAATCTCGGGTGACAAGGTGAAATTCACTCCGGCAAGGTTTACATGACCATCCTGCAAATGTAGAACAAATAAATGGACTAGTTCCCGATGATGCTGGATTTGTGAGATCCGCTCACAGTATTCAAAACATGATTGATACCGAAAACAGTCCATTGCAAGTGGACAAGCTTGCAATTGAGCCAAAGAAGTAGGCTCCTCCCTGACATGCCGACCACCTTTGCCACCTTTGTGATACCTCCTTGGCACACTTACCTCTGGTGTAGAATCACTATCATAATGTTGCTCATAAGCTGACTCGGTCTCTGACATGTTCTTTAAAAACAAGGTGGCTCGAATATATATATGTTGATATACAACTGTGTGCAAAATTGACTGTAGGCTTTTTCTTTTTCTCAAAATGCTGTGACCAAGGGGACACAAATATACAAGGGAACTGTTAGGAAAGGGGAAACATTAGGGAAATGGGGACAATGGAAATAAAACAAGGAATTTAGGGAAGGGAAGGGACATGAAAATCTTTAAGTTTAAGGGTTTAGGATGAGGTAGGGTAGGAAAAATATGTTTGTAGTAGAAGGGAGAGGTTAGGATTGGAGGGAGAATAATATAGGGTTTTATGAGGAATTATTGGGGAACATATTGGTGAATATAGGGGGTGGGAAACACAAGAAATGGGAAAACCTTGGCAACATTTATGTTTGAAAACCCTACAGCAATCTTGGCATTTGAATCCTCACAGCAAACTAATGGAAAATGAGGGTTTATACACTTGGTTTTTCATGGCAAATATAGCATAATTTGTTTACATAAATCATTCAAAACCAAGAACGAGCCATGGATAAAAGCCTACCTGTGATTTGATGCATGAGAAGAGGTGTTTGAGTGTGTTTCAGGCAAAGTTCTGGGCATAAACTCCAACGCGTAGCACGCCCAACCTGATGCATAGCGCGCCCTGGAAACGGCCCGATTTTCCCACAAACTCACAAAATCGCCTTAGAAGAATACTCTTTGCTCTTGGAATGTGGAATGGGTTGCAAATGAGGAGAAATATCTTCATATAGACTCCTTGTTGATTTTTGCTTAACCCAAAACCCATTTTCTTATGTTTGGTTGTTGACACTTTTTGAAAATTAATAGGCTTTGACCTTTTTGGTTTCCCCTTTAAAATTGGTTGAAATAATGATTTTCACTAATAATTTTTTGCAGGGATAGCTCTGATATGCTCTGGTAAAGGAGACCAAGGCTGCACTCGAATGATTGAAGAACTGAAAATTTTGACAATTTTTTACAAAAATGAGATGGCGACCTATCTTCAAAACAGAGTGTTGAAGAGAAGTCCTAATTCAGCTGTACAATGATGAAAATTATTGAAGTGATGATCTATCAAAGACATCCCTCTGGCCTGCTGGTCTTCCAAGACTTTTCAAGACAATATTGACTCAACCCTAGACCTAAGACATCAAAATTTAAAACATGGTTGTAAATGACCTTTGAAGACTTAGTTTAATAAACAGGCCTGAACCAGCAGTGCCAAGCATGAGGGGAATGAGTGACACAACCCACTCCATCAGAGTTATGGCATGCCTAATGAAATGCAACTGATCAAAACTGATGGGACACCTAATCATGAAATGCAAAAGAGCTTTGATCTCTGATGGAGGGATAACTAGACCAACTCTAACAAGATACATGTTCTGACTCTAAGTCATAACCCGACAAGGGGAATGACAAAGGGAAGCAGATTATTGATACGGAGCCCAACGCCACCATTGCCACCACGAAGATTCAGAAGGAGGAACCCAAGGATCCATAGGAGGGGGATCATCTCTTCTACTGCCAGATGTGGGCAATGGGCTCCCCACTACACTTCATTATCGACAATGGGAGCCAAAAGAACCTCATTTTGGAAGAGGTTGTAAAGCGGCTGGGCTTACCGACCATAGCACATCCACAAACGTACACCATCGGGTGGCTTCACCAAGGATGAGATCTTCGCGTGAGCCAGTAGTGTCACCTTCCATACAACATCAAGCCCTTCACGGATGAGGTATTGTGTGACATTACTCCCCTTGATGTTTCTGATGTATTATAAGGACAACCATACTTGTGGAAGCGACATGCTGTGTATGAATCAAGGCCCCATGTTGTTATTGTTACTTTGGGAAATAAGTTGTACAAGATACCGAAGGTAGCACCACCTACTGCCATCTCTTTGGTTACTGCAAAAAAATCCAGTAAGCTCATTTCCAAAACTAGGAAATTTGTTTTCATGGTGATACGCCCTCAAGGAAAGAAGAAGATGGTGGCCACAACCTCTAGACAGGGACCCTCTGCACGACAACTATAGATGGACAAGGTCATGGAGGAGTATGAGTACATATTCACCTCCCCTGAAGGGGTTCCTCTGCACTGTCAAGTCAAGCACTCCATAGATCTGACCCCAGCTACACTACTACCCAATGGACCACTCTATCGACACACCATTCTGGAGAGTGATGAAACTAAGAGGCAAATTCAGGAGCTACTGTAGAAAGGTCAAATCCGTCCGAGTTCATCGCCTTGTGGGAGCCCAATCATGTTGGTACAGAAGAAGGATGGGGCTTGGAGACTCTGTATTGACTATCGGGTGCTAAACAAGATCACTGTCTGTAATAGGTACCCGATCCCATAGATTGATGACCTACTGGACCGACTGATGGGGCAAAATATTTCAGCAAGATCGATTTGAAGTCAGGATATCACCAGGTACCAATCAAACCCTCCGATGTGTGGAATACTACCTTCAAAGCCAAGGAGGGACTTTTCAAATGGTTGGTTATGCCTTTCAGATTGACGAATGCTCCTGCAACCTTCATGAGGCTAATGGATGACATATTGAGGCCACTCAGCAAATCATTTGTAGTGGTATGCTTGGATGACATCATGATCTTCAACCAGAGTTGGGAGGATCACCTCCACCACATCTGATAGGTTCTCCAAATGGTGTGGCAACATAAGTTCTGTGCCAATTTGGAGAAATGAACTTTTGGCATGACCCAGGTTCAGTATGTGGGACACATTATTGATGAACGGGGGGTGCATGTGGATCCAACCAAGACCCAAGTCATTCGAGATTGGCCATCTCCAACCACTCTGACAGAGCTCTACAACTTTCTAGGTCTTGCCAACTTCTACTGCAGGATCGTGCTGGGATTTTCTAATATCACTTGGCCCTTGGGTCAAGTCACCAAGGGAGGAGTGAAATAGAAATTCTTTTAGTCTGAATCTCAACAGAAGACATTCACAGAGTTGAAAGATCACATTTGCTCGGCACAAATGCTCACATTACTAGACTCGTAACAACCATTTGAGGTCGAGATAGATGCCTCTGACTATGCTATTGGGGCAGTCCTTACTCAACATGGGCATCCAGTGGCATATCATAGTGAGACACTTTCAAACATAGTCCGAAAGTATCCCACTTATGACAAAGAGATGTATTCCATTGTGCAGGCCTGCTGACAATGGAAGCATTACATTTTAGGGAAGGAAACGGTCATCCACACAGACCACCGACTGCTGCAATTCGTATAGACCCAAGGGAAATTTTAGAATGATCGTGATTAGAAGTGGTCCACATACCTGCAACAGTTCCATTTGAATATCAAGTATAAAAAGGGAAGCACCAATAATGTTGAAAATTGTCTCAGTCGACCACAGATCATGGCATTAACCACGGTGCTTAACTCTTGTGGGCACGAGACTTCTGATTGGCCCATTCTCTACAAAAGCGACCCAGAATTCGGACACAAATACCAAACACTCTTGGAGGGTCAGGATGTTCCAAATTTTCACCTCCAAGATGCCTTGTTATGCCACCTGGGTCACCTTTGTGTTCGTTCAAGTGAGCGTGCCAAGATGATTTGGGAAGCACACTACAGTTGGGCTGTTAGGCATTTCGGGGTCAAGAAAATGGCCGAAGTATTGTAGAAGTATTTCTATTGGCCGAATCTTTGACAGGATGTTGGGAAGTACATCAGATCATACATTGCCTACGCCATTGCCAAACCGACCATCAAGAAGCAAGGCCTCTATACCCTGCTGCCTACCCCTAGTCGATCTTGGGAACCCATCTCCATGGATTAAATGCCGGGCCTTCCTTCTACAAACCATGGAAACGACTGTGTTTTTGGGGTGGTTGACAGGTTCTAGAAGATGGCCATTATGGCAGCCTGCAAGAAGAATATCATAGCCGAAGTCACTGCTAAACTCTTCTCTGAACGAGTGTGGGTACACTTTCAGATCCCACAGTTTATCATCTCAGATCAGAATAGCAGGTTCCTCAGTACATTTTGGTCCAGTCTCTCGTTAATGCTGGACACCAAACTCACTAAGTCCACAACATTCCATCCTCAAACTGATGGCCAGACAGAGGTTGTCAATAGGATGATCATACACATTCTGCGCATGTACAAGTCAAAGCATCCATGCACACGGGATGAGAGCCTCCCCTATGTTCAGCATAACTACAACTAGGCTCTCCACAACTTGATTGGCCATAGCCCTTTTCAGGTGGGCTTGCGATTCCAACCACTATGTCCCATTCATGTTGCCATGCCATTTGTAGCTACTCACACAGAGTCGGCTCATGTTTAGTCTGAAACAGATAAGGTAAACAACTTCATTGAGCACATCCAATATATTCACCAGTAGGTCCATGACATTCTGAGAAATCAAATACCAAGTACAAGCAGCGACATGATCAACATCAGGTGCCACACAAGTTCTAGGAGGGCGACAAAGTCTAGTTTCATTTGAAAAAGGAATGACTTATCAAAGCCTATTGGAAACTCAGACCACTCTGATATTGTCCTTACACCATTAGCAAGGCTATGGGAGACAATTCATTTGAGCTCAACATTCCCCCATTCCTTAGCCTGCACCCAGTGTTCAATGTGGACCACCTTCAGCCATACTTTCCACCATTACTAGACACATCTAACATTGCAGAACAGCTCACACCCATAGAGTTAGATCCATATTTCATGGAAGAAGCTGCAACTGATCGGATCATGGACACACAGATCAATCACACTCGCCAGCAGAATATCCAACTATATCGAGTTATCAATGCAGGCCAACTCCTTGACCAGGGCAAGTGGCTCACCAGGAACCAAGTTAAACAGAAGTTTCCTCATCTCATGGAGGAACTCAATGCAATGGGGACAATTGCTTCCTAAAGGGGGAGGAATGATCCAGGTGGAATTTGGTGGCCACCCACCAAGTCCACTTGGACCCCACCATTGTTTCTTTTAGCTTTTCAGTTTCCTTAATTGTAGGACAGTTTAGTAGTTTTAGCAGTTTTTTGGGTTGTGAACTTTCAGAGTTGTTTTGAGGTCCTAAACGATTTTTTTTGGGAAAAATGGGAGAAGCATAGGTCCATGGACCGATATTTCTCTTCCCAAAGTTGTAGTTCTTGGATAGATCTTTCTAATGAGATATTGTGCGCATCAAACAGAGATTGTATGCCAAAGTTACGACCCGAAGTTGATGTACCAATTTACCGAAATAGGGCCCACAATTTGGCATTTCATTTTCTAGGGTTAAGTTTTATGATGTTTATGGTTCTCCATTATTTCTCAACAATAAATAGGACTTCGAGACTCATTTTAACACAGTTCAGAGGAATGTAGCTGCCACATCTCTTCTCAGAGATAAGCTACCATGGCCCTAGCTAGTTTATTTCCATTTCTGTTTGTAAGCATATTTCAATATTTTACAGTAATGAAATGAAGTATTATTTCTACTTCATCTCTATATGTATGGTTATATCTATAATTTGTTGCATTCCTGTTCAAATTCGGATTAGTTAGCTCCTAGACCAAGCTAAGTAAAAGTAACCAGGAACAATACCTAGTACCTAATGAATGTAGACTACCAAAACCTTTATACAATAAAATTATAAAAAAAGAATTAGCCAATAACCAAACATTATTTTTGAAGACGACAATAAGAATGTTGTCCTAGAGAAAGTCACATAAAAATTTTGATTTATTTTTCAAACCATGGAAAAACAACCAAGCCAAATGTTCAGTAAGATGGAGTACATCTGAAGTAGTGCAAGAATCTACACATTGTTACAAGAATACAGTAACTAATCTAACGAGTAACTCTGTTAGGAGCTAAGGTTGGAAGCTCTGAATGGTTACACAAGAATGGGAAACTGTAAGACAATGCGCTATATATATATATATATATATATATATATAGGGAATAAATTTAAAGAAGAAAATAAACCATCAAACACTTCCTGCAAGTGAAATTGTAGCTGAAAGCATGGTTGAGAAGGTTTGTTTTACTTGATGTTCTATGCTTATAAATTTTGAGTATTTACATGTGATCAGTAATTTTGTGTAACTAAGAATGAAGAAGGGCCCAATTATTTAAAACAACCTTGGTTTTGTGATGGAAATATGCCTAAGAATTGCAAATGAGTGAATAGTAGGTCCCATAAATTTATGAAGCTGCTCTTACTCTGAAAATAATTAGTAACAATAGTAATAACAAAAGAGAGATGAACCAAAATAAGGAATTTTGTACCAACCCTAGATGCTAACTAGAAGAACGACAAGTATTGAAATAAATAAATTAATTAAAAAACTAAGCCCTAAGGGTATCAATCATTGAAGGAGAAACGACCATACATTTAACTAACCATATAAATACATACATTATATTCCTAGGATTTTCAGTCAGGAAACATCATGGGCAAAGAACCATCATTCAAACATATACATGAAGTCAAATATATTCAAATTCTATAAATACATGATCCAGGTGGATGTTGGTGGGCACGCACCTATTGCACCTGGACCCCCACAATTGTCTCTTTCAGTTTTTCAGTTTCCATAATTGTAGCACAATTCACTATTTTTAGCAGTTTTTCGGGTCCTAAGCTTTCAGAGCAGTTTTGAGGCCCTAAACGACGTTATTTTTTGGAAATCTAGGAGCAACATGGCTCCATGGACCGATGTTTCTCTTCCCAAAGTTGTAGCGCTCAGATAGATATTTCTAACAAGCTATTGTACACGTCAAACAGAGATCGGGTGCTAAAGTTACGACCCCGGGAGGTTGATGTACCAACTTACCCAAAACGGGGCCCACGATTTGGCGTTTCATCTCCTAGGGTTAGGTTTTGAGATTTTAAGGGTTTTCCATTGTTTCTCAACAATAAATAGGCCTTCGAGCCTCATTGTAACATAGTTCAGAGGCATGTAGCCACCACATCTCTTCTTAGAGATAAGTTATCATCACCCTAGCTGGTTTATTTCCATTGCTGTTTGTAAGCATATTTCAGTATTTTACATTAATGAAATCAAGTATTATTTCTACTACATCTCTATGTTTATGGTTATCTTTGTAATTTATTGTGTTCCTGTTTAAATCTTGAGCAGTGGTATCAGAGCAGTCTGCTTCTTCTCTGTTTTTCTTTCCATGTCCCCAACGAGGTTGGGATATAAGGAGTTAGGGCTTGAACTGGTTGAACCTTTGCAAGATCAGCCTCAAAAATCCTGATAGCCTCCCATGGCAGATGAGAAGAAAGATGAGGGAGTAGGAGATCCTACCAAAATCTTGTTCGAAGAAGCTCTCGAGCAACAAAGGAACAAAATGATGGAAGCTTTGGCCAGATCCTTCACCAGCTACCCAGAGGCAACGCATCGACTTCCAACAACTACTCTAGAAATGCTACACCCTTTAAGGTACAAGTTAATTTTTAAATCTCCATATTCGAGGGTCAGATAGATGCAGATGCTGTAGATAAATGGTTAAATCTACTAGAGGGTATTTTTTTATTCATGAATTTTCAAGTCGGGAAAAGATTGTTTTCACTCTTCTCAAAGCAGCCCCCCACGTCAAGGACTAGTGAGAAACCTACTGCGAGCAGAAGAATGAAAGTACGGGCTCACTATTTTCAGCCGCACACACTTGGGATTCATTCTGGGATGCCATCAAGGAGTAGTACTACCCTGTCAAAAGCTATGTGGAAAAATACATCAAATGGACCACACTACGGTAGGGAAGAAATCAAGATGTGCCAGAGTTCAAAAACATTTTTCATACCCTTCGCACACAGTTGGGTATCAAGGCTTCTGAGTTGCATTTTGTACTCAAATACCGCGATTGCCTACATAGGTACATCCATGAAGAAATGGGGTTCCTGAACATTTCCTTGCTCGGCACAGAATACTGATATGCTCTCAAGATCGAGCAAAAGTTAAAATAGAAGAAGCGATACTTTGGATCTGCAAATCCGAAGACCAAAGAACAAAGCCAAGGCGGGGTGACCCAAGACAACCCGTTGAAGCTGCAAGAAAATAACAACACCAGGAAGTCGAAGAAGGACATAGGAAAGTGGTGTGAGTTCCACAAGAGTCCCACTCATAACAAAAGTGAGTGTCGGATTAAGCAGTCGTTGGTGGCAGATTTGAAGCCTTTAGAATCAGATGCATGTTCCGACCATAAGTCAGAACCCAACAAGGGGAATGGAAAAGGGAAGAAAATCATTGACGCAGAGCCCAGTGTCATTGTTGCCACCGCCAAGATCCAGAAGAGTGAGCCCGAAGATCCAGAGGAGGGGGAGCATCTTTTCCACTCACAAATGTGGGTGAAGGGTTCATCGCTGCAATTCATTGTTGACAGTGGTAGCCAAAAGAACCTCATTTCAATAGAGGTCGTGAAGCAGTTGGGCCTACCGACGACACCATACCTAAAGCCATATAGTATCGAGTGGCTTCAAGAAGGACAAGATCTCAAAGTTCACCAGCAGTGTCGCCTTCCCTCTAGCAACAAACCATTCACAGATTAGGTATTGTGTGATGTTACACCTCTGTATGTTTGTGATGTATTATTAGCCTAGCCATACTTGTGGAGGTGACATGATGTGTATGAGTCAAGGCCTCACACTGTTATTATTTCTTTGGATGATTCACTATACAAGATACCAGAGGTAGTCCCACCTACCACCACCTCTTTGGTCATTGCCAAGAAAGGCAACAAGCTCATCTCCAAGACTAGGAAATTCATTTTCTGTCTTGTTCGCTCCCAAAGTAAGGGGAAGGTCATCACCACATCCATGACCCCCATGAAGGGATCATCCACACAATAGCAGCAACAGAGGGATACGGTCATGAAGGAACACAAGAACAACTTCTCCTCACCCATAGGGGTACCACACAAACTTGAGGTGGACAACAAAATCTGGTTACATCTACAGAAAGAACGCCTCACAAGAGCCCATCAGAAGCTCCGACCATGTCGACATGGTCCTTACACCATTACCAAGGCTGTGGGAAATAATTCTTTGGAGCACAACATTCCTCCATTCCTTCACCTGCACCAAGTGTTCAATGTGTACTGCCCTCGACCATGCTTCCCACCACTATTGGACACATAAGAGATTGTAGAATAGCTCACGAGGCACCAAGTTCAGCAGATAGAGGAACTCAACGCAATGGGGACCATTACTTCCTAAGGGGGGAGGAATGATCTAGCTGGATGTTGGTCGCCACCCACCTATCCCACCTAGACCTCCACAATTGTCTCTTTTAGTATTTCAGTTTTCGTAATTGTAGCACAATTTACTATTTTTAGCAGTTTTTCGAGTCCTAAACTTATCGAGATGTTTTTAGGCCCTAACGATGTTTTTTGGGAAATCTGGGAGCAACATGGGTCCATGGACCAATGTTGCTCTTCCCAAAGTTGTAGTTCTCGGATAGGTCTTTCTAACGAGCTATTGTACGTGTCAAAAGGAGATCGGGTGCCAAAGTTACAACTCTGGGAAGTTGATCTACCAACTTACCCAAAACGGGGACCACAATTTGGCGTTTCATCTTCTAGGGTTAGGTTTTGGGATGTTAATGGTTTTCCATTGTTTTTAAACAATAAATAGGCCTTTGAGCCTCATTGTAACACAGTTCAGAGGCATGTAGCCACCACATCTCTTCTCAGAGATAAGCTACCATTGCCCTAGCTGGTTTATTTTCATTGCTATTTGTAAGCATATTTCTGTATTTTACATTAATGAAATGAAGTATTATTTTTTTGCATCTATTTGTTTATGGTTATCTCTGTAATTTATTGCGTTCCTATTTAAATCTGGATCAATACAACAATGGAAATTTTTAGTGGCTACATAAAGAGACATGTCCACATGCTCGAATATATTTATGGAAGATTGAGCAAAACCAATATATTATTGCAAGTGCATTTTCATGAAAAAATAAACACACGGTCTGAGGCCACTGCTAGAAGTAAGGTCTTATAATAACAATCACATAGTTAAATATAAATGCATGAGGGTTTGACCTTAACTTCCATTATATCTCCAAACTAGAGCTAGAATAAATACAATAATTATTTAAGATATATCTTACAAGAATACAAAGTATGTCATGGCCTAGCCTTAAGATAATTTAATTCCCATCATCTTTAGCCCTGAATAGGGAACCTGTATAATTCTTGCTTAAATAAAGAGCAGAGAGACCTCGTGGATACATGTTCTCACGTGGAATCCATAACAAGGGAGAGTGGAGACGTTATCAATATAACCCCGAAACAGAGTCGTAAGAAGAAGAATAATACCATGAGCTAGGGAATGCCATAAGCCAAGGAACCTTACCTACAGGAGGTGTTATATATATTAGGACTATAGCATCATTTCTACCACTCCAAGAGAAGGAGAATGGGAGGAATTGACAACATCATACCATAAGGTTAAATACCTAGGACGGAGCTGGGTTGAAGATCTTCCCACAAGAAAGACTTGTAGAAGAAATTTTTTTTCGAATTTCATGCACAATATTAGACCAAAGATGATGAAATCAACTTGTTGGCACCTTACAAAATGATCCATGACTCATTAATGAAACCTATATATAATATTGAAAATAAATAAACAAATGTTGGCAACGTTAAAGTGGGAGAATATTTTCATTACCTTGAAGGTTAGAGTCGAGACCTAATGGGTGCCTTTTGGAAAACTCCACAGACCAAATTGTTACCATGGAAATTGTATGCTCTCTGCTACGGAAGAAGAGATTTTATTGAGGAAACAGGGAGTGCCAGTGACAAGGGGGTAAAACTTGCACAAGTCTCAAACCCTAGTTGAGTTGTAGAGCTAGGATGAGGGAGAGATACAAAGGCGAATGGGCCTTGTACAATGCCAGAGAGTAGAGGGTAGTTACCCTCTAAATACCCTTAATCAATGTGCATCATTGATTGAGAGACAAATGCCGAAGACCCTTGATCGTCTATGCATCCCAACAATCCAGCGATGCGAAATGGCGGGCAATTCTAACCATTTTCTAGATAATTTGATTATTCATGTACATCGTATCCTAGCCCTAAGCTAATGTTGGTACTCCATTCAACACTAAATCATAATTTATTTACCTCAATCTCATCACAAAATGTTGCAAGGTACATGCTAGTCCCATGAGCTTTATAATATAATTAATTTTCCACTCGTAATGATGGTCGAATAACACAATGTTAATATTAATACATTTTTACATAGAAAGACATCATTGGTAATTAAGTGGTGAATAAATGAAATAAGCCTAAACACTTAATATAGTTTGGTTCAATGATTTGATTAAATGAGAAAGGTGAAAATAACAAAAAAAACTCTCCTGTATGTGACAGTAGATATAAAATTATATTATTTAATATGGACATTGAAATATTTCACTTATGGTTGACACTAAAATATTTTTTATTATTAATGTATTTATGTTTTAAATACCATATGTAAACTAGACTTAGAATGAACCAGACATCATTATATAACAATAATACTATTTCCTATGATTCATAGTAAAAGGTAATTTTATTTTTACCCATCTCCATATTAAATAGTGAATAAATTGCATTTCTTCCTCATACTAAAAAGTAAAACATTTCTTCTACTTTTAGTTATTTCATATCTCTATATAAAACTGTATAAAATTAACTTGCTAATTGAAGTATTTTAATTGTGGTCAACCTTAATTTATTTTTTTGTTATTATTTTTAATTTATTAATTTAAATTATTATTTTATTATTTTTAAATGTAACTTACCTCACAACATCTCCCACACTAAGCTATATATGACGCCCAACAACATAAATCTTACTTATATATAATTTTTTTCCAAATTTACATATAATTATATTTTACTCTATATTCTAAATAAATTATTAATAAGTTATTAAAGCTGACTTTGTAAAATAGTTAAATAATATTTCTCTCGTGTGTAAACTTATATAATGATTGTTCAAACAAAATGTGCTTTTGTCGACGTTACTTAATAATGTTAAATAATGTTTTGGTATGTTTTAGACAGATAATTGAAAAAGAAGTACGTCACAAAAAAATGTGAATAATTTAGACTTATGGTAATACAAAAATAAAGAGCATTTCAAAGGTTTCTTGATTTTTTTTTTCTTTGTTAAAAGTGGTTGGGAATTAGTGCTTATTTGTGCTTTATATTACATCATAATTACATAGTTGGAGAAAAATTAAGAAGAAGAATGGTTTATTCTTTAAATTATGAATAATAATGTAAAGGTAAAATGAATGATAATGTTTTCATAGGTTTTATACATACTCAATGAAAAAAAATAGTAAGTGATAAAAAATATGAGTAAATTAGAATTATTGTAATAGAAAAATAGAGATTATTGTCAAGACCGATTGAATTATTATTTTTGATTTGCTAAAAGTGGTGAGGTATGAGTAGTTTTTTCACATATATAGAGATAGTGTGGTCTCCATAACTATATGTTGTAAATTTTAAAAAGGGGCAATGGTCATAGGAGATGTATGAGGTACAAAATGTTGTTATAGCTAACTAAAGATTGACTAAATTGATATTGTGAATATAAACATGCAAACATTGGTGGGTCCCTCTGGATAAATTAGCAGGAATTGCAAGATATTATGACATGGAAAAACCTAGTAAAAGGTAAGAGATTATGGTTGGGTGGTGCATCTATGACCATGGAAAGGAAAAACTTTAAACCTAGTTTTTGCGAGCTGAGTGCATAGGGAAGAACCCCATGGATATGCACAGGAAATGAACCATTTATAGCAATCATCAACTTGCAACGCATGATGACAAAATTTCAAAATTGAAGTAATGTTTTAGTATGGACTCTTGATTCTATGTAAATAAAAGCGGTTCAGGATGGGCATAACTAAGTTTACTTGAACAAAGTAGAATCCTTGTAGCCATCTTGGACATGGAAAGGAAAAGGGAAGTTATTCTAAACCCTACTCCTTGCATAAATAATGCATATGTAACACTTGAAAATAGGATAAAAAGTATATTAATATTACCTAGTACGATAATATACAAACTATGATCTATGATAAAAGAAAAGAACAGTGAATCATTTATGGGATGTTATCAACCCTAGGTATATACTTCCAATATAATTGGTATTTCCAAGATTTGGAATTTTAAGTGGAATCAATCCTTATCAATTGAATTAGCTATTGGGTAAGTAAGAAGGATTTAATGTTATTTTCTATGAGTTTTTAATGAGTTTTATAGCCCTTATTGAGTGCAGATTGCAAACCATGGTGGCGTTATGATGTATACTAATGACCTTGTGGCACATATAAATAGTAACAAAGAACATCTTTAATAAAGTGGAAATGAATGTGTATGTGTTCCTAAAGTAATGATAGATGGACCTAATGATCACGATTATCAATCCAAGATGAACTAGATGGAATATTCCTGGTGGAGCCTCTACATACTAATAATCAAAGAGATATTATGTTATAGAAAAAAATTGTTGCCGATAGTGTCGTGTAAGAAATTTGGTCAGGAGAGGTTACTTGAAAATATGAAATAAATATTTTATGGACGAGGCACATTTTAGCTTATTTTGAAGACTAGTAAACATCGAGGATAGTGTTTTGCTACAGGGTGAAAAATGTAACATCCCTCATTGAAAGGTAAATATTTAATTTACTGTCACCACAAAGATTTGGTAAATCATGGGCTGCGTGAAAAGCCTACATTGGGAATTTAAATATTTGAAGTTTATTTAAATTTTATATTTTTATATAAAATAAAAGTTATGACAAGTCTTGGAATTCATGGGAAAACATCCTATATGAAAATTTTCATTTACCAAATAGTTAGAGGACGATTATTCCTATCTCTAGAGATAAATAATCTCAGTTGGGACAAGGGTCCCAAGAGGGTGAGAGGAGAGAACACTTGTGGAAACATTGGATACTTGGTGCGTAGTTGGAAAAGGTCCAAGTGGGAAGATGAAGCTGAAAGCTTATGAAACTACAACAAGATGTTATTGAATAAAGGAAGGACGATGCCATTTATGGTGTTCTTGAGCTAGAGTGAGAATCAATGGAACCCCTGAGACAAACTTGAGGGTCTGTAATTTTTTTGGCTTGACTCGGTGGTATTGATGCTAAAGAACTGACCTTATTAGGTTACTTTCCATCTGCTATTCTGGAAATCAAAATGCTCTAGGGGAGATTTAGTTGAGAGGAACAATCTCATTCGTTGGAAGGAGTGGTCCTTCTCTCGGTTGGATTACTTAAAAATATAACTTTAACATATAAATATTCTATAATGTTGTTTTATTTTCTTTCTCATAACATAAATTTTATTATGGAGCATGGAATTATATGGACTCTTTGATTGTAATGAGTGATTTGATATAAATAGTTTCTGATCTTTCTCTGTAAGATAACAAAATTGGAACAATCAAGTATTGTTGACATTTTTAATTATGTGTGTCCAAAATTGAGACTCAAAACTGAATATTGTTCATACTGAGAAGTAGATCGAAGCTAATGTATTTAAATTAAGAGTGTGGGTTCAGGGATGGGAGAGAAGTATATTATGCAAGAGATGTAGAGAAATATTAAAAGTGGTGAAAAATAGATGATTAGAGTAAGTGAGATGGGTACAACCTTCTTAGAGGCAGGTTGGGTTAGCTCCTAGGCCAAGCTAAGTAAAAAAGAACTAGGAACAATCCCTAATACCTATGTAATGTAGACTACCAAAACAATTATACAATAAAATTATAAAAAAGGAACTAGCCAATAACCAAACATTATTTTTGAAGACAACAATAAGAATGTTGTGCTATAGCAAGTCAAATAAAACTTTTGATATATTGTTCAGACCATGGAAACAAAACCAAGTCAAATTTTCAGTAAGATGGAGTACATGTGAAGTAGTGCAAGAATCTACACATTGTTACAAGAATACATTAATTAATCTAACAAGTAACTTTCTTAAGAACTAAGGTTGGAAACTCTGAATGGTTACACAAGAATGGGAAACTGTAAGAAAATGTGCTATATCTATATCTATATCTATATCTATATCTATATATATATATATATATATATATATATATATATATATATATATATATATCTGTGTGTGTGTGTGTGTGTGTGTGTGTTGGCTTGTTGGGTCCTGACACAGGTTCAGAACTGATTTAGCAAACAATTCCCGAAACTACCAGCCCTTTCGTCAACAGTCTGTGGTGCACGGACTAAGGTCTCGCCCTAGGTAGTATGGGAAGTTGATGGAACTAGGTTTCCACAGCCTAGGTATGTCTTGATGAAATCTAGGAAGTTCGCAAACCGAACCTACACACTTGCGCTGCTCCGCGCAACCGTCTGTCCTTCGCAGCTTGTGCAACTGCTTCCGGGCAGTTGTGTAAAGAGCACGAAGAGGTGTCGTCTAGAGCCATTATCCTTACTATGCTATTATTATAGATCTTAATAGTGCAGACCCAATATTCTCATTAATCATTCAATATTCATAACAAGTGCATGCAATCATAAAACTGTAAAGAGATGCATAAATATAACAGAAGCATAAACACATAATATTTTCGAATCAAATTATATTTTATTAATTCTCTGTCCAAGTACAATCCCAACTTCACCCTGCGCACTCAGCTGCAAGGGTCTTTACACATAGCTGCAGACTCCACTAGGTCTCCCCGCACTCAGCTACGGAGCCTCTACCTATCACTACAACAAAATACCTTCAGATCCACTTCTAACTTCTAACCATGCCTTTGTATCTCTCCATTACTTGTCAAAAAACTTAAAAACTCACTTTACACTTAGAGCCTCGCTCTATTTATATAATCTATGGTCCACGAACCATGGGTAGGCCGACACACTTTACATTAAATTGCATTATCTTAGGGCGGATAGCCCTACACTCTCGCACTCCACGCCAACATTTCGTGGGGTCTTTACAATACACTTGACCAAAATTTAGGCTTCAAGCCCCAAAAGCATGTTATGGGGGGATCCGCTACCCAAAGGCCCCCAACACAATCATCGTGACTCATCCTAGGTCACTCTATTGGTGTGGTGATCTTTGCATGAAGTCCTTTCAACTGTGTCTAGGCTACGCAAAGGTCCACAATGCACTGCTCTACCGTCCGTTGGATCTGCTCTATTAGCTAAATGCTCACTATTAGGGTCAAATCCCTGTCTTAGGTCATACATCGCTTTCATGTGTGTGAGTTTTCCTTCGATGTCGACTGTAATGAGGAAGGCCTCATCGATCCAAGGCTAGACATATGCTTTAAGTACTGACTCTTTTTGGCACACTACATCCACTCGTTCCTTCAATGCCTTCGCTTGTTGTAGTCTTGCGAGCCACTGAGTTAGGACTACTGTCTGCGCCATCCCGTGCACACTATCATATTGCATTTGATGCTCCTGGGCCTCTGTTTTCAACTGTTGTATGGTGGAATCCTCCTGTAATGTTGTGAGGACCCCGAAGGATTCTTCCAACAAAGTGGTATAGCTCTGCACTGCCTGTTCAATTTCTCCCAGCCCTTTTCGGATATCGTCAGCACGCTATTCTCGAACTTCTGGGGGTGTGGATGGCAATGCCTTTAATCATAGTTCAATAATTTTCAAGTTGAGGTCCAGCTGGATCCTCATAGCTTCCTCCTTTTCCTCACAGAACCCACTAGCCAATTTGTGGATCCGCATTCCTATCGGTAGATCTGTCGTAATTTCCAGTTCTGGATTACGCCGACATGCTTCTTCTACTATCTATTCCAACTACTGGTTATGTGTCATTGCTTCATCACGTTGTAGGCTAAGTTGTTCGATGTTTATTCATTGTTCAGTTAGAATTTGCACTGCACATCCCTACTACTGTGGAGTTCTGTTGTCGCTCCATACTGTAGCTAGTATAAAATATCTCGCGGAAGGGCAGCCATGTTTAGGCCGAGTCCCTTGATCCATCATACCACAGCTCAATCCTCCATCTTGTCTGTGGTCAGTGCTCCTTCAAGAAGCACAATGGTGTTAGTCATTCTGGCCCGTAGTAGTTGCTTTGTTACTAATGTTCCCACGGCACTGTAGGTGACTACCATTCCTTCTTATGGGGGCCGCACCTAAAGTCCCTGGAGTTGTGCCCTGAGGGCCCCCAGCACATTCTGTTGCTCTGCCATTGCTTCTTGGACTGCTTCCTTGGAGACCTCATCAATTGTATCGCTGATGTCATATAGATCACCCTCTATCACTATAATAGGCTCCCCATCTAGTTTGGACACCTTGGTCTTCTTCCATGGCCTTTTTCGTTCCGTATTTCACAGCCATTTTAGTTATGTTGATGTTGCGCTCAGGTATGTGCCTTCCACCATGTCATCTGTCCCTTGTCCTATGGTTAGATCAGAGCCTCTTCCCTCTTGCGTTGTGGTTGGCCCAGTTGCAGGTGTTGTTGCTACTTTGTCCATGGCCTTGGTCTGCTTCACGGCAACATTTGCTGCCTCGTGGGAAGCCCTTACCTCCTCAGTGAACTGCTCATTCCACTTCTGTTGTGCCAGTAGCTTGGAAACATCCTTCTGTCTTTGAATTGTTGTCTCATCGCATGCTACCAGATCCAAGGCGTGCCTCTCAGGTGGCCATGAGTCGAGCACTGCAAAAATAGCATCATCAATTGCGACGAAGGGGAGTTTGGTCCATTTCTACTCTGGATCCTTCCACGCCCTGATATACACATTGCCATATACGCCTTAAAGTCTACAAAGCTCTACAAACTTTCATATACCGTGGGGTATAGGTGCGGCCATTTTTTGATCCATATTCGTACACTCGTCTCCATGAGTATCCAGAAGATCTTGGTCTCAAGGATCTGCATGGTGTCCCTTGTTGCTAATAAAGATGCGTACTTCACTGCCTCTGGCAAGTCTTGATCAAGAGGAGGAAACTGACTATCCTCCAGCAACTCCCCTGCGACCAACAAGATGGATAAGAGCAACCATGTGTAGTGGAAGGTCTTACCCTGCTCTTGGGCCTCTTTGCAGTTCGTCAAGAACTCCTCGCAGAGGAACTACGCCCAATTTAATTGTACCCCCGCGGCGCATTCCTCAGCCAGCACGATGACTGTTGCTGGTACCTCATTGCCACGACATTTTCTCATCACTTTTCAGGCCAGCAGCTGGGTGGCTACATGCACCCCTTTTTCTTGATTGTTAGTAACGAGACAACCACTTTGCTTCTTCTCCAACTTGTATTTTTTCTTCAAGGCCTTTGCGAGCGCCAAGTCTCCACTTTGGCTGGCTATTTTTGTGGGTCCCTTCCCGTACAGGGAAGCCTATAAATCCTATGAATAAGCTCTGCTGTGATGTGAATCAGTTCCTCCAGCCACAAGTATCCATCATGCACTAGGCAAAGAAGCTGCCTGATGACGAATATCGTAATTGGTGCCCAGTGATAGTGTGGAATCCATAGTAGGTGGACTAGCCTGACCTCGTCCACATCGCGCAACCATTTCTGTGGCTTTAGTGTCGTAACTGACCCCTCCTTGCTCTATTTCATGATTTGGCTAGTTTCCAAATGTGGGAACTTTTCATTGTCCGTGAGGTCCCAATCTTCAAATTTCATCATGGGCATGCGGCCCAGAATCGATCCTTCAAACAGTATTCCATCTAGGAGAAACAGGGTTTGGAGTGCTCTCTTAATGACATCCAAATCTTTGGGCACTTTCACTCTCCCATTCCATGGGGGAACATACTTGGGCAATTTTGCTTTAGTGCGCATTGGCTGAATGTCTTCCTCCATTTCTTCATCTACCTCAATTTCTTTTGCGAACGCTTGGAGATCCTCCTCCTCATCATCTATCTCAAGATTAGCGGTTTTTCCATTGTCTTCCATAGATAGTTTACCGAACCTCAAGTTTCGTAGGGACATGCGGACTGGTCCCACTACTTGTGGATCCAACTTGGTCCTTAGCGTCCGGGGCAATTTTGGAATTTCCAGTCCCACCTGTAGCGAAGGGCTCTGGTCGGATTCTTTGGTGGTACTTTCAAGAAATCCCACACCTCTCCTATTAGTTTTCATCTTGTTTGAGCTATCTATAGTTGTTCGCAACTTTGGAGGCTCAAACACTGCTCAACGCTCAACACTGTGGGCTCTCTTTAACAACTCAAATCTCAAATAAGCAAGTGTTCTCTCAGGCCTGCCTTGGTAGTTTTATAGCATCCGGTGAATTTGAATTTGACTGTTCCCCCCATTTCCAGGTCATTAATGCATTCTTGGCAGTAGATTGTCCCAAATATGTTCCAACCCTGTGTCTTAATTGCCCGCCATCCGCTCCTCATTACCTTGACTTGGACATCTTGTCATGAACAGTGACACCAATAGTCACTTCCTAGCCTACCTGGGCGGAAGCGTAGCCCTTTATGCGTGGCCGCAACCCCTATGATAGACCGATCATGTGCGCAACCTCCTTGTCATGCAGCTCCCATATAGACTCTTTTAAAGTCTCGTGCTCTCTTTCAACTGCTTGGAGCGCTGAGACTGTGCTTCCTACGGATAGTCAGGTGGTTGCACCATTGGTGCGAGGCTTCAATTTACTTGCCAGCGTGATCCACGGGCACCCCTCAGTTACCCTCACGTCTGTCAGTGCGTCGTGTTCTTCCTTGTATGGTGTGCTCCCCTATTTACTTTTCTTAGTAAGGTGGGGTCATAGCCATGGTACCAGTGTCACAACTTCTTCTAATGCAGTATTATGGTTGGCTATACCTTGTCCCATCGTGCTTAGTTCCTCGGCATAGCATGCTTGCATGACTTTAGTTTCCAGTTTGTTGATTTCTTCATCCAATATTATGCTCTTCTTTCTTAGCCATACCCAATCTTCTTCGAGTTTGTGAAGTTTCAAGTTCCCTCACCGAATGGCTTCTCGTAATTGCATAATTCCTTTACTGGGTCCTTGCGTACTGTCCCAACTGTGGGAGCTGTTGTATGGGGATTCTTCTCTGCTCTTATGGTTTTGTCTCTTCCAATCAGTGTTGGGGCCATTTCTGCGCTCTGGTTTTTTCTAATGGCCCTATAGGTCCATCGAATCACTGGTATATGCAGGTCCCAGTCAATTCGTCTCGTCTGGTGAACTATGTTCATGATTCCGCATAGCTTTTTGAATGCTCTGACATGGAATATTTGTGGTGTGCGTCGCTTTTCCAGCTACGCATCTAGCTCTAATATTCGATCCTTAGTCTGCGATGTGCTTGCACAGCACACGTCTGCACCGATTGACACAGGTGGGCGTGTAAGCTGCTTCTGCCCAGCTCTCATTTGACGTTGGGGCCTTCCAAAGAGTAAGCGCATTCATCTTCTACATTCATGCCAGTTCCCAATGGTCTTCTGATGTGTACTCCACCATCTTGAGCGTGTTGTGCGCAGTGCCCATTCTAGCACACCGTACCGCTGCTGTTCTGGTACTTCACTTTCAAATTTCTCTAGGAATTCATCCACCGCTATTACTCCATCATCTGTTGAAATTTCCCTTGCCTCTGTTGTTATGCAACGCAGTGATCTAATCATCATGTTGAAATTCAGAGTTGTCACTTCATGCAACTGATTTTGCTAGCGTTCTACTTCTCCGTCTGAATCCGAAGTATAGGAGCTATTGCACTCCTGTGAGATTCTTCCATCTACAGTCGGGTTCACCCGATCCTGGTCTCACGCCTTTATCTAGTAAATACAATCTAGCTCATTGTTGCTTTCATTGTCGCACACTGCTTTAGTGTATCGCACTCCCTCGGCTGTGTCTAGCGGAACTACTATGGGTAGGGAATATTTCTCAAATATCATCTTTTGCTTCTTCAGTTGATAACTCCATTCATATTAGTGGCCCAGTCTATTCATAACAACGTGGTATAAGGATTGTTGTCATCGACAATCTCTATTACTTCAAAGTCCGTATGTGTGCTCGCACCTTTGATATCAATTTTTACCCCTTGCAACCTCCCCATGGGAAAAATCTTCTGCCAGTTTGCCATTCATAATTGAATAGGGGGCCATTGTAATGTTGGCCTAACCATGCGTTCCCATGTTTGCTTTATTAACACATTCGCATCCGATCCCAGGTCTAGGATGACCTGATCCATTTCATACTCACCAATCTACGTAGTCAACCTCATCTCCCTTCCAGTGCACAATGTATGCTTCCCCAATTACCAGACTATGCGCAGTTCTCCTGACCCTGCGCACCTGGTGATCAATTCATGTAGTGCTTTAACTACCTTATTATCACGCAGCAGCTTCATGCAAGTCTCCTGAAATGTAGTAAGCATAGAAGGATCCATCCCTGGCTCTTGTTGATCCTTACTACCTGATGTAGAGGCCTCCATGAAGCTCTTCTTAGCTTCCATGAACATCTCCTTTGCGTATTCTAGGTCAAACTCAGGTTACTTTGTAGGAGCCTTGCGAACCCATGTCTCTTCCTCGGGCTGCTTCCCCTTATCCTCCCCTGTGGTCGCACCGCTTCTAAGCACAATGTTCACATTTGGGTCTTCTTCGCATGGTTCAGACCTCATCATTTGGATATTCAGAGTCAGAGGAGGCTGGAGTACCCCTTTCTCATGCATCTGTACGATCAACGTAGGATAATCTATCATTTCATGATCAAACTGAGCACAGTACGAATAGGATGTCCTGTTTGGGTTGGTACAATCATAGGCATAATGCCCTGGTCCTCCACAATTGTAACAAATTAACTATCCGTGGCCCCTTCCTAGTCCCATTCCTCTTCATCCTCAACCTCGTCCCTGAAATCCGGTGTGCGCTATGCCCGCAACTAGGTTGAGGCCTCACGTTTATGTTTGCATTCTATAGGTTTGCGTCCAATCCATAATTAACTCGCAGCTGCGAAAAGTGCGCTCGTCATGGCCTACCAACCTGCAGAAATTACAAAACAATTGCTGGGGAGTCTGTGTATACTTCTGCAACAATTGACAATTATATGTCGTGTGTTTCCCTCCTATATGAAAATCATGCAACATAACGTGGGTGTCACACTTCTCTCTACCTATGCCTCCGGTCTCAACAAAATTGGCCCCCCTCCTGCCAAGTAGTTCGCGAATACTAGACAGTGATCCTTGTCATGGCTTTGGCCTTTGAATTTTATGCACCATATTTCCTTGCGTGCCTCTGGCCGCGATGCCCTATACTGCTTCAAGCTTTGCATTTCCAGGCAGAGATTCTGTAGTTTCACGTGAATTTTTGAACTACCAACCCCAAATCCTATATCGGTGTCTCATGCAATCTCATCGGCATTTCCAATGCTTCGGTCTGAGTAGAAAGTTTATGTTGTGATAGTGTCGTCCTCAGTTGCGGTGTTAGAGATGCCACAAACCATGCGCGATGTTGCTTATCCATGAGTGTTATATTAGCCTCGTGGATCGTACTCCTCAGTCACTGATCCATATCCCATGGGGTCTTGCCTGGAAGCATCGCAATCTCTTTAAACTCGATGATTAACTGTGTCTCTGGTTTTGGTCAGCTAAATTCTCTGTTCAGCGCATTTTGGATCTCTGTTATTCCTACATTTGGGTGATCATTAGAGTGCTTGATATACCATGTCAACGCACGATCCTGCAGCATGCTCACTAATGTAGCCTTCTTAATGTTGTCATCTGTGACCCCTTGCGCTTCCTACACTGCTCTTACCATGAACTAGAACTAGTCTGGATCGTCATTCCCTACTCCTCTGAATATGGATAGCTTGATCGCGCTTGCCATGTTGAACTGCGGGGGTTGTGGAGGTGGAGTGGGTGGAGATGGAGGTGAGGAAGGTGAAGTGGGTGGTGGCGTGGGTGGGGGTGGTAACTGTGTAATGTGTTGCCTTATCAAACTGACCACACTTCTCAGAGAGACTTGAGCGATCTCTTCCTTGCTCTCTCACGAAGGTGAAATTAAGAGATTGTTTCCTAATCCCTCGCTACCTTTGTAGATCTTTCCGCTCCACGTCGTTCCAAACATTAATGTATTCACATAACCTGCTTTTCACATAACAACATCTTAATCCAAGTATTCAAAGATTTAATGTACTTACCTCGCAGTCCCTTGAGAAAACGTCGTTCTGCTTTGCTGTAGCTCACGATTGTGTCTACCATGAACCTAGTGATAAAATCCCCCTATTATCTGGTCGAGCCAATGGTCTACAGCTCGCACGATCTTATCTTCTAATGCCTCTAGTCTCCACACTAACTCCAGAGTCCACATTATCAGTTGGTCGAGCTGACACCTTCCCTAGCTGTCGGCTAATGTCGCGATCCACTCATACAGTTCAGAAGGAAAATATGCGAAGAAGATCTCATGGATTTCCATATATAGGTTGCGATCCAACCACCTTTTCTTAGATACCTGCGGAGTTCTGTTTTCTTGTGTCATGAACTCGTGAATCTTCTTGTCCAACCACTCTTCAATTTCCTTCTTTATTGTGTTCCAGTGGCACGACATCAGGCATCCCTTAGGCAGATCCCTATCCCAGCAACAGAACCATTTGTTGGCTTGTTAGAGCCTGACCCAGGTTCAGAAGTGATTTAGCCAAACAAATCCCGAAACTACTGGCCCTTTCAGCAACAGTCCACGGTGCGTAGAATGAGGTCTCACCCGAGGTAGTATGGGAGGGTGCTGGAACCAGGCTTCTACACCCTAGGGATGTCTTGATGAAATCTAGGATGTTCGCGAACCGAACCTATGTGCTTGCGCTGCTCTACGCAACCATTTTTCCTTCGCAACTTATACAACTGCTCCTGCACAACTGTGTAAAGAGCGTGAAGATGTGTCATCTAGAGCCTTTATCCTTACTGTGCTATTATTATAGATCTTAACTTAATTGTGCGGGCCCAATACTCTCATTAATCATTCAATATTGATAACAAGTGCGCACAATCATAAAATTGTAAAGAGATGCATAAATATAACAGAAGCATAGACACAAAATATTTCCAAATCAACTTATCTTTTATTAATTCTTTGTCCAAGTACAATCCCAACTCTGCCCTGTGCACTCAACTATAGGTGTCCGCACACATAGCTACGGACTCTACTAGGCTTCCGCACACTCAGCTGCGGAGCCTCTACCTATCATTACGACCCAATACCTTCAGATCCAATTCTAACTTCTAACAATGCCTTCGCATCTCTCTATTACTTGTCAAAAAACTTAAAAACTCACTTTACACTTAGAGCCTCGCTCTATTTATACAATCCATGGGTAGGCCGACACACTTTACATTAAATTACATTATCATAGGGTGGACAACCCTAGACTCTCACACTCCACGCCCACATTTCGCAGGGTCTTTACAATACACTTGACCAAAATTCGGGTTTCAAGCCCAAAAAACATGCTATGGGGGGATCCGCTGCCCAACAATAGGTAATAAATTTACAGAAGAAAATAAGCAATCAAACACTCCCTGCAAGTGAAACTATAGCTGAAAGCATGGTTGAGAAGGTTTGTTTTACTTTATGTTCTACGCCTTTAAATTTTGAGTATTTACATGTGATCAGTCATTTCGTGTAACTAAGAACGAAGAAGGGCCCAATTATTTAAAACAACCTTGGTTCTATGATGGAAATATGCCTAAGAATTGCAGAAGGGTGAATAGCAGGTCCCATAAATTTATCAAGCCACTCTTACCTTGAAAATAATTAGTAACAATAGTAATGACAAAAGAGAGATGAACCAAAATAAGGAATTTTGTATCAACCCTAGTTGATAACTAGAAGAACGACAAGTATTACAATAAATAAATTAATTAAAGAACTAACACCAAAGGGTATTAATCACCAAAGAAGAAATGACCATACATTTAGGTAACCATATAAATACATACATTATTTTCCTAGGATTTTCAGTCAGGAATTAAAACATATAAATGAAGTCAAAGATATTCAAATTCCATAAAAACAACAATGGAAATTTCTAGTGGCTACATAAAGAGACATATCCACATGCTCGAATATATTTATGGAGCATTGAGCAAAACCAATATAATATTGCAAGTGCATATTAGTGACAAAATAAAGACACGATCTGAGGCCACTGCTAGAAGTAAGGTTTTCTAATGACAATCACACTTTTAAATATAAATGCATGAGGGTTTGACCATAACTTCCATTATATGTCCAAAATAGAGCTAGAATAAATACAATAATTATTTAAGATATACATTACAAGAATAAAGAGTATGTCATGGCATAACCTTAAGATAAGTTAATTCCCATCATCTTTAGCCCTGAATAGGGAACCTCTGTAATTCTTTCTTGAATCAATAGCAAAGAGACCTCATGGATATATGTTCGCACCTAGAATGCATAAAAAGGGAGAGTGGATATGTTATCAATATAACCCCGAAACGGAGTCGTAAGCAGAATGATAATACCATGAGCTAGGGAACACCATAAGCCAAGGCACCTTAACTACAGGAGGAGTTATATACATTAGGACTGTAGAATCATTTCGACCACTCTAAGAGAAGGAGAATGGAGGGAGTTGACAACAACATACCCAAGGTTAATTGCCTAGGTTAGAGCTGGGTTGAAGAGATTCCCACAAGAAACCATAGGAGTCGAAACGTCCACTAATAACCTAGGATAGTAAAGAAATTCAATTGATAGAAATACTTCTGGAAGAAAATTCGCTTGGAATTTCCTACACAATGTTAGACCAAATATGATGAAATCAACATGCTGGCACCTTACACAATGATCCATGATTTGTTAATGAAACCAATATATATTATTAAAAATAAATAGACAAATGTTGGGAATGTTAAAGTGGGAGAATATTTTCATTACCTTGAAGGTTAGAGTCGAGATCTAGTGGGTTCCTTCTTGAAAACTCCACAGGCCAAATTGTTACCAAGGAAATTGTATGCTCTCGGCTATGAAAGAAGAGATTTGATTGAGGAAACGGGGAGTGCCAATGAGAAGGGGGTAAAACCCACACAAATCTTAAACACCAGTTGAGTCGTAGAGCTAGGTTGAGGGAGAGATACAAAGGCGAATGGACCTTGTACATTGCGGGAGAGTAGAGGGTAGTTACCCTGTAAATACCCTTAATCAATGTGCATCATTGATTGAGAGAGAAATGCCAAAGACCCTTTATCATTTATGCATCCCAACAACCCAACCATGCAGGATGGTGGGAAATTGTAACCGATTTCTAGATAATTTGATTACTCATATCCATCGTATCCTAGACCTAAGCTAAAGCTAGTACTCCATTCAATGCTAAATAATAATGTATTTAACTCGTTCTCATGAGACAACGTTGCAAGGTACATGGTACTCCCATGAACTTTATAATATAATTAATTTTCCATTCCTAATGATGGTAGAATAACACAATGTTAATATTAATACATTTTCACATAGAAAGACATTAGTGCTAAATAAGTGGAGAATAAATGAAATAAGCCTAAACACTTAATATAGCTCAGTTCAATGATTGGATTAAATGAGCAAGGTGAAAATAACAAAAAAATATCTCTACTATCTAGTATGTGACAATAGATATAAAATTATGTTATTCAATATGGACGTTGAAATATTTCACTTATGGTTGACACTAAAATATTTATTATTTTTAATATATATATATTTAAATACCAAATGTAAACTAGACTTAGAATGAACTACACATCATAATATAACAATAATACTATTTCCTATGATTCATAGTAAAAGGTAATTTATTTTTTTACCCATCTCCATATTAAAGAGTGAATAAATTGCATTTCTTGCTCATACTAAAAAGTAAAATATTTGTTCTACTTTTAGTTATTTCATATCTCTATATAAAGCTATATAAAATTAACTTGCTAATTGAAGTATTTTAATTGTGGTCAACTTTAACTTATTTTTTTGTTATTATTTTTAATTTGTTAATTTAAATTATTGTTTTACTATTTCTAAATGTAATTTACCTCACAACATCTCTCACACTAATCTATATATTACACCCAAGAACATAAATCTTATTTATATATTAGATTTTTCAAAATTTACATATAATTATATTTTACTTTATATTTTAAATAAATTATTAGAGTTGACTTTGTAAAATGGTTAAATAATATTTCTCTCATGTATAAAATTATATAATGATTGCTCAAACAAAATGTTCCTTTTTCCATGTTACTTAACCAAGTTAAATAATGTTTTGATATGTTTTAGATAGATAATTGAAAAATTAGTAGGTCACAAAAAAAAATATGAATAATTTAGACTTATGGTAATACAAAAATAGGGAGCATTTCAAAGGTTTCTTGATTTTTTTCCTTTGTTAAAAGTGGTTGGGCATAAGTGATTTCTTTATCTTTTATCCTCTAATCACAAAAGTTTGAAATTATTTGTGCCTTATATGTTTTAGATAGATAATTGAAAAAGTAGTAGGTCACAAAAAAAATTGAATCATTTAGACTTATGGTAATACAAAAATATAGAGCATTTCAAAGGTTTCTCGAATTTTTTTGCCCTCTATTAAAAGTGGTTGGGCATCAATGATTTCTTTATCTTTTATCCTCTAATCACAAAAGTTTGAAATTATTTGCGCTTTATATTACATCATAATTACATAGGTGAATAAAAATTAAGAAGAAGAATTGTTTATTCTTTAAATTATGAATAATAATGTAAAAGTAAAATGAATGATAATGTTTTCATAGGTTGTATACATACTCAATGAAAAAAAGTAGTAAGTGTTAAAAAATATGAGTAATTTACAATTAATAGAAAAATAGAGATTACTGTCAAGACTGATTGAATTATTCTTTTTGATTTGTTAAAAGTGGTGAGGTATGAGTAGTTTTTTCACATATATAGAGATAGTGTGGTCTCCATAACTATATGTTGTAAATTTAAAAAAGGGGCAATGGAAATAGGAGATGTATGAGGTACAAAATGGTGTTAGAGCTAACTAAAGATTTACTAAATTGATATTGAAAATATAAATATGCAAAAATTGGTGGGCCCCTTAGGATAAATTATTAGAATTGCAAGATATTATGACATGGAAAATCCTAGTAAAAAGTAAGAGATTGTGGTTGGGTGGTGCATCTATAACCATGGAAAGGAAAAACCTTAAACCTAGTTTTTGTGAGTTGAGTGCATAGGGAAGAACCCCACGGATATAAACAGGAAATGAACCCTTTCTAGCCATCATCAACTTGCCATGCACGGCAAAAAAAGGCCAAATTTGAAGGAATTTTTCAGTATGGACTCTTGATTCTATGTAAATAAAAGTGGTTTAGGATGGGCATAACTAAGTTTACTTGAACAAAGTAGCATCCTTGTAGCCATCTTGAGCATGGAAAGGAAAGAGGAAGTTATCCTACACCATACTCCTTGCATAACTAATACATATGTAGCACTTGAAAATAAGATAAAAAGTATAGTAATATTACCTAGTACGATAATATACGAACTGTGATCTATCATAAAAGAAAAGAACAGTGAACCATTTATTGGATTTTATCACCCCTAGGTATATACTACGAATAGAATTGGTATTTCCATGATTTGGATTTTAAGTGGAATCAATCCTTATCAATTGAATTAGCTATTGGGTAAGTAAGAAGGATTTAATGTTATTTTTCATGAGTTTTTAATGCGTTTTATAGCCCTTACATAGTGCAGATTGCAAACCATGGTGGCGGTATGATGTATACTAATGACCTTGTGGCACATATAAATAGTAAATAACAATGTATTTAATAAAATGGAAATGAATGTGTATGTGTTCCTAAAGTAATGATAGATGGACCTAATGATAATGATTATCAATCTAAGATGAACTAGATGGAATATTCCTGGTGGAGCCTTGCATACTCATAATCAAAGAGATATTATGTTATAGAAAAAAGTTGTTGCCTATAGTGTTGTGGAAGAAATTTAGTTAGGAGAGGTTACCTGAAAAGATGAAATAAATATTTTAAGAACAAGGCATATTTTAGCTTACTTTGAAGACCGGGAAACATCGAGGATAGTGTTTTGCTTGAGGGTGAAAGATGTAACATCCCTCGTTGAAAGGTAAATATTTAATTTACTGTTGCCACAAAGATTTGGTAAATTGTAGGCTATGTGAAAAGCCTACGTTGGGAATTTAAATATTTGAAGTTTATTTAAATTTTATATTTTTATATAAAATAAAAGTTATGGAAAGTCTTGGAATTCACGAGAAAAGGTCCTATATGAAAATTTTCAATTACCAAATAGATAGAGGATAGTTATTCCTATCCCTAGAGATAAATAACCTCAGTTGGGACAAGGGGTCCAAGAGGGTGAGAGGAAAGAACACTTGAGGAAATGTTGGATACTTGGTGCGTAGTTGGAAAAGGTCTAAGTGGGAGTACGAAGCTGAAACCTTATGAAACTACAACAAGATGTTATTTAATAAAGGAAGGACGATGCCATTTAGGGTGTTCTTGAGCTAGAGTGAGAACGAGTGGAACCCTGAGACAAACTTGAGGGTCTATAATTTTTTAGCTTGACTCGGTGGTATTGATGATAAATAACTAACCTTCTTAGGTTACTTTCCGTCTGCTACTCTAGAAATCAAAATGCTCTAGGGGAGGTTTAGTTGTGACGACCAATCTCATTGGTGGGGAGGAGTGATCCTTCTCCCGGTTGGATTACTTGACAGTATAACAATAAGATATAAGTATTCTAAAATGTTGTTTTATTTTCTTTCTCATAACATAAATGTTATTATGGAGGATGGAATTATATGGACTCTTTGACTATAATCAGTGATTTGATATAAATAGTTTCTAAACTCTCTCTGTAAGATAAAAAATGGAATAATCAAGTATTATTGACATTTTTAATTATGTTAGGAATCATTTTCAACAAGGAAAGTCATTTATTAATACAATTTTAATAAACGTGTGACTCAAAACTGAAACTTATTCATACTAAAAAGCAGATTCAAGCTATTGTATTTAAATTAAGAGTATGGGTTCAGGGATGGGAGCGAAGTATATTATGCAAGAGATCGATAGAAATACTAAAAGTAGTGAAAAATAGATTCTTAGAGTACATGAGACTGGTACAATCTTCTTAGAGGCAGTTTGGGTTAGTTCCTAGGCAAACTTAAGTAAAAAAAATACTCGGAACAATCCCTAGTATCTCTTGGATGTAGACTACCAAAACAATTATACAATAAAATTATAAGAAAACAAACTAGCCAATAACCAAATAGGAAAACATTATTTTTTGAAGACGAGAGTAAGAATGTTGTGCTATAGCAAGTCACATAAATATTTTCATTTAGTGTTCAAACCATGGAAGCACAACCAAGTCAAATTTTTGGTAAGATGGAGTACATGTGAAGGAGTGCAAGAATCTACACATTGTTACAAGAATACAATAATTAATCTAACAAGTAAATTTGTTAGGAACTAAGGTTGGAAACTCTGAATGGTTAAACAAGAACGGTAAACTATAAGACAATGTGCTATACATATATATATATCGAATAAATTTACAGAAGAAAATAAACCATCAAAGACTCCCTGCAAGTGAAACTATAGCTGAATACATGGTTCATAAGGTTTGTTTTACTTGATGTTCTATGCTTATAAATTTTCAGTATCTACATGTGATTGGTCATTTTCATGTAACTAAGAATGAAGAGGGGCCCAATTGTTTAAAAAAATCTTGGTTCTATGATGGAAATATGCCTAAGAATTGAAGAAGGGTGAATAGCAGGTCCCATAAATTTATCAAGCCGCTCTTACCCTCAAAATAATTAGTAACAATAGTAATAACAAAAGAGAGATGAACCAAAGTAAGGAAAGTTTTACCAACCCTAGATGCTAACTAGAAGAACGACAAGTATTGAAAGAAATAAATAAATTAAAAAACTAACCCGTTAGGGTATTAATCACGGAAGGAGCAACGACCATACATTTAAGTAACTATACCAATACGTACATTATATTCCTAGGATTTTCAGTCACGAAACATCATGGGCAAAGAACCATGATTCAAACATATAAATTAAGTCAAAGATATTCAAATTATATAAATACAACAATGGAAATTTTTAGTGGCTATGTAAAGAGACATGTCCGCATGCTCAAATATATTTATGGAAGATTGAGCAAAACCAATATAATATTTTTTTTTTTTTTAACTACATGGTGAATCGGTAACTATCAAGTTTAATCCACGGGAGACCCAGGATCAAACCTCATTGCTGCCACTATAACACCAAGAGCATAACCAACTCATGACAACATAAAGACACGGTGTGAGACCACTGCTAGAAGTAAGGTCTTCTAACGACAATCACACAGTTAAATATAAATACATGAGGGTTTGACCCTAACTTCCATTATATGTTTAAAATAGAGATAGAAAAAATACAATATTTATTTAAGATATCTCTTAGAAGAATACAGGGTCTGTCATGGCCAAGCCTTAAGATAAATTAATTCCCATCATATTTAGCCCTGAATAGGGAACCTCTGTAATTATTTCTTAAATCGAGAGCATAGAGACCCTCGTAGATACATGTTTACACGTGGAATCCATAACGAAGGACAATGGAGACTTTATCAATATAACCAGGAAAGGGAGTCGTAAGAAGAAGAATAATACCATGAGCTAGGGAGCACCATAAGCCAAGGTACCTTACCCGCAGAAGGAGTTATACACATTAGGACTATAGCATCAGTTCGACGACTCTAAGAGAAGGAGAATGGATGTAATCGACAACAACATACCCTAAGGTTAATTACCTAGGTCGGAGCTGGGTTGAAGAGCTTCCCACAAGAAACTCTAGGAATCGAAACCTCCACTAATAACCGAGGACAGTAAAAAATTCAATTCATAGAAATACTTGTAGAAGAAAATTCACCTAGAATTTCCTCCACAATATTACACCACAGATGATGAAATCACCTTGCTCGCATCCTACACAGGGATCCATGATTCGTTAATGAAACCTATATATATTATTGAAAATAAATAGAAAAATGTTGGCAACGTTAAAGCAGGAGAATATTTTCATTACCTTGAAGATTAGAGTCGAGACCTAGTGCGTGCCTTCTCCAAAACTCCACACACCAAATTGTTACCACGGAAATCGTAAGCTCTCATCTATGGAAGAAAAGATTTTGTTGAGGAAACGAGGAGTGTCGATGACAAGGGGGTAAAACTTGCACAGGTCTCAAACCCTAGCTGAGTCGCAGAGCTAGGTTGCGAGATGGCAGGCAATTGTAACTGTTTTCTAGATAATTCGATTATTTAGATCCATCGTATCCTAGACCTAAGTTAATATTGCTACTCCATTCAGCATTAACTCATAATGTGTTTAAATGAATCTCGTGACACAACGTTGCAAGGTAGATGGTAGTCCCACGAGCTTTATGATATAATTAATTTTCCATTCCTAATGATGGTCGAAAAACACAGTGTTAATATTAATATATTTTCACATAGAAAGACATCACTGCTAAATAAGTGGCGAATAAATGAAATAAGCCTAAACACTTAATATAGTTCAGTTCAATGATTTGGTTAAATGAGCAAGGTGAAAATAACAAAAAAAAAATCTCTCCCTTATGTGAGAGTAGATATAAAATTATGTTATTTAATATGGACATTGAAATATTTCACTTTTGGTTGACACTAAAATATTTTTTATTATTAATGTATTTTTGTTTTCAATATCCTATGTAAACTAGACTTAGAATGAACTACACATCATATAATATCAATAATACTATTTGCTCTGATTCATTGTAAAAGGCAATTTTTATTTTTTACCCATCTCCATATTAAATAGTGAATAAATTGTATTTATTCCTCATACTAAAAAGTAAAATATTTGGTCTACTTTCAGTTATTTTATGTTTCTGTATAGAGCTATGTAAAATTAACCTGCTAATTGAAGAATTTTAATTGTTGTCAACATAGATTACTTTTTTTTGTTATTATTTATAATTTGCTAATTTAAATTATTATTTTACTATTTTTAAATCTAATCTACATCACAACATCTTCCGCACTAAGCTATATATTGCACCAAAAAACATAAATCTTATTTATATATTAAATTTTTCCAAATTTACATATAATTATATTTTACATTATCTAAATAAATTATTAAAATTGACTTTGTAAAATGGTTAAATAATATTTCTCTCTTGCATAAACTTCTATAATGATTGCTCAAACAAAATGTGCCTTTGTGGAGGTTACCTAATCATGTTAAATACTGTTTTTATATGTTTTAGAGAGATAATTGAAAAAAGTAGTAGGTGAATATGAATAATTTAGACTTACGGTAATACAAAAATAGAGAGCATTTCAAAGGTTTATTTAATTTATTTTTTTGCGTTAAAAGTGGTTGGGCATGAGTGATTTCTTTATCTTTTATCCTTTAACCACAAAAGTTTGAAATTAGTTGTGCTTTATATTACATCATAATTGTGGATAAAAATTAAGAAGAAGAATGGTTTATTCTTTAAATTAAGAATAATAATGTAAGAGTAAAATGAATGATAATGTTTTTATAGGTTTTATATATACTCAATGAAAAAAAATAGTAAGTGATAGAAAATATGAGTAATTTATGATTACTGTAATAGAAAAATAGAGATTATTGTCGAGACGGATTGAATTATTCTTTTTGATTTGTTAAAAGTGGTGAAGTAGAAGTAGTTTTTCCACTTTTATTCTCTATTCATAAAAATTGAAATTATTTAGGCTTTGTATTACTTCATAATTGCATAGAAAGAACTATTTTAGCTATATTTATAAAAGTGTATATTTTTAAACAGAGATTTTAAGGATAATTTATGATTGTTTGGGTTATTGGGTATTGATAAATTATAATATTAATTGATAATATTTTTTATAGTAAATTTCCATTATAAAATAAATATATGTTTTTGAATGTATATATATATTTAAGTTATACATTAATTTATTTTATAATCATAATAATAATAAAATTGAAATTTAATAAAATATTTAATTTATTTTTTAAAATTTAATAATGTAAAATATATAATGAGATAAGTGTTTGATACTTATTATGATGTACAGTTATATCCTTATTAATTATTTAATTTATAGAATTATATAAAAATATTTTAAAAAATATAATTTCATAAGTTTAATAATTAAGAATATGTAAATTTAATTTTCATTTTTTCTTCCAAATTTTGATTCTTTTACCTGGTTTAAAGTATCTGCCTTCCGAGCGTGAGGACTTTTACACAATTGTGGAAGGTCGTTCACTTGAAACACTTTAATGTATAAAGTTCTGTTCATCACTCCAAACATCGTCGAGAGAAAAATCCCGGAGTTAAATAAAGATTAAAGAACCCAAACGGGCTAGAATTGTCCTGAAAGATGAGAGTATAGTGCTCTATATGATGATGTAAAATGTACTTAAGAAAATTATCAACAAATTGTTCAGGGTGTGTAGCAAGCCCGCATTAAAATGATATTATTAGGATTTTAGTGTTATCATAAAATCGGATGAATAACAAATCAACAATGATGTTCCTTGACATCTCTAAGTCTATGATGGAATCGACATTCTTAACAAGTCTGCTAGATAAGCGTTAGGTCTCTTACAAAAGCTATCAGAACAATAGAGAAGGAGTTTAATTTGGACAGAGTCATCTAACCAAGTGTCCCGATCACTTGACTCGCTCACAAGCAGGTCATGGTGATAATAAAGGACGGAAGCTCTGTTTCAGTCAGTCATCTTACATTTCCTTTTTCTTGTGCAGATTTATCAATCTGATCTTCAATTAATAGGCCACAGCAAGTGGAGCAGGCCCTTTCCGCCCCCAAGGTTTGAAAGGTCTACCCACTCCGACATAGCCTTCAATCAGACGACGATAAACCACTAAATTGTGGGCGTAAGCAGGATCAAGATTGCGGATGTCATTGTTGTCGAAAACAATCTTTACACCCACGTGAAAATATGTCCAGGGAAGCCCATCCAACAGTTTTGTTAACCATCGCCACGAATTCTCGTTGAAAACAAATCCAGGAACTTTGGGAACAACATCCCTCCTATTCACCAACCGCAACACTTTCACTCCTAGCTCCTCCATTCGCAGGGCAAATGCTCTATTCCCTACGCGCGGACTCGCGAATGCAAACGTAGTCACAGGTAAAGGCCGTTCCGGAAAGTTTGAGTTGAGACACTTTTTTATGTCATATGAACTTAACGTTGCCAGGGCAGCTCCCAAGCTGTGTCCAGTCAAAGTTACGCTCAAACTTTTATCCTTGAATTTATCCACCAGTCTTAGAATCTCAAAAATAACAGTATCTCTGGCACATCTTGAATCTTCTCCTTTAGAGATGTAGCAGCTTAAAAATCCTTTCTCTACTCGGACACCCTTATCGCTTAAACTAGCTGTACTTGATAATCGGTGTCCCAGCACTTTCCTGCTCAAAGAGGAGTAGTTGGAAATCCGGCTACGACAACGTTGTGCTTGAAACGACTAAAAGATAATCGAGCAGGAACTAAAATATCTCTAGCATTCTGTATCCATTCTTGGCGTGTTTCAGTTCCTCTCCAGGCTACTACAATATCTCGCCTCCCTAGTCTTCGTATCTCTTCAGCGTCTGTGCAGACTGCAATAAAGCCAATCCAAACAGATTGCTCTATTGACCTACCCAGTGCATCAGTTTCTGCGTACAAATACTTGGTCACTTCATAGCCGGCACTACAGGAAGCTCCGGAATGAGCAGACCTTTCACAACTTTCAAACAATTTATCAAGGCTGTACTTACACCCACCTAGATCATTGGTGGAAAGTTCACTATCAAACGCATCATAGCACAACTCTGCAAAATCACCATATCTGAGAATCT
Source organism: Pinus tabuliformis (assembly GCA_031772625.1). Taxonomy (NCBI): domain Eukaryota; kingdom Viridiplantae; phylum Streptophyta; class Pinopsida; order Pinales; family Pinaceae; genus Pinus; species Pinus tabuliformis. Next base: position 1,004,606,692 of record CM062820.1, on the reverse strand, counting down.
CAGTTTTCAATACTGGATTATTGGGATCTAATAAACCATTCCACGAGTCTGCTCCTTGAATATCTTGCCACATAGCCGTGAGTGGTATATTTTCGTATGTGGAGGCCTTTGTCAAATCTTCCTGCAAAAGAGGGCAGCTCGAATCTTTTGAGGACGAAGGGAGAAGCCTCATCCATCGTAGTACTGAACACAGGTGATGTACGATTTGAAATATCATTTATGATCTTTCGAGGTTTTCAAGTGAACTCTAGAGGCCGGGCAAGTTAACGACTTTAATAACAGCTTAACCTCTGCAGCTGTAAGCAAGATCTTAAATTATTTGCAACAGAAATCCCAATATGTATATTGCCATACGCCAAATACTAAGGCAGATCAAAGTGGAATACCTTGTGTATCGATATGACATAGAAAACACATTTGCAACAGTAAGCAGGATAGACTTCATGAATTTGACTATGTCACGCTAGGATAGATAGCAGGATAGGCTCTACCCCATGTGGACCCAAGCCAAAGGCCACGGGAGACAAGTTGTGTTTGCCTACTCAACTACTTTATCGCAACAGGCCCACCCACATGGGCGGTTAAGTCAAGGGAGAGGGAGGGTGGCTCAAAGAGCATTGGATGGATGGGAACATGATATGATGATGATGGGAAGGGCATGAGCACAAGTCACGGGGAAAAAGGAAAAGGTGGGCGGTATCACGCCTCTCACAACCCTTTCCTACCCAACTCTTCACGAGCCCAGCCCCTCCTCTCGCTCACCCCATCCCCACCCTATGTCACAAGTCCCCTACGAAACCACCACAAGAAATTGGGCAACACACCACCCATCAAATATAATAACACAACCCTATTGCTTTTTTTCTTCCATCGTCATCATCATTACCATATCATTTTTCTCCTCTACTTGTGTTTCTTCTTCTACTCCTTCCTCTGCTGTCCTGCGCCTGTACACCCATATGCATCTTCGCAGTCTGAGGCGTTCTCTGGTCCTTTGATTGTGAGCGTGCTGCCTTCCTTTTTCTTTTTTTCCTCTGAGAGAAAGAGGATTTTACGCATGCATGCATCGAGATACAGTAACATATTCATATTATTCGTCGCTATCATTCCGGAGAGGCTGAGCAAAGACCATTCAAACATTCTTTCTTTCCCATTCCTGAAATACATATTCTCTCATTTGTTTCTCTCCTGTCCTAACAACATAAATAGTTTTGGGTGGTCTCATCAATCTGTTCTCGTTAGATTCCCACAGGCCAAACAGGCACAATAAATCAAAGCCCTTGGATTCCAGGCACCCATTGGACACTAAATGTAAAAAAGCTGCACTGTTGAGTACAATCTGATCAGATTAGGGTATACAGAAAGTACCAGGGTAAGCATTTGCTGGAACTTTCCTTCTGTACTTATTTCGATTTGTTGCTCTTCAGCTTCACTAGAATTTAGTTTTTCTTACAAGATCCAATATATTGATAGAATGTTTTTCCTGATTAATCATATTATCAATTTTTTAGTAGACGTTTCAAACCAACTACTGGTTCATCCTCAATTTGTTGGTTTAGAAATCTGAATAAGGTTGTTTGAAAGTTGCAGTTCTTCATGGACCTAAATACTCCTAAATATCAGTTTACTGTTCCGATCACAACATATTGTTCTATTTTTCTGTGCATATGATGTTTTTGTCCAAGATATTTGTTGCTAATGATGATTTAAGCTTTTCAAAGTTTGATTTCGGCTTGTACCAGTGTGTGCAGATTAGTGAAATGATGATGCCGCAGGAATCCGGTGCTGGTATCAGTGGCGTAGTGCACCTCGCCTTCATTCATGAAACTTCGGAACGTTTTTCGCCGTCTACCCATCGCCGCCACTTACTGTGACTCGTGGCGAGATATGAGATTTTGGCGGTGTTAATTAGTTAGTACGACTTGTACGGTGAGGATATACCTCCCGTTGAATAAGCATAGGGTACGTGAGAATAACATAACATTTCAACGGGCAAGATTAATTAACAAGTCAAATATAAAAAACACTTAAATGTATTGCTTGGTAGGAATGTTAATCAGATTTAACATTCTATGGTACTTAAATCTTTTCGTTAGAGACTCAAATTAAAAATGTAGTGAATGAATTAACTAGTTCCATGGTGCATCGTTCGGATCCCTTTACCATAATATTTGCAACATTTCCATAATTTTTTATTTCATTTTTATATGCGTTAAGACCTCACAACTAAAGGTTAAAACACTAAAAAAAAAAAAAGTGTATATATAACTTAAAATATTATTTTCTAATTTAGTATATATTGATAATAAATTAATTATTAAAATAATTAATATAATGGTTTGAAACCAAATATATCTATATATATAATAATTTTGCATATTACTATAAAATAAATTAAACAATATATCATTATGTTTACCATTTTTCTCTTATAAAATAAGAATAAAAGTAATATTTCCGTGTAATTAATGTTAACCATCCTAGATTAATCTTAAACACAAATATATGAAGCCTTAAGAGGGATCAAATCTCTCAACATTCTCTCAATTCTCTCAACATCCAAAAAACAATTTGAGCTTAAAACTTGAGGAAAGATTTCCACTTCTAGAGATTTAATCCCTGTCGAGACATTCGGGTTTAAGATAGATTTAAGATGGCTTCACTGGTGTGCAGCAATGCAAAAGTTGTTGAACATCTAATTATTCTAATAATTATAAATATTTGAGGTTATTCCACAGTCTTCATTTTTACGTTGTCGACAATAGTAAAAATGAAGACTGTGGAATATCCGAATTCAGAACCTCAAATACCACACCATAGAAATCTGTAAACCATAATTATAAATATGCTAAATATGTCAAATTTTCTCAATTACCTAGATGATAAAGACATCTAATAACAAAAATGGTGAAAAATGATGAAATATAAATACCAAATAAGACATCTAATAACAAAAATGGTGAAAAATGATGAAATATAAATACCAAATACAAAGCGAAAACGATATAAAATGTGAATAACCAAAATGTAGTTAATTGCAAACAGCTTTCATTGTAAGCAACCTCAAACTAATATTTTTTTACTGTTCTTATTGTCAGACATGTTAGTTTTTCCATCTTTTCATATGGATCATATGAAAATGGTGGGTGAACTCATAGACCATTCAAATATTCAACTCAAGCTATAGTACTAAGCATCACACCTTGTCTCTCTTGCCATCCAATGTTAATAGTAGCTTTCTCCAAAGTCAAACATTCTGACTTATTAAGTGTTAAACCCCAAGTAAGATAATAGTAGTTATTTTCTATTACACAATGCAAAGTGACTAAAAATATTGAATGATGGAAAAAAGGAATAATAATAATGTACAAGGGGAATAATAATTACAAATATTTTACAGTTTCAAGAAGCAAACATTTAAGCTAAGTGAACGTTTTGTTTAAGCTGAAAATTCAAGTATTTTATTTTTGGTTGAATTACTGTAATACAAAAATCAATGCATCTCGTCAATAATTTTTTTTGTGATTATATTGAAATCGTGAACACTATTAATCTAATTAATTTGAAATTAATATACGTCATACATTTAGTTACATTAAATTAGAAATGGGCATCTAGTAAAATCAATGCATCTAATGCAAACATTCAAATAGAATTAGAAGTCAACATATATATTGAAATCAATGCAACTAGTGCATGAAATCAAATAGGATTAGAAAAGATCTACACTAAAATCAATGCATCTAGTGGAACCAATAAAATATTGCTCAAAATCACCATCTACGTTGAAATCAATGCATTCAACGTAATTAATAAAATAGGATTATGAATCAACATCTACCCTAAATCAATGCATCTATTTCAATGAATAACATTGTCTCTCCCCCTCCCTCTTTCTCTCTGCCTCTCATTCCCTCCCTATGTCTAGCTCTTCATCCCTTTCTCTCCATGCCATCTATATCTGTATATCCCCCCATCTCTTATTTGTCTCGCCTGTATGTCACTCCCCAAAAGCACATGTTCTCTCTCTCCATATATATCTCTCTCTCCCTCCCGATCTCTAGCTCTCTCTTCTTCCCTCTCTCCCACCTCCATCTATATGCCTATTTCCCTTTGTCAAAGTAATTTGGAGCATCACATCTCAAGCTAGTTAGATAACTCAAGAGTAGTTGGAGAAGTGTGAAGTCTATTGTTGGGAAGCCAAAGGAAGTGAGAATTTGGGGAATTCTAATGAGAAGAAGAAAATCAAACTTTTGGTTCATCTCTCTCTCTATTTCGTGCTCCAGTTTTGGAGATCTAAGTCTTCCGAATTTCATTATTACCAGAAGCTCTCTGTTGTCGGAAGTTGCTGCCTAGTCTAAGCTCCTGGAAGGGGTTGAAGATTTGAGAGGCTGACTTGATATGGGGGGAAGGTTTGGTTTTTTTCTAGGGTGAAGAGTCTCAAAGAATACTATTGAAAAGAAGAATTATCTTGACTTGGTTTTACCCTTCAGGGGGGTTTTCCCTGGCATAGTGCCTATATATTGTGTCCCTTGTTTTTTGATCTTCATACACACATAATATGGTAATTTCTTGATGGAATATAAGATAATAAATAAGTAAAAGAATCCAACACACTTACAAGTAATTATCAATAAATCAGATTCGAAGTATATTATGCAAGAGACCTAGAAAAATATTAAAAACAATGAAATATAGATAGATACTCAAATTAAATGAGATGGGTACAACCTTCTTAGAGGCATTTTTAAAAATTTTCAATTTTAATTTACATTTTTCGACAACTTGGGGACGAATATTACTTAAACTAGCCCCTGGATCAATTAAAACAGAAACATACTAGCTTGAAATGATACATTCTATTTCTATCATGGTAGATTGATGTTCAACATGTCTCTCCTCTAGTGGCGCATTAATCTTAGGAATGTTTATGGCCTCAACATTCACAGTTGTTGCTTCATGGATTGTTTGAATATTTTGGACAAATTAGAGATTGTGTGAGAAATCTCATAACAAGTGTGGTTCCCCACAATCCTAACACTTGAGCGGCTCTTTTTCCTTCACCCCAGTATTACTTTTTCTATTCACCTCCACGAGTTTTGACCCAGCGTAATATTGCGCCGACTCGCTTGCATTTCCTTTGTTGAATTCATTTATGTGATGATCTTTCTCGAACTTTTTAATGTAAGGAGGTTTGTGTATTTTTGTTGCAGATATTATTTTGTACCTATTTTTCAATGGTTTCGAGCCTTCACATCGATTTTTAAATTGTTGATAGCATAATCTATATTTTCTTACTACCTCATCCATTGATTTAGGATTATAAAACTCAATCCTTTCTCTATAGTGTGTTGGTAAACAATTCAAAAATTGTTGTACCTTGTCCTTCTCTTCTTTCATGTAGGGAACATACCACAATACATTTTTGAATTTTAATACAACTCATACGTGGTCAGCTATCCGAGTCTTAAATCATGGAATTCCTTAGCATGATTATCATAGTATCGTTCACTCAGGAACCAAGACTTAAAATGTTTCTAAAATTCCTCCCAAATAACTATATTTTCGTCTGACATATGTATACTTGTGGCCTCTTCCCATAAGAGAGTAGCCTTGCGCTGTAGCTGGTAAATTGTAAGTTGGGCCTTCAAATTACTTTTGTTTTCATATGCATGAAAGTAGTTTATTATATTCAGAAGCCAATCTTCTATGTCTTCCTCCTTTTCCCCATCAAAAGTAAGGGTTTGATCTTCCTAAACACTCCTTGTAATTCCATTTTCATATTCTCCTTCTATGATTTTGGATATTTCCTATCCGATGCCCCCCAATTTCAGAATTTTCTAAAACTTCTTGCATTTTTTTCTCTTCAACCCTTCAGGTTCTACGTTTCTATCGCTAAGATTTTTAGTAAGCTCTCTTATCATTTTCTTTTCTTCCTCACTTTCCTTTAACAAGTGTTCATTATTGTTTCTTAAGGAGGTTAGCTCTTGCTATAGGTTTCTAGTGACATCCATAAGCTGAGGAGGTTATGGAGTACTTCCGTCACCCAATTCTGCATATAGTTCCTCATCCATTGTTATGGCTGGAGGTGAATTCCGAATCATTTTCTGACGTTTGATTCACATTATGTACCTTATAAATCACCACAACTTACTATTAGTGTTTCATTTTGATATTTGCGAACATATTTTATATTACTGTGATGACTCCTTGTAGGCTCGATGTTGAAGCTGGGATTTGATACCATCTATAACAGATCCCTATTTCCAAAAAAAAAAAATCCTTTCTCTTATATATGCATTTATATATATGTTACCTTCATACATACAAACCCTCCTTATTTTTTTTTTCCTGCCAAAGTAATGTTTCCTTAACAACCCATTGGTATATGATGTTGTGATGTAACTCTTGGGTGGACATAATCATCTCTACAATCATAGCATTATTATGGTATAGTTATGCACCTCAATTATATTGTTATATGAAAAGTATGTTCCAATACCTTATGTTATTATCTTTTCAGATGTATCCTATGGTGTGTTTATAATGTTTTTGGGTCGATGACCATAGTTTCTATGATTGGGACAAGTAATGATTTTTGGATTCTTTGGATTACTTTATAGCATAGATAAATTACATGGTAATGTTTACTTAAACACATGTATGCATTCCTAAGTGGTAAAAGTTTAGTTCAATACCCCTCCTAATTTTAGTGAAGGTTTGACAACAATGTATTTGTTTAATTCGTATTGATCATTACCACCTTGACAATTGTTTGGTGTTTAATTATTTTGATTAACCCTGCACCAAATGCTTTGGTGCCACATGCCGCAGGCCCATCTTAAAATCACATGGCCTACAGTACTATCAACTCATCAATGGTGGTTATGATTTTGGATAATACAAAAGTAGATGTGCTTTGTACCATTCTTACCAGAGTGACGAGGTGGAATGTATGTGTCATTCGAGATCATTCTCCTTTGCTATGTTTGGGTTCTCTATTACTGCAAGGACGCCATGAGAGGTGTAGAACACCAACACCTGGTTCATTTTTTCATTGTCGTTGTGTTCACCTCATCGCCTTACCTTCTTTAAGAAGCTGATTTCATGTAGGATGTGATAGGATTGTTAAAAGATATAGGAAGTTGGTAAGAGTTTCTAAGTGAAAGCAGAAATGTGGCAGAACCTTGAGGGATTCCAATAGAGATTGGCTAACGAGAACAGTTGTGTTCTTTGAGAGTGCAGATGAGCTAAGGCCTAGAAGGAGCAAAGGTGTTGCTTAAAAGGAGGTTCTAGAGATAAAGAACCAATTTCTTACCAAAAGAATGAGTTAGGAGAGCTTGGTGAGGTAAGTGGCAGCAGGGAGGACTTGCTGTGGAAGAGGCTTTAGTGCAACTCATAGTGAAGTGAGTGGGGAAGTCATAGAGATGGAGAGGGTGATGACTACTAATATTCATAACATAGGTTCTGAAAGAGATCACAGTAGAGGACAAAAGGATAAGGATGCCAAGGAAAAAGGCACACAAAGGCAATTAAGCAAAGAGAAATATGAGAGGGAGAAGGCTGAGATAACAGTTCAGCTTGAAGTGTTAATGGAGATGTTGCAAAGTAATGAAGCAAACCAGAAACATGGTTATGTCGTGAGGAAGAATGTGAAGTGGCAGAGGCTACAAGAGAAGAGGAATCAACAGGTGAATATGAAGTTAATAAAGGAACTAAGGGAGATTTAACATGTTATAGATGCCAAATAGAGGACAGAGAGGCTTGAAGGAGTCGAGCTACAACAAAACGAAGATGCTGAAGAAGATGTTGAAGTTTCGATATGTGAACCAGAAAGTGGACCATTACTTTTTGAAAGTGATGAAGAGCTAGAGGAGTTGAATCATATGAATGATTCGAAGCAACTGGAAGACTTGATGACTGAAGCATCAAATAAGACCGTAAGGTCTCGTGATTTTAAAACTAATCATTTGTGTATGATTTTAGGTTTCACAGAAGATAGACAGTCTTTTAAAGCTGTAAAAGATGTGAAAGAGTACCTTCCAGAAGATGAAAGTTTTGAAGAAGAATATGACAAAGAGGCTAGGAAAGAATCAATTCACTACAGTGGAAAAATGCTGGAAGACGTCATTGAAATAAATGATGAGAAGGGGAGACTAGCTAATAGTCTCAAGAGTTCTTTGAGTTTAGATCAGCATACTGATATGTTGACAGAAGGAGAGAAACCTGCGCAACATACTGAAGTGTTGCTAAAGGGAAAAGAGGTACAGGGGCCTTATATTTTTTATTATAATGATTGTCTTATAATTAAAGATGTTGTTGTAGAAGTTGGAGGATATTTTCCATAGGTGGACAGCCAAATGAGAGAAGAAGAGGAAGAACATCTACCGCAGGATGTCAAGAAAGATTTAGCAGAGGAAGAAGGGCCATGTGATGATGGATCGATAACAAATGAAGTGATGGGAGATTTTGTAAAGTTCACTCCAAGAAAAATCGTTAAGATATATAGGGAACTAGACTTTCAAAGAAGGAAGTTGGAAGAGTAGAGGATAAATGTTCAGGATAGATTGCTGAAGAAGGATGACCAAGAAGTTGTCATAAATAACCATCAAGAAGAATTTGACATGTGCAGACAATAGAAGCAGGAAAGTGTTCTGAAATCCAATATAGCAGCAGCAGAAAACGTGCAAAATAGCAGTAAACAAGAGGGTAAAGATGAAAAGGAAACAATCAGAACATGTGAAGAACAGGCAAGAGGGAGAGTTCAACAATCAAGAGATGGAAATAATCAGCTGACAAAGGATATAATCGACAGATAAATTGAGTTGATAAGAAGGTTAATGATGAAAGTGTCTAAGAGAAAGACAACAACAAGAAAGAAAAGGAGTGACAACAAGAGGAAAATAGTAGCAGACTTCGAGAGCAAGGCAAGTGGAGCGTTATAGCATAAAGTATGGAAACCTGGAGAATGGCAGCAGACAACAGAAGAAAAGGAGTAATTGATAATGAGAGACAAGTTACAAAATAAAGTCTAAGATCCAGGAGGAAACAATTATCCGAACTTATGACCAGGTGGTCATAAATTTTCTTACATCGGGAGTCTGATGCAGGAGCATCCAGCTCAACATTATCATTGTATTCTAGTAGACATAGGGCGTCTTGTGTTTCAAGGAAGATTGGTTTCCTAAGTATTGGATTTATGTAATCATTTAATATTTTGAGTGATTTTAATAAGAATAGGAATTAATTGAATATTGTGAGGCTTTATTGTAAATGTTCCTAAATATAGGAGAACATGAGAGATTTAGGATAGTTGAGTGATGAGAGGATTGAGGATTGATTGTAAATCCTATATTAGGAGTCAGTTCATGATTTTGTGGAATTTAGAGAATCCTTAGGGATGAGAAAGGGATTTTAGGACTTTGTTGAGGGATTTAGGGATCTAAACTAGAAATTGGTTTTAGAACCCCTTTCTATAAATGTAAGCCTAAAAGGCATGAACAGGGGTTGGCGAGGTTGAATAGGAAATACAGAGTAGATTGGAGTGTTGTAGGCCAACGAGCAGATTAGGAAATAGAGGCCACTGATATTGAAATTTAGTTCAAATAGATCGTGATCCTAGTTTGTAATTCATTGTTGTAATAATAAAGACACAGAAGTTGATTAAAATCTTGTGCAAGCACGTGATTGAATGTTGAAAGGTGAACTGAATGTAATTGAAAACTGTTCATATATAATTATGCAGGAAAGTGCAAGAATGCGAGGAGGAAGATTTGAGGTGGATTGCATAGAGGAGGACATGACAAGGAATATCTTAATGGACTGTTGAGTCCATGCGAAGGATCAAAGCAAAGCTTTAGAGGGACTGAGATTGAAGAAAGGTGCAGAATAAGTTCCAGAGTAAATTTTGCAGTGGAAGAGTGAAAAGGATGAAACCTTTGAAGAAAATTGAGAACCACTTTAACATTGGAAAACAACGTAAAGCTAAGTAAAACAGGTAATGAGGAATTGGAGGTAGGATGCACAGTAGCCTTCAAACCTTGGAGATTGATGGCCAAGATTGAATTGCAGGGTTGGATTAATCGTGATCACAACACAAACTTTCATGCGATATGTGGTACACCTAAAAACCCATAAAACGCAACATAGAAACCCCATCAGATCTGTAAACCATATCAGGTCGGGACTTTAAGAAGATGAGTTAAGAACTATAATTAAGCAATTGCGATTAGGCGATTAATCATTGACCGTCAGATCGTGATCTTGATCGATGGTCACGATTAAATCGGCCATCACATATCGGTGTTGGAGGAGATCAAACTTACAAACAAAAAGGCCAAAGGAGGTGGACCCGACGCATTTATAGACGCGATTTTAATGCATTTGAAGTCCGCCATTTGTATCCATCGGGGTTTTCCTTTGTAAACGGGATAATGAATATTTAAGCGCCGATAGTTTATTTTCCGGGGTTTTAAAGGGAAAGTCACACATCGGAAGAGAAAGGGGCAATGAGGAACTATGGACAAGCCGATAGTTGATTGCAATGAGGTTTAACCTTGAAATCCGTGTAGAAGTTGTACGGTAAGTGGAAAAAGGTACGATTTGCATACATTTCCCTTTGAAAAGGGTTTTATAAGGAAATTGCATGACTGAAGGTTTTTATGTGTTAAACATATATTAATCATGTTAGAGAGGGCAGCCGATGGTTGGTTTAAAGGTTATGAATGGTTTTAGTGTCCCGATAGAAGGAATTAGAGGGAAGGCCTTAATAGTGTCTGTTGGAAATAATACTGAGGGGGGGGGGGGGAATCAGTATTATCTAGCAATTTACCAAATCTTCCTTATTTGATCTTTTGAAATATTCTTGCATATCAGTACCATAAAACAATGAGCATGAATAAAGAAAATAGACAGTCACACCAAGGAACACAAGATGTAAGGTGGAAACCCAATGCGGGAGAAAAACCACCTGCTGCAATAATGTCTCTATCTTCTTTCAAGAAATTCTTTTTACAATGATTTTGTACTGGTGCAGTCCTTTACCAGCACGCAGGCTGCAACCTGCAAAGAGCTACAACTCTTTCTCGTTTTCCAGACTTCTCCTGGAAGGGAGCTACAACCCCCTACTTCTTTTTCAAAATGATCAACAAGTATACAACAGATACAGTCTACTACAGATATCAGATCAGTAATTACTGAAACAACCCAGAACACCTTATGAACAGAAATATACAGTTAACAGATCATCTTGAGACAGGGACGCATATTTTCTTTCTGTGGCCTGCGACTGGACGCAGTATACCTTATGCTGTTCTGCGTGCAGACGCACTGTTACTTTTGCTTGTCTGCGACCGACGCACACATCAACACTATCGCGTCGCGTCTTTTGCTTCAGGGACGCACCCAATACCACAGTCGCGCCGCGTCCTTTGCTTCAGAGACGCACCCAATACCACAGTCGAGCCGCGTCCTTCGCTTCAGAGACGCACCTGATCCTTTACTGTACTGCGTCCCGGCGCACTTTCCCTTCACTGAATCTGCGTCCCTTTAGATATAGAAGATAAGAGGACTTCAGAACCAACCCAAACACTCAGATCCACAGATCTGATCATGCGCCATATAGATCGTAGTCCTTTAGAAGATTTACCCTTAAAGATATGGACTAGATCACACCAAGAGATGATCAACCAAGATGATGCCTAATCCAAATGAATTCCTCTGCTTTATATAGGCAAGCTTCTCCCCAAAACATGGAACAATACCACGAGCCGACATCATAGAAACACAAAACCGTCGGCTAGATACCACACAAGAAACCCCCACGTGCATTTCTCTGCCTTGAAATGTGTGCACTGGGCGGACGCACCTCCTGAACGGCTGGCCTGCGTCCCTGGACGCGGGTTCTGTATGGTATACCTGCGGGGACGCACGTGCTGAACATATTTCCTGCGTCCTTCTTGATTTATCCCCTGAATGGGTTTGCCATCAAGGACAACACCTGAATCATAATGCCAACAATCTCCCCCTTTGGACTTGATGGCAACCACATAATCTTCAGCTTCATTCTCCCCCTTTGACATCAAGGGCAAAGGGTATGCTCCCCCTATGCTCATGCATCTCCAGATTTGTAACCAGAAATCCATCATGAAGGAGATAGAGACATATTGCAGCTATTTCCAAGATCTCCTTCTCCATAATGCCAACAATGCATTATGTGCTCCCCCTGAGCCTATACCACCAATAGGAAGATGATCAACAGTAAGATGATGCATCAACAACCCCCAGCTTTTGCCTGAGGTATTCAAAGGTGTCCCTGGGCAACGGTTTGGTGAAAATATCAGCAACTTGTTCCTTAGAAGGAACATACTCCAACTTGACCTTCTGTTCAAGTACTTGTTCCCGGAGAAAATGGTACTTGATTGGTATGTGCTTGGTTTTTGAATGCATAACCGGATTCTTTGAGATGCTGATTGCACTTGTGTTGTCACATAAGATAGGAATAGGAGGTGTACAAGTGATTTGATAATCCTGCAAAGTCTGCATCATCCAAAGAAGTTGGGTGCAACAAGATGCAGCCGCAACATATTCTGCTTCAGCTGTAGACAAGGCAATTGAACTTTGTTTCTTGCTGAACCAAGATACCAGTCTAGAACCCATAAAGAATGCACCACCACTTGTGCTTTTCCTGTCATCCACGCTTCCGGCCCAATCTGCATCTGTATAAGCATGAAGAGTGAGATCTGTATCTCTAGGATACCATAGGCCATAATTTTGAGTCCCTTGAAGATATTTGAAGATTCTCTTTACTGCTTGAAGATGAGTCTCCTTTGGATTTGCCTGAAACCTTCCAACTATTCCAACTGCATGCATGATGTCTGGTCGGGTACCTGTCAAATATAGTAAACTTCCAATCATAGATCTGTAGGTTGGTTGATGAACTGCTGCAGATTCGTCATTTGCACTGAGACTACATCCTGTAACCATGGGTGTACATACTGGTTTTGCATCTTCCATGCCATATTTCTTCAAAATCTGCTTGAGATACTTGGTTTGAGATAAAAGGATTCCTCCTTTCTTTTGTTGGATTTGCAAACCAAGAAAGTATGTCAGTTCTCCTAGCAAGGACATCTCAAATTCTTTCTGCATGACTGAGGCAAAGCTTTGACTCATAGCTTCTTCATTACTGCCAAAAATAATGTCATCTACGTACACAACAAGTATTAGTAATTTGTCATTTTCAACTTTTATATAAAGATTGCTATCTGCTGAACCTTTTGAAAAACCTTGTTGATGAAGATATTTGTCCAACCGGTAGTACCAAGCCCTTGGAGCTTGTTTGAGACCATAGAGAGCCTTTTTTAATCGGCATACAAGATTTGGATCGTTTCCAAGAATGAAACCATCTGGCTGTTCAATGTACACTTCTTCATCCAAGTCTCCATTCAGAAAAGCTGATTTCACATCCATTTGAAATACTTTGAAGTTTTGACAACTTGAGAGAGCAAGAAACATTCGGATGGCCTCAAGTCTTGCAACAGGAGCAAAAGTTTCTTCAAAGTCTATCCCTTCTTGCTGTGCATACCCTTTACAAACAAGTCTGGCTTTGTTTCTAATTACTTCTCCATTTTCATTCAATTTATTTTTGAAAACCCATTTTGTTCCGATAACATTCTTATCCTTTGGTCTAGGAACCAGCTCCCAAGTATTGTTCTTTTCGATTTTCTCAAGTTCTTCATCCATTGCTTTCACCCAACATTCATCTTTGCATGCTTCTTTCACATTTTGTGGTTTAGTAGAGGAGAGTAATGCCAAATAACTTGAAGCTTCTGCAACTGTTCTTCTAGTTTGTATACCTGCTTCCTTTTGTCCCATGATCTGAGATTCTGGATGGTTCTTTTGAACATATCTGGATGGAGTCTTTTCTTCTATTCTTGTTCTTTCTACTGCTTCTTCGTGAGGTCCGTCTTGAAATTGTTCTTGCGGTTCTTCTTCTTCATCATTCTGTCTTTGAGGGTAGCTTTCATCTTCTTCAATGTCTTCACGATGTATTTGCCTAGGAATGTATCCTTTTTCATCAACCACTACATCAATGCTTTCAACAATTCTGCCAAGTCTTTTATTGTAGCATTTGTATGCTTTGCTATGTGGAGAGTAGCCAAGAAGAATTCCTTCATCTGCTCTAGGATCAAGTTTGCCAAGCTGCTCCTCAGTATTTTTGATATAGCATTTGCTCCCAAAGATTTTGAAGTGCTTTACTGAAGGAGTTTTACCACTCCAGAGCTCATGAGGAGTTTGAGTGCTGTTCACTCGGACATTTGTCTTGTTGAGAATAATAACTGCCGCATGTGCAGCTTCACCCCAGAAGGTTGCAGGAGTTCCTGATTCATCAAGCATAGCACGAGCCATTTGCTGGACTGTTCTGTTCATTCTTTCCACTACTCCATTTTGCTGAGGAGTTCTAGCTGTAGAAAATTCTCTCCTTATTCCATGTTCATCACAGAAATCGAAAAATTCATTTGAAGTAAATTCTCCACCTCTGTCGGATCTGAGGCACTTAATCTTGTGACCTGATTCATTTTCAGCCAAGGCTTTGAAGGATTTGAATTTTTCGAAAGCTTCATCTTTGTGCTTCATAAGTCCTAACCAAACAAACCTGGAGAAATCGTCAATAAATAATATCAAGTATTCCTCTCCTCTAGGTGTTCTTTTTCTGAATGGTCCACATACATCTGTATGTACTAGCTCAAGAGGCATACTGGCTGATCCTTCTTTCTCTGGAAAGTTAGTTCTAGTCTGTTTTCCAAACTGACATGATCTGCACATGGTGTTGTCAGGAATTTTGATATCTGGAAGATCGCGAACTGCCTGATATTTGCAAGCTTTCCTTATTTGTGAGAAGCTTAGATGTCCCAATCTTCGATGCCATAACCAGTGCTCTTCATCCTTGCTTAAATAGCATTGTTGTTGTTCTTCATCAAAAATGTATAGATTATTTGAAGTTCTTTTTCCTTTGAGAACTGTTTTACCTGTATCAAGATCACGAACAAGATATCCATTTGATCTGAATATAACCTCGGTTCTTTGATCACACATCTGGCTTACACTTAGAAGATTATGCTTTAGTCCATCAACAAACAAAACATTTCCAGCCTTAACATCTTCTTTTAAAGGAGCAATACCTTTTCCTTTTATAGTTGCAGGAGTATCATTTCCAAAAGAGACTTTCTTTCCCTTTTCTAAATTAGAATAAGATTCAAGTTTTTCTTTATCACCTGTCATGTGCTTTGAACATCCGCTGTCAATGTACCATAGATTTTCTTGTCCTTCTGCATAGAATGCTATCCCACATCTTTCTGTTTGAGGTTCCTTTATTTTCCATGTTTTGGTGCCTGAGGTTTGTTCCCTTTTTTGTTCTTGTACCTTTCTTTCCGGAAACCTGTTTCTACATTCAACATCTTCATGTCCAAAATTATTGCAAATAGAGCATTCAACTTCATTTTCAAGAGCTGAAAAATTGTTATAGGTCCTTTTTGTATTCCCTGTCATGCTTCTTTGTTTTTGAGCTTCCCTAGTCATGATTGTTTTATACGCAACACATTGGGCTGCTTTGTGACCAAAGTTATGGCAAGAAAAGCATTGTCCATTGAAGAAGTTTCTGCGATTATTGAATCTACCAGCCGACTGATTGTAATTTCTATTTTCATCTATTCTTGAACCAAATTGAGAAGGTTTTACCTGTGGCTGGTTGTGGCTTTTGTTCACCCTTAAGCTGGATTGCCCCTGATAGTTTGAAGTTCGTCCCTGCTTTACCTGATGATCTTCCTTGTGTTCTTGCTCATTTCTTCTTGCTGCATCAAGATAACTTTTTGAAGTGGAAGCTTGAGAAGTTTCTCCATTGTAGCCCAGACCTGTCTTATTTAGAGGAGATCGCTGCACACTGATAATCTCATTCAACGTTTCAGATCCTTTAATAAACTTGAGATTAATAGTTTTTGTTTTCTCAATTTCTTTTCTAAGACCAACAATTTCACCTTCTAATTTTTCAAGATGTTTTTCCTTTTCATCAATCTGAAATTGTAGAGTATCAATAATCATGTTCTTTTCTTCTATACATCTCTTGAGTCTAGTAATTTCATCATAAAGGTTATCCACATCTATAGCATCCTCATAATTATCATCTTCAAATGCCATTAACAATCTATATTTGTTACCTTGTTCATCTTCATCACTGTTTGATAAGCCATCGCTATCTTCATGGGTGTAGTAGCTTTTCTTATTTGTACCCTGTTTCTTGTTCCATCTAACTGGTTCCTTTCCTTTATCCTTATAAGAGCATTTTGCAGCATAATGACCTACTCTTCCACAAGAAAAAAATTTGAAAGGTAGCTTACCTCTGAACCTTCCAGAACCCCTTTGAAGATTTCTGACAAAGTTTGATTCTTCTTCCTCTTCTTCTGGAACATGACATGCTTCATAGTGATCTTCTTTGCCTGATGCTTTAAAAGCAGCTTCCCTTCTGTCTGATGGACCTCCCTTTCTCATTTCATAAGCAGTTAGAATTCCATGCAGCTGAGACATAGTGAGAACACGGAGATTTTCCTTTTCTTGTACTGCAGATACTTTAGATTCAAATTTGGGAGATAAAGATCTTAGAATCTTTTGAACTACTATAGTCTCTTTTATTTCTTCACCCAAATTTTTCATACAATTAACAATCTCATCTACTCGAAGAAAATAATTAGCCACACTTTCATCATTATACATCTTGAGAGTCTCATATTGAGTCCTGAGAGTTTGAAGTTTAGCTTCTTTTACCTGTTCATCTCCTTCATAGCTAGTGATCATTTTGTCCCATATCTCTTTTGCTGATTTGAAGTGCATGACCTTCATGAACTCTGTTTGAGATATACTTCCTAATAGAGTACTGACTGCTTTTGCATTTGTTTCATACTGCTTTTTCTCAGCTGGATCTGTAGGAGTAACTGAAGGAAAGGCATAGCCTGATTCTACAATGTTCCAAACTTCTGTACCAAGAGATTGAAGATATGCAGTAACTCTTACCTTCCAATAATTGAAGTTTGTCCCATCGAAGACGGGTGGCCTGATTGATGCTTCTCTCTCGTAGTTGCTCATGATGAATGATCTACCTTCAAGCGATCAAGCTGTTTTGAAGGACCTGCTCTGATACCAATTGTTGGAAATAATACTGAGGGGGGGGGGGGAATCAGTATTATCTAGCAATTTACCAAATCTTCCTTATTTGATCTTTTGAAATATTCTTGCATATCAGTACCATAAAACAATGAGCATGAATAAAGAAAATAGACAGTCACACCAAGGAACACAAGATGTAAGGTGGAAACCCAATGCGGGAGAAAAACCACCTGCTGCAATAATGTCTCTATCTTCTTTCAAGAAATTCTTTTTACAATGATTTTGTACTGGTGCAGTCCTTTACCAGCACGCAGGCTGCAACCTGCAAAGAGCTACAACTCTTTCTCGTTTTCCAGACTTCTCCTGGAAGGGAGCTACAACCCCCTACTTCTTTTTCAAAATGATCAACAAGTATACAACAGATACAGTCTACTACAGATATCAGATCAGTAATTACTGAAACAACCCAGAACACCTTATGAACAGAAATATACAGTTAACAGATCATCTTGAGACAGGGACGCATATTTTCTTTCTGTGGCCTGCGACTGGACGCAGTATACCTTATGCTGTTCTGCGTGCAGACGCACTGTTACTTTTGCTTGTCTGCGACCGACGCACACATCAACACTATCGCGCCGCGTCTTTTGCTTCAGGGACGCACCCAATACCACAGTCGCGCCGCGTCCTTTGCTTCAGAGACGCACCCAATACCACAGTCGAGCCGCGTCCTTCGCTTCAGAGACGCACCTGATCCTTTACTGTACTGCGTCCCGGCGCACTTTCCCTTCACTGAATCTGCGTCCCTTTAGATATAGAAGATAAGAGGACTTCAGAACCAACCCAAACACTCAGATCCACAGATCTGATCATGCGCCATATAGATCGTAGTCCTTTAGAAGATTTACCCTTAAAGATATGGACTAGATCACACCAAGAGATGATCAACCAAGATGATGCCTAATCCAAATGAATTCCTCTGCTTTATATAGGCAAGCTTCTCCCCAAAACATGGAACAATACCACGAGCCGACATCATAGAAACACAAAACCGTCGGCTAGATACCACACAAGAAACCCCCACGTGCATTTCTCTGCCTTGAAATGTGTGCACTGGGCGGACGCACCTCCTGAACGGCTGGCCTGCGTCCCTGGACGCGGGTTCTGTATGGTATACCTGCGGGGACGCACGTGCTGAACATATTTCCTGCGTCCTTCTTGATTTATCCCCTGAATGGGTTTGCCATCAAGGACAACACCTGAATCATAATGCCAACAGTGTCCTATATAAAGGCTTGAGTGTTGTTTAAAGCTCTGATATGAGGTATTAGTGGGGTGATTGGGTTCCAACACTAAGGAACTGTAAAAGGGGGCCTTAACCATATTTACGTTGATGTTTTTGACCGAGTGGTTCATATAAATTCCTGGGAAATGTATTTATGCATGAGCAGGCATACTGTGGGTATGTGTAGGGGTAATCCTCCATCATTTTCGGTATTAGAGATGAATTATAAACAAAACATTTAGTATCAGGCAGAAGAGAGTGATTATGGGTGGAAGTTTCCTGAAAGAATTCAGAACCGAGAGATGTATATGCAGGAAAGGGGATCAGATTTTTATCTGATTGTCAAGCAACCAGAATATAGCTGGGAAAATGGAGAAGAACATTTAAGTTCTTAGAGGCAGGTAAGGTAGAATTAAGCAGAGATTGCAGAGACATGAAGATTCTACAACAATGTTTTGAAGAATGAAAGTTCACTCCAATGTGAAGAGTGGATGGAGATCCCATACATGTATTGTTTTATTTAATTTTGATTTGAGTTACTGACAAAGAAATAGATTGAAGATTGATGGTTGCAGCTAATGAAGTATCTCAGTAAAAGGAGATGAAGCCTTAAGAAGTAGTAACAGAAGGAATTGTTAAGGATTTCTGAATGGAAAGGAAACTTAGCAAGGAAGGAATTGTTACGGATATTTGAGCTTTACCAAGATAAAACCGGAGGATTGGAGAAAGAATCAGATTCTAAATCTGATTGACAGTAGCTGAATATTGAGGATTTGTGCAATGGAAGCATAAAGATCTGCAGAAATAGGTTTGTAGAAATGGTGAGATCCTCGAAGTAAATGAAGGTATGTAGTTTTTTCTAATGATTAACAGATATTGAATGAATGAAATTTTATAGCAAGATTACAGTAGTTAAGCTGTAAGAGGGATGTTTGTAAGTTTTTGAAGTAACAGAGGTTGAAGATACAACTAAAAGCTAGTGGAAAGGACAGTTCATTCAAAAGTGCAGGTGAATGGGAGGACAAGAACAGGTAGAGATCTTAAAGGTAAGATGATATGGTTTATTTTAATTGGATTTGAAGATTGAAAAGTTGTAGTCTTTGCATTGATGCAAAAGTATTGTTGCAACTCCCAAAGGCAATTCCACAAAGGATGTGGTAGGATTGCTAAAAGATAAAGGAAGTTGGTAAGAGTTTCAATAGAGAATTGGTTAACCAGAAATGGTTAAACAATCTCTATTGGAATCCCTCAAGGAAGATGGTAAGATGATTACCAAAATATTGAGTGAGGAGAGCTTGTTGAGGTAAGTGGTAGTAGGGAGGAATTGCTATGGAAGAGGCTTTAGTGCAACTCATAGTGAAGTGAGTGGGGAAGTCATTGAGATGGAGAGGGTGATGACTACTAATATTCATAACATAGGTTCTGAAAGAGATCACAGTAGAGGACAAAAGGATAAGGATGCCAAGGAAAAAGGCACACAAAGGCAATTAAGCAAAGAGAAATATGAGAGGGAGAAGGCTGAGATAACAGTTCAGCTTGAAGTGTTAATGGAGATGTTGCAAAGTAATGAAGCAAACCAGAAACATGGTTATGTTGTGAGGAAGAATGTGAAGTGGCAAAGGCTACAAGAGAAGAGGAATCAACAAGTGAATATGCAGTTAATAAAGGAACTAATGGAACTTGAACAGGTTATAGATGCCAAACAGAGGATAGAGAGGCTCGAAATAGTTGAGCTACAACAAAAGGGAGATGCTGAAGAAGATGTTGAAGTTTCGATGTGTGAACCAGAAATTCGACCATTACTTTTTGAAAGTGATGAAGAGCTAGAGAAGTTGAATCATATGAATGATTCGAAGCATCCGGAAGACTTGATGACTCAAGCGTCAAATAAGACCGTAAGGTCTTGTGATTTTAAAACTAATGATTTGTGTATGATTGCAGGTTTTGAAGAAGATAGACAGTCTTTTAAAGCTATCAAAGATGTGAAAGAGTGCCTTCCAGAAGATGAAAATTTTGAAGCAGAATATGACAAAGAGGCTGGGAAAGAATAAGTTCACTAAAGTGGACAAATGCTGGAAGACATCATTGAAATAGATGATGAGAAGGGGAGACTAGGTGACAGTCTCAAGAGTTGTTTGAGTTTAGATCAGCAGACTGATATGCTGACAGAAGGAGAGAAATCAACGCAACATACTGAAGTGTTGCTAAATGGAAAAGAGGTACGAAGGCCTTATATTTTTTATTATAATGATTGTCTTATAATCAAAGATGTTGTTGTAGAAGCTGGAGTATATTTGGCATAGGTGGAGAAGCAAATGAAAGAAGAAGAGGAAGAACATCTACTGTAGGATGTGAAGAAAGATTTAGCAAAGGAAGAAGGACCATGTGATGATGGATCAATAACAAATGAGGCAATGGGATATTGTGTAAAATTTCCAGAGTTCACTCCAAGAAAAATTATTGAGATATATAGGGAAATGGACTTTCAAAGAAGGAAGTTGGAAGAGCAGAGGATAAATGTTCAGGATAGATTGCTGAAGAAAGATGACCAAGAAGTTGTCATAAATAACCATCAAGAAGAAGTTGACAGGTGCAGACAACAGAAGCAGGAAAGTGTTCTCAAAATCCAATATAGCAGCAGCAAAAAAGGTTCAAAACATCAGTAAAGAAGAGGGTAATGATGAAAAGGAAACAATCAAAACAAGTGAAGAACAAGCAAGAAGGAGAGTTCAACAATTAAGATATGAAAACAATCAGCAGACAAAGGATATACTGGACAGAGAATGATAAGAAGGTTAATGATGAAAGTGTCTCATCGAAAGACAATAGCAAGAAAGAAAAGGAGTGACAACAAGAGGAAAAGAGTAGCAGACCTCTAGAGCAAGGAATGTGGAGCATTACAACATAAAGTATGGAGACCTGGAGAATAACAATAGACAATAGTAGCGATGGAGCGATTGACAAGCAGAGACAACTTACAAAATAAAGTCTGAGATCCAGAAGGAAACAATTATCCAGAATTATGACCAGGTGGTCATAAATTTTCTTACATGGGGGGTCTGATGCAGGAGCATCCAGCTCAACATTATCATTTTATTCTAGTAGACATAGGGGATCTTGTGTTTCAAGGAAGATTGGTTTCCTAAGTATTGGATTTATGTGATCATTTAATATTTTGAGTGATTTTAATAAGAAGATGAATTAATTGAATATTTTGAGGCTTTATTGTAAATGTTCCCGAATATAGGAGAACATGAAATATTTAGGATAGTTGAGTGATGAGAGGATTGATAATTGATTGTAAATCCTAGATTAGGAGTTAGTTCATGATTTTGTGGATTTGAGAGAATCCTTAGGGATGAGAAAGGGATTTTAGGATTTTGTTGATGGATTTAGGGATCTAAACCAGAAATTGCTTTTAGAACCCATTTGTATAAATGTAAGCCTAAAAGGCATGAACACGGGTTGGAGAGGTTGAATAGGAAATAGAGAGTAAATTGGAGTGTTGTAAGCCTACAGGCAGATTAGGAGATAGAGGCCACTGATATTGAAAATCAGGCCAGAGACACCGCGATCCCAGTTTGTAATTCATTGTTGTAATTATAAAGACACAGAGGTTGATTAAAATCCTGTGCAAGCACGTGATTGAATGTTGAAAGTTGAACTGAATGTAATTGAAAAGTGTTCATGTATAATTATGCAGGCAAGTGGAGGAACACAAGGAGGCAGAGTAGAGGAGGATTACATAGAGGAGGACATGACAAGGGAGATCTTAATCGACTGTTGAGTCAATGTGAAGGATAAAAGTATAGATTTGGAGGGACTGAGATTGAAGAAATGTGCAAAATAAGTCCGGGAGTAAATTTTGCAGTGGAAGAGCGAAAAGGGAAAAACCTTTGAAGAAAAATGAGAAGCACTTTAACACTGGAAAACAATGTAAAGCTAAGTAAAATGAGTAATGGAGAATTGAAGGGAGGATGCACAGTAGCCATCAGATCTTGGATATTGACGGCCAAGATTGAATCGCGGGGTTGGATTAATCGGGATCGCAACACAAACTTTCATGCGATATGTGGCAGACCCAAAAAACCATCAAACGTAACATAGAAACCCCATCAGATCCATAAACCATATCGAGTCGGGACTTTAAGTAGAGCAGTTAAGAACTATAACTAAGCAATTGCGATTAAGCGATTAATCGTTGACTGTCAGATCACGATCTTGATCGACAGTCACGATTAAATCAACCATCGCATATCGGCACTGGTAGAGATCGGACTTACAAACAGAAAGGCCAAAGGAGGTGGACTCGATGCGTTTATAGATGCAATTTTAATGCATTTGAAGTCCGCCGTTTGTATTTGGTGGGGTTTTCCTTTGTAAATGGGATAATTAATATTTAAGTGCCAATAGTGTATTTTTCAGTGTTTTAAAGGGAAAGTTGCACATCGGAAGAGAAAGGGGCGATGAGGAAGTGTGGACAAGTCGATAGACGATTGCGATGAGGCTTAACCTTGAAATCCGTGCAAAAGTTGTACGGTAAGTTGAAAAAGGTAGGATTTGCATACATTTCCCTTTGTAAAGGGTTTTATAAGGAAATTGCGTGACTGAAGGTTTTTATGTGTTAAACATATATTAACCGTGTTAGGGAGGGAAGGTTATGTACAAGTGGCCGATGGTTGGTTTAAAGGTTATGAAGGGTTTTAGTGTCTCGATAGAAGGAATTAGAGGGAAGGCCTTAACAGAGTCTTATATAAAGGCTTGAGTGTTGTTTAAAGCTCTGATAGGAGGTATTGGCGGGGTGATTGGGTTCTGACACAAAGGAACCATAAAAGTGGGCCTTAACCATCTTTATGTTGAAGTTTTTGACCGGGTGGCTCATATAAACTCTTGGGAAATGTATTTATGCATGAGCAGGCATATTGTGGGTATGTGTAGGGATAACCTTTCATCAATTTAGCTTCCTCTCACTCTTCACGTATACTTGCGCTCAGGTCGGTTATCCTCTACATCCCAGTCACTTGAAGGAATGATTACTGCCATGTACTTACACTAGCTCTTTCTTGTTAGGGATCTAACAAAGTTCTCTTTTTTTCTAGTTGAGTTTTATTCTTGTTTTGCCACGCTTAGAGTTGTGGCAGTAAGGATCTTAAATTAAATTAATAAAGGATATGTATGTAAGTATTGGGGGGTAGATTCTTAAGGGTTTAGTTTTATTTTCATTTTTTTCTTCCTTTTAGTTTCTCCAGGAAAAAATTGCCCTAACCCCTCCATAGGTTCAGTTCCCATAATTCCTCTACACATAATGTACTCTCATTTTGATACTCTAGTTACATAAACTCTTAATTTAAAAATTTCATGTGTGTTAAAAATTGAAAGGATTTCCTAATATCATTGCCTCTTTGCTAATTACTCTTTATTTTCTCACTCTATATTTATGAAAACCACCATAGAAGACTAAAATATAATTTATTCTAGCTTCTGATTGAGCTTAGGAAAAGAAATTGGGTTTAGTGATACTATTATTGAATGGAATTCTTGGATTTTTTTTCATTTCTTTTAATTCACCTGTAGTGCACATAACACTCAGTCGAGGTTTTAATCAAATTTCAATAAGGATTATGAATTTTTTCTCTTTTTTATTTTTTGGGATTTGGTTTTGGGTACTGTTCTTCCTTTCAAAACTAGTGTTTCTTCCTTAATATATTCTTATATGTGATGAGATTTCATTGATTGACTAGAAAATGAAAAACTATATTAAATCTCTTATGAGAGATATGTAGATTTTGATTGCATAATTAATTTGTTATGCTACTTTTTTTATCTATATTTTGTTATCCGATAAACTCAAAAATGTTAAGTACTTATTAAAATTGCAGGGTAATGTTGCACCATTTTTTTTTTTTAATACTACCTTACCCTTTCATCTAAGATCTACCAATATCGACTATAATTTTGTTTTCTATACGGTGGTCTATTGATTATACTTTGTTAATCGCAGGAGGTATGTTGTTGTGTGTGACAGAAAGTACTTCCGCCCACCATTTCAGATCAATATTATAAATTGTTATGTATCCTCTAAACATCATTATACTTAACTCATTACACTCACATGGTATTGTTACATATTGCTCTCAATGTCATTACCATCGAATTAATTAACTCTATAATATTCAAAAAGAATTTTGGGTTCGCCTGTGCCAAATCCTCCTCTATTTCTAGAGTTTTCTATGACATATTCTTATAACTATGCATGGTATAGGTTATAGTTTTAGTTCTTAGGAAATACTATCATTATTTCATTTAATAGTTCTCAACTATCATGTCATTTTTTTTCCTTCTTTAAAACATAGAAGCCTACCAAATATACTAATAACATATCAAAATAAAAAACCTAGTTATAGCCACTTCTCATCCCTTCTAAGTACTTAGTACATTTAATCTGCTATGATAACGTAGATTGGTCAGGCCTAAAAAATAACAACAAAACTAATTCTAGAAACCAAAATTAAGATAACTGAAAATGAGAGGTATAGTCGATCAATTATTAGCTAAATACATTTATGCACCAAAACCCAAACACATCTGTTTATAGGCCATTAAAATTCATAAGAAAAACATTTTTCTAAAAACCAATATCAAAAGATACAACATAATTGTGATTAATAAAATCTAACTATAAACTTTGGTCGAATAAACATGGGAAAGTCACTTTTCCACCCAAGCATGAACCATCACCACTAGTTCCCCCCGAAGATGAGATCTCATTTTCCTTGAATAAACAACCTCTTGTGATTCTAGTCAAGGTGCTTTATGCCTTACTTCCCTAGCATATTTTTCGTTAACCGGTGTCTTGTTTTCTAGGGTTTGCTAGCCCAAATAGCCTAGGCTTGTTTTTATATTTCGAAAAAGGTATTTTCCCTTTTTCATTAAAGCCTGCATTTTTCTCTCATGGTGATTTATTCAATATTCAACCTTACTCGATGTTTTTCCCTACATTGAGCGATTTAATAGATTTTTCTCTCCAACCTATTAAATTTTATTAAGCAACCCCCAAGGATATATAAGAGTGATTTTAGGGAAGTTTGTCTTGATCATATCGAGCCATATTCGTTTCTAGATCATGACAATAATCTCTAAAACTCAAGTGCTTCTTTCCATATATTTTTCCTTTTCCATTTATGTAATTTATTTATTACATCATCATATTTTATTTCAAGTTGAGTTCAATATGGCTTTCTACCCATCACAATAAAAATATTTACATAGAAACAAAGGCGTATCATAGGATAAAGCCATGGATAAGCATGAAGGAAATATGTCATCTATGAACTAATTGGCTAATTTATGTCAAAGTTATTTGAGATAGAAAACTTAACACATAGAGTTTGAAGATTAAACTTATCTTATAAAAATTATATATGTGTAATAATAATGATTTCATTATTAGGATTTAGGAGGAACCAAAAAATATACAACAATATTTGCATGGTGCCTCTTTCGTAACCCTTTACATAATAATTACAACATTTCCATGACTTTTTATTTGATTTTTATATGCGGTAAGACTTCATAACTAAAGATTAAAACTTTACAAAGTAATATATATATAATTTAAAAATATTGCTTTCTAATTTATTATATTTAAAATATATTAATTATTAAAATAATTAATATAATATTTTGAAACTGAATAAATATAAATATAATAATTTTTGATATTACTATAAAATAAATTAAACAATACATTATTATATTTACTATTTTTCTCTTATAAAATAAGAAAAAAATAATATTTCCTTATAATTAATGTTAACCATCCTAGATTGATCTTAAACTCAAATATATGAAACGTCAAGAGGGATCAAATCTCTCAACATGCAAAAAAAAGAAGGAAATTGAGCTCATAACATGAGGAAACGTTTGAACTTTCAGAGATTTAATCTCTCTTGAGACATCCAGGGTAAAGATAGATTTAATATGGTTTCATTGTTGTGCGGCAATGCAAAAGTTATTGAACATCTAATTATTCTAATAATTATAAATATGCTAAATATGTCAAATTTGCTCAATTACCTAAGACGATAAAGACATCTAATAACAAAAATGGTGAAAATTGATCAAATATAAATACTAAATGCAAAAGTTGTTGAACATATAATTATTCTAATAATTATAAATATGCTAAATATGTCAAATTTTCTCAATTGCCTATGATGATAAAACATCTAATAACAAAAATGGTGAAAAATGATGAAATATAAACATTGAATACAAAGCGACAATGATATAAAATATGAATAACCAAAATGTAGTTAATTGCAAATAGTTTTCATTGTAAGCAATCTCAAACTAATTTTTTTAACAGTTGGCACATGTTAGTTTTGCGATCTTTTCATATGGATCATATGAAAATTGTCGTTGAACTCATAGACCATTCAAATATTCAACTCAGGCTATAGTACTAAGCATCATACCTTGTCTCTCTTGCCCTCCAATGTTAATATTAGCTTTCTCCAAAGTCCACCATTGTGACTTATTAAGTGTTAAACCCCAAGTAAGATAATAGTAGTTATTTTATATTACACCGTTTAAATGCAAAGTGACTAAAAATATTGAATGATGGAAAAGGGGAATAATAATAATGTACTCAATTACAAATATTTTACAGTTTCAAGAAGCAAACATTTAAGCTAAGTGAACGTTTTATTTAAGATGACAATTCAAGTATTTTATTTTTGGTTGAGTTACTGTAATACAAAAATCAATGCATGTCCTCAATATTTTTTTTTTTTGATTATATTCAAATCATGCACACTATTAATCTAATTAATTTGAAATTAATGTACATCATACGTTTAGTTACATTAAATTAGAAATGGACATCTAGTAAAATCAATGCATTTAATGCAAGCATTCAAATAGAATTAGAAGTCAACATCTATACTGAAATGAATGCAACTAGTGCATGAAATCAAATAGGATTAGAAATCATCTACGCTAAAATAAATGCATCTAGTGTAACCAATTAAATAAGACTCGAAATCACCATCTACGTTGAAATCAATGCATTCAGTGTAATTAATAAAATAGGATTATGAATCAACATCTACCCTAAATAATTGCATCTATTTCAATGAATAACATTGTCTCTCCCGCTCCCTCTTTCTCCCATATCTATCTCTTTCTCTCTCCCTCACCTTCCCTCCCTATGTCTTTCTCTTCATCCCTTTCTCTTCATGCCATCTATATCTAAATATCCACCCATCTCTTATTTTTTTATCCGTATCTCACTCCCTGAAAACACATGTTCTCTCTCCCCATATATATCTCTCTCTCCCTCCTACTCTCTAGCTCTCTCTTCTTCTCTCTCCCCCACCTCCATCTATATCTCTATCTCCCTTTGTCTCTCTTTCTCTGTCTTTCTATCTCACCCCAAACATACGCACTATCTCTCCATATATATCTATCTCTTTCTCCCTGCCTCTTCCTTGCCCTCTCTCTTTCTTCCCTATCTCTCCCTCTCTTTCCCCTTGTCTCTCTCTTCCCTCCTGCTCCTCTCTTTCCATCACTCTCTCTCCATCTCTCCCGTGCCACTCCCTCTATCTTTCCACATTTCTCTCTATATCTATTTCTTCTTCCCTTGATATATCTACCCTACAAATCCATCACTATCTCCCTCCATCTCTCCTTAGATCCCTCATGTCCTCTCTATATTTCCACCTCTCCCTCCCTTTCTCTCATTCCCTCCTCTGATCCCCCCCCCCCCCCCCACCCAACACACTCTCCCTCTCTCAACCCTCCAACTCTGCCACTATATTCCCCTCCAACTCCATCATCCATCCCTCCCATCCTCCCTCTCTTCATTCCTTTCTCTCCCTATCTATCACTCCCTCCCTCCTTCTCTCTCTTCCATCCTCTCTCTCTCTCTCTAGATTTATGCCTATCTCCCTCCCTCTCTCCTTCTCCCTCTCCTATCTTTCCAACCTTCATATATGTATATCCTTCTCTCTCTCTTCCTATTCTCTCCATCTCTCTCTCCTCCTCTTCTTTCTCGGCCCTCCTTCTCTTCTTTCTCACTCACTCTCTCTCAATATCTCCGTTGTCACTTCCTCTCTCTATCCACCTCTCTCTCCCTATGTATTTTCTCATCCCTCCCTCTATCTCCCTCTCTCCCTCTCTCCCTCTATCTTTTCCTATCACCCTATCTATGTCTCTCCCCTTTTCCTTCTCGCCCCCGTCCATCCATATGATCAAGGATTTTCACTCTTTGTAATCAATAATATATTTAAGGTCTAATATAATAATACTTATAAGGTATTATTATTATAATTTATTGGAATAATAGTAATCAATATTATTGGTCAGTATACCTATAATAATATATAATGAAATAATCTATTAAGGAAACAATAGTAAATTAAGAGTACATTATAGATAGACCAATTCCTTCTTTTAATTGAGTTGGTAACTATGTACCTTACATTTTACATTTAAATATATTTTAATTTGAATATTAATTAAAAACATATAAAGGCAACATTTGTTTTTCTATGTAAAATTTTCCTCGCATTTAAAAAATGGTGACATACATTTTGACATTACGCCCAAACATTTTTTGGGGATATTATATTAAGTCTAGAGTTATTATTATCCAACATCAATCTCCTAACTTTGGCATTCTTTTCATAGAGTTTCTAGATAGAGTGGGGTTTTTGTTTTCATAGGAAAGATTCCATTTGGTGCATCATAGAAAGCTAGAAATCTATGGCACTGCAACAAACAATAATGTAAGATCTAAATACAAGGTTAAATCTAGTAAGGTCGGAGAATATATCCAATAAATGTACGAAAACACTTTGATTTGTAAATTTATTGCATTATGGTCCTCTTAATTGGGTGGATTTGAAATCAATGGAACCCTAGGGTCAAATAGAATTGAAGTTACGTTCGAAGGGATTTTCTACAGTCATATTCCCCATCTTAGAAGATAGATCAAGGGTTTTTGAATGAGGAGCGTACTTTTTCAACAATGTAAGGCTTTTCATGTGATTCTAGAAGGAGCAATTAAAACTGGAAAATGAGGATTTCCTTTGAACACTACTGTGGGTTTCTCTTTTCACTTCCTTAGGAATATTGGGAGGAGGAAACCCATGAAGGAATTGGCAATTGAATAAAAAAAATTGTGAAAATATGGGATACTACTAACAAAGGGAGGCACACTTCATATGGATAAATCTACATATACATGAATATCTCCTAGCCTCTTCCACGCTACATAGATATATATTTTTAGGATGGTTTTTGGAAGAAGTGCCTCAATTATGAATAGGTCCCTTTTGGATGCACACAATGTCATGAATACAATAATATTTTTAGTGATGATGCTTGAATATGAAAAAATTATTTGAAGTAAACCCTTCTTACAAAGGGTTAGTGTATTAAGGAAAGTTTCGCCAAAGAAAAAGAAATTTGAGTCCCCAAGGTAGCTCAAATCCTACCCAAATCCCTAGATCTAAAAATATGTTCAAGTCTCTCTCCTCTCTAAACGAGTCCTTAGAGAAATTCACTATTTAGTCAACCATGCAATCAACAAAACCTAAATAGCATAAACCTATAGAGATCATGAAAATTTTTGTAGAAGGACTCTAGCAAAATATATTACCATAGGAAATGATTAGCTCTCATTCGAAAAATGTTCAAGTAGAAGCCATACTATAATATAAGGAACTAGATGACACACTATTAGTTTCTCTTCCCAAAGTATGGCATGGAAAATATGTGAAAGACATGTTACTTCATGAGGTTAGGATTATGTATAATTCCTATGTCTAAAGCAAGCAGTTGGTCTTGAGTTCCTCATATTTTGGTTTTTGGGTTCAAACGATGGATTTCAAGGTTGTATCTAGGAAAGAAAAAGAAGTCAAAAAATGAGAGTGCAAGAGAAAAAAGGTAGGGATCTAATAGTATCATGAATAATTAGTTTATTCAAGGATATGAGAAGAATGTGACTAATTAGTCAACTCATTGAAATTCATGAAAATTCAAAGGCATTTATCTCCTTGAAATATTGAATCTTCTATAAGTTTTTGATGTTGTAATGATTATCCTAGCTTGTGAATGTTAAGCAACTGGTTAACCTTAAGTATTTCCTATATTTTACTCGTTTTTAGAAATTCAACTTGTATAACTTTTTATGATTCATGAAAAGATCCATTTTTCTCTTTTCCAAAAAAACATTATTATAATTTTATAATTTTATATAATCATCAATAATAATAATATAATAAAACAATTTCCAAAATATTTGTTAATTATATATTATAATATTAATATGAAAATATAATAATAATGAAATTCATACCTTCTATTACTTATAACTAAAAGTAAAGTAAAGTAAATCAATTTATCTGAAAATTAATAAATGATGATGATGATGACGCTGGTTAACATCCACTAAGACCAATGTGGTCTATTAGACCTCAAGAAAAGATAGTCTAATTTTCATTCTTCAAAATTTTGTTTCTGTGATCATGGAGCAGGGAAAGAAGCGTTCCAAGATCACTATAGTTGGGTTGGCTTAATAAGTTAAGAAGATTGGAGGTGTGGCTGATGATAGGGAATTAAGAAGAGATGTGGGCAAGAGACAGACAATCTAAAAAAAAGTGTATTAATAATATGAAACAATTCATAATTCAATATAATGTTGGTAATTATAATTTATGTCTATATTGTTATTAAAATGCACAAATATTATTCTGAATAGTTTTTGTAAATTTTATGTACTAATAATTTATGATGAAAAAATTCAATAGTAGAGAAAAAAATATATATCACAATTTAAAAACACTATAACATGACTTCAAAATATCTTGATAAAAATACTATGATATTTTAATATAAATATAAACATTATTGTGTAGTTTTCAATTAAAATATTATGTTAGTGGATTAATTAAATTGGAGATGTTGTTTTTTTTCCTAAATATAATTGTTAGAGATTCAATAAAGATTTGTTTTAATCACATGGATAAAAACTTTCTAGCGTAAATACCGTGTTAAATTTATTTATTTATTTAAAAATATAATTTTAATAATAAAAAAACCATAAAAAATTATGTTAATAAATTATAAGAAAAAGATATAAATATATAATAATTTTACTATACATTTTAATGATGAAAAGGGTTAATAAAAGGATAACTATTTCTCTCTTAAATTGACATAGTATAATTTAAAACTTTCATTTTTTTCAATTATTTGATGAAAAAAAATGATTAATAATAATAATAACTTGTAAAATAAAATGAATAATAAAAAATTCCTTTACTCATGAAAATAAATGTGACAATTTTTATTTCAATGTTGTTAAATAACTTTTTATTTTAATTTTTATTTGAATGGAAAAAAATTATGTGTTTATTATGATTATTTAAAAAAATAATTGACACTCACATCTTGAATTTTGATTCAATAACTATTTCTTTAGAATTTAACATTTTAAAATCTTATGTAATTATTAGAATGATTTTAGCTAGCACACATATATTTCATATCTATAGCTCTCCAATAAACTATGAACCTAACAATACTTTTGCGTAAACTCAATTTTTAGGCCAACTCAATTTAATAGTAAGGTAGAAACTATCATATTTTAATGTATTTGATATTATAACTAAAATATTGGTCAATTCAAATGTTAAATCTAATTTCATGAATAAAATAGATAAGCTTAAATTATAAACAAATAACCTAATGTTTTTCTTAGTTGATTTAATGGATTAAAAATAATAATAGAGATAGTTATGGATTTAAATAAATAATCTAGGAGGGATGAGGGATTGTTTTGGGGCTATCATGAATAGCTCAACCCCGAAACTAACATTATTCCCTTTCAGTTATTTTATTTATGAAACTCCAAATCTTAGTTTAAGGTGATACTATGCTATCTTATTTTCCTAATTATAGTTAAAGAAGGAATAGTTATCATACCATAATGCTATCTTTTGTGTGTGCGCATTTTTCTATCAACATTTTATTTAAGCTTACTCTAAAGTTTGAACCTAGCATAGTTTTGTTTCTCTTTAAAATCTTGTTGTCATTGGAACATTGCAATAAGGAAAATTAATCAAACTTTATCACAAAAAACACACTACATTTTTTCTTTTCCATTAATAATATTCCATATTACTGGTTCTATGAATTTAAAGAATTTAGATACTCAACAGATTATTCCTTTCATGATTTTCTACTATAATAAATTCGAGAGATACATACTCAACACAACATATAGCATTTAACAAACTAGTGCAATACTTATCTGTTCTTTTGAGTGAGCTTACATATGTGGTTACAACCACATGAGAGACACGACTCCTCCCTACCAATGACATCAGTCTCAGCACTGCACTCCCCCCAAGCTATCTTCACAAGTGGGGTATTTTCCTTGGACAGTAATACATAGAATAATTCTTAATGACTATCTGGTTCCAACTAGATGTATCAAAGAACAAATTCAACCTTCAGAGAATTCCTCTCGCAAACTAGTAATAAATTTCTCCTCTGTAACCGTTCTTTCTCAATTCTTGTAGTTCATCTCATTCAGAACCTCAGGTTCACAGCACCGTCTCAGTTTTCCTTTCTTAGAACTTTTATTTTCACTAAGAGAAGTTTGGGTAGGTAATTCCTAACCCATAATTGTCCAACTACCATGAAAAGTAAATCTCATTACACCTTACACTTCCATGTGATTTGTCTCATAATTTTTGTGTAAGCATTCATATATTTCATAAAAAACTAAATATTTCCTCAATACTTGTTTGACATCTACATGGATTGAAAAGTAACATAATGTTTTTAACTATAATAAAAGTAATATTGATAAGTTACCAGGGGATATCACATGTCTCCCCCCTTCAGAAAAATACCATCTTGGTGTTTCAAAACCTCAGAATAGGTTTGGGTATGCTTCCTTCATAAATTATTCATCCTTGCAGGTAGCCTCTTATGAGATAAAGTTCCCCCACTACACTTTAACCTCGGTGATAACTCGCTTTCACAACGTTACTTTTCTTCGATGGAGTATACGTAGGGGTTTGACTAGAAACTCTCTATCTGGTTCAATGTACATCCACGACCATCAAAATAGTGTTAGTTTTTATTACTAACAAAATTCACAACATGTCGAAAAATACACATTATATAATTAAGTATCTGTATTGTGCCAATCAATGGTGTGCTTAGGATCCTAAATATAATTTTTTAGTAGTGAAACATGAAACACATTATGGACACGTATATGGCTAGGAAAAGCTAGCTCATATACCACAGGCCCAATTTGGGCTAGAATTTGGAATGGGCCACAAAACTGGCGAGCCAGTTTGGCGAAACATCCCCATCATAGAATACTCTTATTATGCCTTACGCGCAAATATAATGGATCCCCCACTTGGAACACCTGGTAAATTCTCTTTCTATCTGCATAAGTTTTTTGTTTGTCTTCGGTAGCTGTTAATTTCCCCTAAACCTTTTCACTGCCTCCTCCATATTTCTCTTCCAAGCCACTCTAATTAACATGTGTTCTACACTTGGGCCCATATAATACATAAATAGGGCTCATCTTCAAATAAGTGTGGTAGTTGTTATTGTAAGCAAACTCTAATAGATGAATGTAGTCTTCCCACTTGGATGGCTATTGCATTACGTACATTCTCAACATGTCTTTGATTACTTGATTTACTCTTTCAATTTTCTCATATGTTTGATGGTGGTACATAGTACTAGACTATACCTGAGTACCTAACCCTTAAAAAAAATCCTTCCAAAATGCGATATAAATTTCACATCCCTATCCAAAATTACTACTTTCAATATCCCATGTAACTTTAATATGTCCTTTGTAAATGTATAAATAAATGTGTACATTCGAAACTTCTAATGAAATTTACTAAATAACATGACTCGAAGCTATTATATTGATCCGTGGAATTTAATTTGCCATATAGAACACAAATAATAGACATTAAAAACCAAACATCACACATGCATAGAGATTTATCTAGGCAAAAGAAATTCCTCAAAACCCCTTCCTATTTGTATTGCATTAATCAAGGAACATAGATGAATACATATGCTTTCTCAAGCCTAAGCACAACCTGCAAGTCTATAATCGATCCCTCCACCTAACTGACTAAATCTAACCAAAACTTATCTAGTTTTCATGCCCTCCAATATCTTATTTCCTTCCATTGTTCCTCTAGGAAATTGGCCCCTATTATTTAGGATTTCACACTATTGAATTGCGTAACTCCCTTAGGTCCTTTCTTTGACTACATGCACCACTTATACACATTGGAATATTCTACAATTGATAATACACTTCCTTGGAATCCCAATCTCAACTAGGTAACTCAAATTTGTTGCATGCAACAATTGTTTAAGGCTAATGGATCAATTACGTGGTTGATCATTGACTATGGTTGAAGTTCCACTTCCACAACTTCACCTCCACTAGTCCTTATGACTATTAGAACTAGTTAAACTAATAATAACTCAAATTAACTGAAATAGATCGCTACAAATTAGAAATCAAACATATTGAATTGTACTCAATCTTCCCCAACTCGAATTACCTAAGCTAGAGTCCTATTGTTTAGGAATCAACTCAAGAAAATTAAACTTCGAATCATTAACTCGAATTGAGTGTTCTTAACTTAGTGAAAAGATCCATGCAACCTCAGTTAACTCCTCTAAGTTGTCCGTTGATGTGGAATTTCGAATTTCCTCAATTTGAGTAAGGAGATCTTAAAATTGAGGCTTTCTTGCTGAACTTTCAACACTCCCTCTCAACAGGAAATGGATTATCAACCACCCTTATCCTACACCTGTGGAATGCACTCCATGAAACACCTCTCACTATTATTACTACTGCAGCATATGCAATTGTGAGGCATAAAAGAAAGGAATCTAAATCAATTGTGTATGCAGATGTCTACTAGGAAAACTGTGTTGTTGCTAACTCTTCTACTGAGCCTCCTCCTTTGTTGTAAACACTCCTCTACACTCGTCATTATCTGACTAACATTGATCCTACTACTAATGAATATCGTGGGCCCCTATAGCAAGGTAATGATGCATGAGGGGAATGCCTCAATGGACCCTGCCTAAATTTCTACAACTCTTCGACTAGGGATCTACATTGCCCCACCTTACACTTGGAGGTATAGTTGTATGCATTGAGAAATTTTATCTACTCATATTGTTGTTGATACTGCTCTATTGTTTATTCCACACGGCTATTGCAACCATTGTAATAATGAGTTTGATCTCCCTAGATCGTGAAGTACTAGCTTATATAGGGATGCTCCCTCTGAAACTAGAATCCCTCTGAGTTTCCATCTCCCTCTGGGAAATCTTGATGCTCCTCATTCAAACAATATCAATTATCACAACTCATTTTTGTGTCACTAAACATTGGATCATTGATCTTCCCACTAGAAGCCTTCTGTCTCCATTAAGAAGTCTGCACATAGTGTCTTCTCGATCTGCTCTCAACTAGGGCTCCATAACTCTGCCTCGTAATGGCTCATTAGTTCTTTAATGATCACTGAACATGAGGAATTCAATGATTGGTTTCTAATGTGAATCCAACTCCGACACCATGTAGAAATAAATGTGTAGATTCAAAACTACTAATGAAATTTACTAAATCACAAGAATCGAAGCTACCCTACTGATATCCCAAAGTTAGCTCACCATATAGAACATAAATCATATAAATGCAAAGGGAAGCATCACACATGCGTAAATATTTATCTAGGGAAATGAACTGCTCAAAACCCCTTCCTATCTCTATTACATTAATAAAGGAAAAAATATGAATGGAGATGATGTCTCAAGCCTGAGCACAACCTGGAAGTGTATAATCTATTTGTCTGCCTGACTGGATGACTCTAGCCAACACTTAGGTTGTTTTCAAGCCCTCCAAGCTCCTATTTCCTTGCATTGTTCCTCTTCGAAATTGTCACCTATTATTTAAGAATTTGCCACTATTGAATTACATAATTCCCTTAGGTCCTTCCTATGACTGCATGCACCACCTATACACATTGAAATATGATAAAATTGATATTACGCAACCTTTGAATCTCCATATCAACTCACTAACATGAATTCTCTACATGCAATAAAATCTGGCCTTCATCCCTAAAACCAAATTTGCCTTTCCTTTTTTCCAACAAAAACCCCCAAAAACTCAAATCAAAACTTTGCGCTTCATACCTAGTCTAAGATTAGTTGTTAAATCAGTCATCTCAAGCCCCATCTGATTATCTTTTGCTGAGATTGACCCAGAGAGAGCCCTCTCCTGTCCTCATAGGGCTATCTACGAGGCTGACCGTGGTTTGATGTGGACCTAGAATCTTACCTTTTCAGCCTGAGGTAAATCTAGTCTCTAACATAGTGGCGACCATACTGGGGAAGGAAGTTTATTTTCATTGTTTGGCTTTGTAGACTATAGACGGAGCCTGAAGTTAGCTAGGTAGCCTTCGAAATGATTTTGCTTTGCATTAGCACAAGTAGATGAATGCTGCTTCAGTCAATCTCCGGTCTAGTTTATAAACTGAACATCTGATCTAAACGATCACCCCAGTACACGTATCAAGTTAGATCTGATGGTTGATGGTGGACAATGATCAGACATAAGAAGGCTGAAATCATTCACCTTGTGACTCCAACTCAATGTAGAGACTCCACTGGAGGACTAACTCTTTCACTGAGAAAATGGAAGGATCTTACACAAAGTTCGGGTATCCAAAGTGGAATGGTATTCAGGATCTACTCTGCTTTCTTGTCAATTAATTCTTTGCTATTCTTGAAGCTATCCTGAAAGTTTTTCAGAATTTGTTGTATGATAAAGGTGATCAAAATCTTCACTCGATCTATTCAAAAAGTGTAAATACTGAGTTTCCCTTTGATCCTGGCCTCCTTACTTTTCCCACATCTCATGATGACTCTCTTCAAAGTGATAAGCCTAAAGAAAACAAACCTGATCCTGTAGCTCTTGTATATACTCCTACACCTTTTATAGTCCTAGATAGGTATAAACCTCTTGTTTTACCTTTTGTTCTTCATGTTTTCCCAAAAAACTATGATAGATACTTGCCAAGGTTTGATGGTGAAAGTAAGAATGTCAACGCTGAGAAACATGTGCAGAATTTCGAGTCTTTTCTAGGCCTTTTTGAAGTTGACGAAGAGGATGTCAGTATTAGGCTTTTTGCTCTTTCTTTGCAAGGCAAAGTCAAGAGTTCGTTCAAAACCCTTCCTGATGCGAGCATCTCAGATTTCCAGCAGTTCGTCAAAGTTTTCCTTGATAGGTGGGTGATCGAACAAAACCTTTTCTTGATTAAATAAGAGTATAACCAGCTGAAAAGAATGCCAAGGGAGATGGTACAATAGTTTTCTGCAGATTTAACCAAGTTTATTATTCGATGCCAATTGATATAAGGCCTCCTCCTAGATCTGCTCTCTTACGCTATCCGGGTGACTTTGATCCGGAAATGGAGTTTCAGCTAAGAGAAAGGAATGTCGCCACACATGAAGAGATGCAAAACATTGTAGTAAATGTAGAGGCCCATCTGTTGATCCAAAGGGCAAGGTTAAAAGAAGAAGAGACAAAAAACATAGATCAGAGAAATTGACATCTCTAGAAGTAAAGCTTGACATTTTGGTAAGTGCAGTAGAAGAGATGATGCAGAGGATCACCACAAGGAATGAGAATAATGGTCAAGCCCATGGCTCACTGATTGAAGAAGAACAAGTTGTTGATCCAAAACATCTTCTTTCTTATCCCAATTGTTATAGATCTGATAATGATTGTCTTATATATCATCTTAGAGAAGAGAGATCTGTTGATATGACATGTATGTTTGATGATGTGTTTTATACCGACGATTTTCCTAAGTTTGATCAGTATGATGATGATGATTATGTTATCCAAACAGAAGCTAATCTGGCAGAAAAATCAACGGCTAGTTTGTGGGAGGAGGACGTTCACTTTCAACAGCTCAAATATAGTGATCAACCAATGCATATCAGCTATGACAATGACGAGGAAAGTGCAGCAAATTTTGAAGTAAGTGAAGGATCTTTGCCTTTTTTTTTGATTCATTTCAGTTCATCAGAGACAACATTCATGCAATCAAAAATCAACTGTCGACAAGTCTTGATTTGGACCATCTTAAGGGCAATAAAAACCTTGGTCAAGACTTCTCATATTCAGATTTCCAACCCCAAAATGCCATTGATTTCCAAGTTGCACATGAAGACATGGAAGCTGGTACATATGATCAAATTCTACAGGATGACTCCCTACCTTTCTATTTTGAATCATTTCAGTTTTTCAAGGGTAAATTACACAGTAAATCTTCGAATGGGTAGCCTATAGGAAATCAACAATCTCTAGGTTTTAATGTTGAGGATGAAGGTCTATTACAGATGAATGTGTCGCAGCCAAAATACATGATTTAATGATGCATGAGGATTTTTTACCCTTTTGTTTCGAAGAATTTCAGTTTATAAAATAGAATCTTCATAATATCTCTAAAGAAAAAGATGATCAGCCAGTAGGATGTCATACAGTTTCAATAGATACATCACAATAGTCTTCTCAAGTTTTTGATGATCCTATTGCTCGTGTGTTGGATGATGTTTGCTGTAAAAGTTCTTCCCCATCGGCTAACCATGTGACAGAAGAGAATGTTGATAATAATTTGATTCAATGGTCACCTTCATTGTCTTATTTAGTAGATTTTTCATTACAAATCTTAGATCAAAGTTTGCAGTCATATGAGGAGATCGACAAAGGATATTTTTTTTCTGTTTGGAAGAAACAACAGAGTTTGGTTATTCACAAAATTCGGGATCCTTCTGATAGCCTGCTGCTATCACCAAAGAAAGACATCACAGATGTGGGGAAATCTTAATATTCAGCTATGAAGACTACTTGGACCAAAGCAGTAATGTGTTAATGGAAATCAATAGCAATGTTTATGAAGATCCTTTCACAGTATTCTTGAAGTCATCCAGTCAATTCATGCTTTGCAAGTTTATCAACAGTCAACTTGCCTCCGACTTTCCATGGGAGTTGCCATTCAGTAGTTTTCTCTTGTTGTTCCTAAGCGAGCACTTGCAAAGAATTCAAATAGCAGCCATGATGCTTACATGGTTGCATTGGCTGTTCCATTTCACTTGATCGAGTGGTGAAAAGAACACTTAGAGTATATTTTTTTGTTGTGTGTTAGTCATGTTTGGTTTTGTTATGGTTTTCAATTTTAGTTTTGAGTCAAATTTTCAGTCAATAAATGAGTCAAAAAATCTTGTGTGGTTTTGTCAAGTCATCGACTCCATAGCCGAATGGACGAAGGCACTATCTGCTCACCCAAAGATCTATAGTTCTTGGCACCTCCGAGGAGCTACCATCCCCATTAGATCCAATGTTAGAGTCGGTATTTACATCCCTCCGTCAGAGATCATTTCTCTTATTGAATTTCATTTTTTTTAGGTGTCTCATTCAACTCAATCATCTGCATTCCATTAGGGGGCATGCCATAGTCTGACGGAAGGGCCTTGTCACTTATTCCCCTCATGTTATCTGCCTGCTGGCTCATGTGTGTGTGTTCATTTTAAAAAAAAGCATATACTGTCTTTTTATCTTGAAAATTGCAAAAGTTGTCTTTAGGGTTTCATGGTCACTTAGGTCTAGGGTTTTATTATGGTTTTGTCAAAAAATGTGTTAGAGTGTTCAAAATTTACCAGCAGGCCATGAGGATGTTTCAACATCAATAAATTTCCTCAACAAGTGTTCGAAAAGAAAAAACAGAGTTTTCAACTTTCATTGTACTAAAATCATGTAAACTTTATTTTCTTCATTGCAAATTTCTTCATTTGCACCCTGGTTTCTTTCCTTAGCCTAAGAAGCTCCAACACCTACAAAGACAAGCC
The DNA here is from genome assembly GCA_031772625.1 of Pinus tabuliformis. Taxonomy (NCBI): domain Eukaryota; kingdom Viridiplantae; phylum Streptophyta; class Pinopsida; order Pinales; family Pinaceae; genus Pinus; species Pinus tabuliformis. The sequence goes on along the minus strand of CM062820.1, from coordinate 1,004,566,254 downwards.
AAGCTCAAGTCATTTCACTCAGTACAAAGTGAAAAAGCAGTGAAAAGGTCCAAAACAGATGTTGAAATGAAAGTTATTTGAAACATTATGAAAAGGTCCAAGAACAAAGAGGATGCAACTCAAAGCAACTTTTCTGAACAAGTGAGAAATTGGGTGAAATTGGAAGAAAATTCACCGGTGCGACACACCGGGCAGAAGGCATGGTGCACTGGTTAGGCGCAATGCATTGGGCCCCAGAACCTAGTGCAAAATAACACGGGCACGACGCACTGGGAAGGCACGGTGCATTGGGCTGGTTGTGTGGCACATAAGGAGAAAGGGTTCAAAAATTGCTAAAACTTGCCCAAATCGCCCAAAAATGCACGGATTTGTCAGGTAGAGCCTCCATTATCATTTTCTATCCAAGTTTGGTGCCTACTTCATGATGCTTGTTTCATGTGGTTGCTTAAAGAATTTGAACCCTATCATTTTAAGTTCCTCCAACAAAAATTATTGCGTAGGGTTTTGATGAATATTTTGTCACCAAGTTTACTCCCTTCTCCCATTTGTCCCTTGATTTCATCCCTAAGTTCCCCTATCCCCTAAATTCACCAATCCTCTATCCCAAGCTCCCTTTCCCAAATTTCCTAATGTAAAATCCCCAAACCCTAATCTTATACAAAAATCGCCAAAGCTGCCCTAAAGGAGGAGGGTGGAGCTCACTTCACTTGAGCAAGAGATCAACGTTGATCGGGAGTCTTGGCTTGAGAGAGTCAACATCCACTTAGAGAGACTTCTGGACAAGGCCGATAGGGACAAAGCATCACTGAGACACATGGCTTTCCACTACATGGCGTGGAACAAGGTTTGCAAGGCACCAATAAGAAATTTAAAGGCAAAACTAAGGAAGGCATCAAAAAGGAAAAATAGGCAAAAAGGGCATGATCGACTCTGGATATTGCCGGAGGCATCCTTGGCCCATCATAGCTCTTGATGAAGAAGGTCCAACCCAAATTTCAAGAAATTTGGAGCAATTTTTGCATTTTGAATTTTTTTGCACTAAAAAACAGGGTTTTCCTCCCTATGCGCCGCGCCACGTGGTGCGCGCTTTTGCTAGGGAGCTCCAAATTACAAAAACTTTGCATTTCTAGATTTGGAATGAAAAATCATGGTCGCTTGTTCATGTAATTGTAAGTTCATTAATGTTTTATGTATGCCATTTCCCTTCTCTTTGCTTCCAAATTAAACAAATTAAGTGACAAAGGTAGAATCCATGAGTTTGTTGTGCTCTGCCTGTAGTTTTTTTTAATTCTCAATGTTTTCTTCAGTTTGAGGAGGATTCTTGATACCCTCACGCCCTCTTCAGCTCCTCAGTGGTATTTTCCATCCATTCATTTCATCTAAAGCATCAAAAATACTGCCTACCTCACCCCAACCGGAACTCTGTAAAGATCTGGCCTTCATCCCTGAAAACAAATTTGTCTTTCCCTTTTTCCAACAAAAACCCCCAAAAACTCAAATCAAAACTTTGCACTTCATACCTAGCCTAAGATTAGTTGTTAAATCAGTCATCTCAAGCCCCATATGATTATCTTTTGCTAAGATTGACCCAGAGAGAGCCCTCTCCTGTCCTCGTAGGGCTAGCTACGAGGCTGAGCGTGGTTTGATGTGGACCTAGAATCTTACCTTTTCAGCCTGAGGTAAATCTAGGCTCTAACATGTGGGGTGCCTAGGAAATTACATTTAGGGTCAGTGCTGACAGTTATCCCAGGTGTTGACATTAAAATAATTGCTCAAAATGACAGTAGAAATGGTCTTCTGAAAAAGGGTGACTTGGTTCTTCAAACTTCGATAGGATCAGATGATCTATTTTTTGGTGGTCCTTTGTATGATGATACTGAGTACTATGTTGAAGCTTCCAAGGGATAGCATTTAAACGCACTTTCATAGGACCCCTTTTGAAGCTTGGATGTATGCTCATCCAATTTGATTGGGTGCCCCAATCGACTAACCAAACCATAAAGAATATTTTATCGTCAGTATTCGACCTTCTGTGCACCCCCTGAATTTGTGGCCCTCAGTAGAGGAATCACTAAATTTGTGTCAGACAACCGCTAGATATCGAGAAAACCTCTATCACATTGCTTCAAACTACAACAATGTAAGTCTATATTTTACTATTACTTTCAACGCTTTACAATGAAACCAGTGTAAATGCATGTTGTATGTGGATAGAATATAAACCACTGTAAACACAGGTTGTCTTGTATGTGTATGTAGGGGCATACATGATAAAATATTTGAGAGTGAATGGGATACTATTTCAAGAGCTTTCATGCTCTATCTTGAGACTCAATATGCAACGTGGAAGTAATTTTATCGTACTAGAAATAGACTCATATCCCGATAATGCATACAATTTCTTTGTGAACATATTGATTGGGATGACAGGGAGCTTTAAATAATTAAAGGAGTTGGTCATATGTGTTGTGCCTTTGCTTAAAGAAATATCTGTCTTATCAATTTGTTGTTCGAAAGGCTTCCTAATCTCCAATATTTGTTAATGGGTGACAACTTTATCTTAGTAAAAATAGATTTTTTTCTTTTATTTTACATGTGCAATGAACAACGCATTTCAATGTTTAAGAATGTGTGCATTTGCTACTTAGTTTTCAGGTATAGCATAAAAAAAAATAATACAAAGCATATATTGATATAGCTTGGGTTGACTATTATGTTTGGGTGCATTATTATGTCCTATTTGCAGATTCAGAATATCCAGTAGATATGAAACAAGACTAAGTAACGAATTTGTTTCATATCTATTCCTTAATGAAAACCTACACTACCTAAATTATAAAAGTTAACGTGTTATAATATGTGAAAAGACCATAAAATTCTTCCACGGCTTTTTTCCATGATGTTCATAATGAATATTTATGTCTTTCACCTCGTAAATTAGTGGAGAGTTGCCTTATTCTGGTTTTGAAATGCAATGCAGGAACTTTCAAAATATCCCATACCTTGATGTTTCAGTTCTCCACTCTCTCATCTCTATATATATAGGTTTATGTAGGCATAACTGAATTTCATGATAGGGAAATCAATGTATTAGGT